>CM065819.1:119148276-119479476 GCA_033398695.1 Orobanche coerulescens | reverse complement strand
TCGATATTGAGTGGTCACCACCTCCATGGTTAATTGATATGTTCGACGGTTGCACTGGGTTGTTCAGACGCCGAGGGGCATGCTCACCACGTATGTTTATTGAGTATACACCGTATGTGACTGTGTGTCATTTTGAGAATGTTATCTTTCGTATATCTATTTCTATGGTTCTCGTGTTGATCAGATTGGGAGTTTATCACGCTGATGATATTCTCGACAGGTTTTTTTGACCTCCTCGTTGGTTATGCACAGGAATTTATCAGCGTCGGCGATAAACGCTGATTGTCGATCATTGCTGGTGATCATCCGAAATGCCGGATTTCGTGTAAATGTTTCGACCGGGACGCGTTGTTCGCCAGCTTGTTTCTACAGATGTATCAGATATTATTCGGCCCCATCTAATTGAGACTTGGATTATAATCAGCATGATTTGATTCGATAGAGTATTTTATCCGATTTACGATATATTTTGTTGAGACTTCAAGGGAATTATACTAAAGTGTGTAATCGGTGTTTTATAGTGAGTGTCACTAGCCAAGATCTCAGAGACCCTCGACTTTGAGTAATGCAGTATGCTGTTGTGGTTATTCATAAAGGATGATGATTTGATCATTGTCGTGATGGTTTTGGGATATTTTCAAGTTGAATGGTATGTTTGTTTGTTTTGTTATATGATTTGCATTGCAAGTTTTGAGACCTAAAACTTATTTTAAGTGGTGTAGAATGTAATATTCAAATTTCTACTATCAAGAAGCTCGATATTATTTCTTAACCAAAGTTATATTGTACAAATGTGAATCTGCATAACATGGATAAAATAAATAAAGGACTCTAGATGTCGTGATCGTATAATTGTTGTATCTCGGCCGCATAGCTTTGCATTTGAGGATATCGTGTATCGTTATCGTGACTTTCGATATCAGAGTATATCGTATAAGAATATTATCGATTCGTTGTTTGTGTTCAGCAGTGTCTTATGTTCATTTTTGGTATAGTCGAGATGTTTGGACAAGAATAGCCGAAAATGGCCAATGTTGTAACATTATTAGCGCACGCTAATAATCAAGGAGTAGCGCACGCTATCGCAGTGTGTTTAGCGCACGCTACTGAGTATAAGATAACGTATGCTAATGTAGTCCGATCGTAAGGAATCTACGCGTGATCGTGCCACTTTCGCGCATGACGTTCGATAAGTCAAATGGATATTGTAATATGCTGTTGTTAGCGCACGCTAATGCATGTTGGGATTAGCGCACGCCAATGCATGTTGATTAGTGCACGCTAATCGTATACTCTGGCCAACAGGAATCTTCGCTTTATTGGTTGCTTTCGGTACAGGGGTCACGAGCATCTTCGGTGGTAGGTGTAGACTCAGAGTAAGTCAATCGGGTATTAGCGCACGCTAAATTCCAAGGACTTGCGTGACGCTAGACAACGTAAGTTACTGTACGCTAACGCATGGGCATTACGTGGACATAAGCACATGTACGAAGCCGCATGCAAGCCTTCGGATCATGAGATAGCGCACGCTAACAAAGCGCTAGCGCACACTAGTATCAAGTGCGCACGCTTCTAAACATAAGGTTTAGCGCACGCCAGTAATATCCTTTATAAAAAGGGAGCAAGTATGGGTGTTGGCGGGAAGCATTTCGCCCATTCCTTCCTTGCGAAACCGAGAGAAAGAGTTTTTAGAGAGAAGTTTTGAGGTTCCAAACACCGAGAGATGATGACCTTTAACAAAGATTGTCGAGAAATACGGATTAAAGTCTTGTTCTTGAAATTATTGATGATTCTGGAATGAAGTCGATTGTTCTTCTTCATGGTTCGCCTATACAAGGTAATAGTTCTTCACTTTTTGGATTTCATTTCGATTGAGATTTACATTCTCGAGTTGATGAATATCATATAAACAAGCTAATAAGTATGATTAGGAGATGGATTACTGGATTATGATGATGTTGTTATCGATATACGGATATTGATGTGATTCATATGGTTTGAATCGGTGGTTGTCCGTCTTCTGAGATAAGTTGGTTAAATCTTCTCCTCGCTTTCGAATGTTGATGTAATTATTGATAATTACTCCTCGTAATGACGGATCATGGAAGTATTGTTACGTTTCTAAGGTTTCATGATGTTGATATTGAAGAAGATGATATACGGATATACTTTAATTGTATTATAAGTTGAATGATTGTTTATATGTTAAAGGATATCGGATTTCGTTGTTTTGATTGCTTAACATGGTTTCAAATTACTTATGTTCTTGATAATCGCCATATGTTGATTCTCGCATCTCGAAAAACATGACTCGTATAGCATTAGCGCACGCTAAGCTTACTGCCAGCGCACGCTAACGGAGCTACTTAGCGCACGCTACGCCAGCGCTTAACGTGGCGCTGCAGGCATAAAGTGCAAGATTTTCGTGGTTGTGGGTTGTGGAATTTGCATCGGTTTGAGTCGGGATTGTTCGTGATTTATGTTTAACCTGGATGTCGAGGAACCGCCGGGTTTACATGGATCGTTGCGCTCTGCTATTGATCATTACCGATTGTTGCTTTATTGATTATCGCCATAGGTCGAGATTATTGATCGTGCTGATTAGGAACCGCATGTTGCGTCGTGGTTCGCATGTTCGTGAATCGCATAGGTCGTGGCCGGAGGAGCTCATAGACGTGTATCAAGGCAATGAGCGCTTCATCATCGCTAGACGCAGATCGTGACGTACAAGTTATTACTTGCTCTCGCTTATAATGTTTAATGAATGGTTTCTTTCATTTCGCTTATAATGTATATAGCAAATGATTATTAGTGCAAATTCCTCGAGGTTTGTATTATGTGTTGTCTTTCCGATTCGGGAGTTAAATCATAAGGTTTATGATTCATTTCGATTATCGGAATTTTGGGCATCGCAGGATACATTAAGGTAAAGACGAATATGAGTATCTCTGCACCATGGTACGCTTGCTGCCGGCATTGTGATAATCTTCTAGGTGACCGCATCAGATTGCTTTCAAGGACTACCCGGTCAAGTATTCGTGGATTTATCTTGCCAGTTGGGTCGGCGATGCTGATCATGCAAGTTGTCATTCATGCTGGGTCGAACATGAGGTCGTCCACAGTTGTGTCATCATAGTGTCGCTCATGTTTTGATTCATATGTTGTTCATGTTGATGAACATATCGATTTGCATATGTGTATGCATAATTACATTGTTATGTTGTAAATGATCCAAGGATCATGAGGATCTATGCCGAGGGCGCTGGATCGGATGTCCACCATGCGTTGGTTCGACGGATCATCATGGGGATCTATGCCGAGGGTGCCGGATCGGGCCGGGATGTGTTTTCCACCATGCGTTGGTTCGACGGATCATGATGGGGATCTATGCCGAGGGCGCTGGATCGCTGATTACTTCAGATTGTGTTGATGGAATCTTGTGAATTCGCATCATTAATTTTATCAGTGTTGTTGTTCATACGTGTATTGTTGGTTATCCACCTTATGCCGACCGATAGATCAACAAAGGAATCTATGATGAGGGCGCTGGATCGTTGGATTTACCGAGTATACATGATTGTTATTGTTGTGATCATATTGACGGGTCATGAGTATGCATTTGTAGGTTCTGTTGTGACCGTGTCCGTATTGCATTGATCCGATTCGATTAGATCGATATGATTGTCGCGGCACTTCATATCTCGAGGTATGTTCCGTGATTTCCTTTGGTATTCGCTTTGATGGACAATCGATTATCGCTCGGGGATTTGATGATGCTATCTCGACGGATTGTATTGGTCGAATCGGTACTTTTCCATATCGTGAGTTGGTTATGATAGTTTGAGAATCTTGAGTATTGTTTGAGGTACAATATATTATGTTCGAAAGTTTATTGGTTAATCGAGTACAGATGTGAAATGTGATAATGGTTATTCGATGAGAATTACTTGAGTAAGTAAAGTTATGGCGTAAGATTACGCTGGTCGTGATTCTTATGTCAGATTCTCATCGTATGTAATTATTAATGTGATGTGACTAAGCATTGTCGATATTACGGCCGACCCGCCGTGGATTTCTTTTAGGTTCTCGAGTATCGAGCTTGTAGCTCGTGAAGAGATGAGCTTCCTGAGGATACCGCAGGACATGTTCTATGCATCGAGTTTCTGATCGGGTTCTTGTATTCCGCTAGAGTATCTTTATGGCTGGTCTTTTCCGCCGCGTGAGTATTTTGAAACGCTTTTGGTATCCGGTAACCGAGGATACTTGGAAACCATTTTCTAAACTTTTGAGTTTCGCCTGCTTGGCCTTCAGGATTTCAAATGAGTTTTTACGACAGCTTTGATAAAAGGATTTTTATAAGTCTTTGTGAATTTTTACAGATAGTACTGTCGCTGGCCTCTTTGGGCATTTGTAAATGTTTGCGAAAAATTTCTTTAGCCTTGTGGGTTCCATCTCTGGCCCACGGTGCCGTAATATTTCCTGCTAACTGGGGTACATGACGTCAGGGCTATTTGAAGTGGCATGAGATGGCTTTCAATATTTCATTACATTCATCGATGACCATACAAGGTATGGGTTCGTGTACTAATGAAACATAAGTCCGAAGCTTTGATAAATTCAAGGAATTTAAAGCCCTAGTTGAAAACCAAACAGTAATCGTGTTAAGACTCTTCTCGCACTCGAGGTGGTGAGTACATGAGTAACGAGTTTGATGAGTTCTTAAAAGAACTAGGAATAGTGTCACGATTCACTCCTCCAAATACTACATAAAATGGTGTATCGTAAAGAAGGAACCGAACCTTGTCGACATGGTTCGCTTCTATGCTTAACTATACCGATCTACCAATTTATCTCGGGTCATGCGCGCCTTATCGCGCATGACATCTTGAACAAGATGTCCCGCCAAATTTATTCATAAGACTCCACATGAGATGTGAAGAGGTAGGAAACCAAGTCTTAATCACATTAGATTTGGGGATGCCTCGCTATGTCAAGAAGACTAAAGTAGAGAAATTAGAAGCTAGGTATGTGAAAGGTCGTTTACAGATATCCAAAGGATTCCATGGGATATCTATTTTACATGCACGAAATCACAGATCATCGTTGCTTTACAAGCACACTTCCTCAAAGATGAGTTCATTCAGAAGGAGGCGATGTAGAAATATTTCTTTGGAAGAAATGAAAAAACACCAAATGAGACACTGCAAGATATTATAACCAACCTTCTCAAATACAAACACAACCTCGCAAGTCTAGTAGAATTTCTCAATTACCCGAGAGGTATGGCTATCCCATTAAGAGTAACTAGGTGTCCATGAGATGACAAAGTAGTCAAGAGAATGATCCTTCTACAATAATGACCAAGTGATGGTAGATGTTGACTCCGCCAATTAGCAAGAAGCTATGGAAGCCGAGATAGACTTGATGCATGCTAATAAAGTCCGGACTTTAGTAGATCGTCCAAAAGGCATGGTGCCTATTGGAAATAAATGGATCTATAAAAGAAAGACCGGTGGAGATGGCAAGGTTGATACCTATAAGGCCAGGCTTGTGGCAAAGGGTTATTCCCAAAGAGAATGAATTGATTATTTCGAGACCCTCTCGCCTGTAGCTATGATTAAGTCTATTCGCATGATGCTTGCCATAGCAGCCTCACTTACATTATGAAATATGGCAAATGGATGAAAACAAGATTCCTAAATGGTATCCTCATGGAGGAGATTTACATAGAATGTACCAAAGGATTCATATCTCAAACTAATATTCATAAAGTATGCAAACTTCACGTGCCATTTATGGATTTAAGCAAGCTTCATGGGTTGGAATCTTTGTTTTAACGAGACAACAAAGAGTTTGATTTTGTCCAAATGAAGAGGATCCCTATATTTACAAAAAGGTTAGTGGGAGCAAAATCAAGCTCTTAATACTATATGTGGATGACATTCTACGATAGAAAATAACGTAGAATGCTCGCCTATGAAAGCTTGGCTTTCTAAACAGCTTCTCAATGAAAGACTTGGGAGAAGCTTCCTATATTATGTGTATTCACCTCTATCCGATAGAGCGAAAAGAATGTTAGGTCTTTCCCAAGCCCTATTAGAAAATATCCGAAGCGATTTTGGATGGAAAATTCTAAAAGAGGGTTCCTACCATGCAACATGGTGCAAAACTTTCCTTAGAGATGTGTCCTCAAAGTGAGGAAGACATAAAGGAAATGAGCAAGGTACCCTATGCTTCGCAAATGTAGCCTCATGTATGATATGATTTTCACTAGATCGGACATCGCCTATGCCGTGAGTGTAGTAAGTCGATTTCAATCAAATCCGTGGTAGGAAAATCGAGTACCGTGGAAGAACATTCTGGTACCGAAGAGGACTAAAGACTTGGTTCTTACATACAATGGGGTGGAGAACGGGTTATACAGACTGCATTTTCGGGGACATGGATGCTCATATGTCCACATCAGTATATCTTTTCTCCGAATCTGGGCAAGATTCTGGAGAAGTGCCAAACAAAGCTCGACCGCAATCTCTACATGTCAAGCAGACATCAGCACCAATGAGGTCGCTAAAGAAGCTTGGGTTAAGAAGTTCACCGAGGAACTTCAAGTGGTTCCTAAATACGTAGAAGACCCTCGATGTCAGCTTTTGTGACAATGACTGAGTCACAGGTAAAGGTAAGGAGCCTAGGCTCACCACAAAACGAAACATATTGCAAGAAAATATCATTTTGTTAGAGAAATTGTGCAGAAGGGAATGTTATATCGCATGTAGTAGACACGACAAATAACGTTGCCGGTCCGCTTACTAAGTCACTATCTCAAGGTCTTAGAGAGACATCCGAGAGTATGTGTAACACCCCAAAACCATATGGGAATATTACACGCCGTAGACCCTTTCCACAAGGATCTACCAAAGCAACATCCATAAACAACCAAATGTTTGCCCACCAGGTCAAACAATAAAATGATACAGATCGATATGGTCACTTACACGTGAATACACAGATCGATGAGGTCACACAACCCAATCGATAAAACTGACTTAAATAACATTACCCACACAGGGGTCGAAATACAATACAATGGAAAATCAAATCAACTCGACAACACAACAAAAATCAAAACAACTCTCGACTCATGATTAGTATCGCAGCCATCCTCTTGTGCCAATCCTGATCGATCCCCTCGACCGCATGTACCGGACGCAAAATGACATCCACCCCGACATCAGTGGTTAGTAAAACTCCACCGCTTTACTAGTGAAAGTATCAAATCATACGAAATGTAATAAGCAAATAATAATCGTGAATCCAATATAATAATCAAGTATCAAAATATTCCCGGAGGTTTTCACAAGGGAAGATAAGCTATGAAGCATTCAAAATAAGATTATAATCTCGGAATTTTTAGATTTTCAAAACCTTTAAGACCTCAAGTCCCGATTCAAAACCTTTCAAAAACTTTAGGGCCTTAACCCAAATCTTGTTTCATAACTCAAACAGCTTTACAATACGGGAAACATTTATTCAAGCTTAGGACTCGATCCAACATTCATTTTCATAAAACTTTTCCTTTCAAAACTTTGATTTGAAAATAATCATGCTCATGACACCGTGATCCACTGTCATGTGTCTCCGTAGGTTCAACAACCCGCACGGACTACACCACGCACAATTAAACAAACATAATCAATTCCGACACCGTTATCAATCACGTGTCTCCGTAGGTTCAACAACCCGCACGGACTATTAACTGCATAACCAATTCCGACAGCGTGATCCACTGCCACGTGTCTCAGTAGGCTTAACTACACGCTCGGAGTATATCAATCACAACATTCACTCACACAGCCCCGACACCGTAGTCCATCGCCACGTGTCACCGTAAGCCCCATCGAGCTCACCCGGCTGACGTATCGTGTCCGAAACTCATGGTCCACTGTCATGCTATCGTGAGACCTCGCTGATCAAAGCACGATTGACTTCGCACTTCACCAAGTTCTCGACCCCGTAGTCCACCGCCACGAATCCTCGTAGGTCCCGCCGAACCAACACGAGTGAACTTAGCGGCCACACACATATACATATTCACATTCACATTACATACAACAATGAGCACAATTAATCAATCACATTGATCACCACAAAATCGTACATCACACGTACATAACACAATCTCAACACTGCAACAACTATCATCAATCCACGACACATAACCAACATAACACACGCTCGCACACAATACATTGCACAACCAAGTGTACAACCATCCCATATGTACGCCGATTCCCGCACAAATGGCACAACGCCTAACACGTGTAATATCCTAAATTCTATTATCATTGTTTAATGTTATTTTATCCGAGTTATGTTGTACAAATGTGGAATCAGTGATGCATGGGTAAAATAATTAAAGGACCGAGATATTTAGAGTTGGTATAATTGTCGATTTGGTCGATAATCGATGTAAGAAGTATATGTATTCAAGATGCCGATGTTTGTATTCTCGTATGTTGAGACGCTGGACAAGAATAGCCAAAATGGCTAAGTGTAACATTATTAGCGCACGCTAATAATCATGAGTAGCGCACGCTATCGCGTGTTTAGCGACGCTACGGATAAAAGATAACGCACGCTAATGCAATGATCGAAGGAATCGCTGTGGACTGTGCCACTTTCGACGACGCTCGATAAGTCAACGGATGTTGTAATGTAGTGATAGCGCACGCTAATGCATGTTGATTAGCGCACGCTAATCAGATATCTGGACAAAAAGGAATCTTATCCTCATCAGCACTTTCGCGTGTGGACCTCGTCTTTGAAGCATACGCATAAACGAGTCAACTATGAGTAGCGCACACTAAGGTAGGACACTTGCGCACGCTAAATAGAGGCATTTACGTACGCTATCGCATGGGCATTGCACGTAAATCACTTCATGCAAGAAGACGCTTGCCTCGGGATTCGATAGCGCACGCTAACAAAGACAGCTTAGCGACGCTATGTGTAATGTACATTAATCAAGATGTTAGCGACGTTAGTAATGCATGATATATATATAAGTGCAAATGGCCATTATTCGTCATTTCCGGCCCATTTCTTCATGTGAACCGATAGAGAGAGGTCTTAGAGAGAAATTGAGGTTCCAAACACTTGAGTTGATCATTCCTAACAACATTTGAAGCTTGAAGTGATTGAAAACGGATTCAACCTTGGGATTCAATCCATTCCTTCAAAGAGGTAATTACTTCCACTTTGGGATTTCATTGATAGTATATGATGTTCTCGAGTTGATGATCGTCATGTTTATGAGCTGATGAGTATGGTTATGAGACGGATTACTCACTTATGTTGATAATATGGTTGATATGAAGATATTGATATGAATCGATGGTTTCGAATGTGTCGTTTATCTTCAAAGAGATATGTTGGCTAATGTCTTCCTTCAATTCGGATCTTTGATGTTGTTGTTGTTGGTTTCTTCATATGATGGTGAACATGGCATGATTATGAGTTCTTGTGTTTAGGTTGTTGATATTAAGGAAGATGAAATATGAATATATGACTTGAATTAAGAGCCTGATGATTACCTATATGTTAAAGGATATCGATTTCGTTGTTCGATAGCTATGAACATGGTTTCGGGTCACTCGTTGTTCTTGATAATCGCCATATGTTGATCGGTATCCTAAATACATGCAACTATACAAAGATTAGCGCACGCTAAGCTTATCGCCTAACGCGCTAACGCAGAGCAACTTAGCGCACGCCACGTTAAGTGATTAACGGGCGCTAAGAAGGCGTAGCGTGATTTTCGTGTTGTGGTTATGAATTCGTACGGTTTGAGTCGATTGATTCGACTAGTGTTTAATCGAGATATTGTCAAGCTGGGTTTGTGATTTGGTTTTATCGATTGTTGATTGTTATCGAACTTGTTGTCTATCGACATCGTAATAGGTTGAGAATATTGATCGGTGATTACAACCGTGGTGTTGCGGTCGAGCTCGAGTATGTTCGTGAATTGCTTGCCTGACCGAGGGACTTGTAGATGACGGCAATGGAATTGGTAACAACTTCATCAGATTTAGGCGTTATTACTTGCTCACTTATAATATTTAATGAATGGTTTCGCCATTCGCTTATAATTCGATAGCAATGTTTATAAATCATAATCACAGGAGAGTTGAGATTATAGGTTGTATTCGAAGTTTTGGGAATTTAATCATAAGGTATATGATTTACATTTATTGTTGGTATACTTGGTATCAAGATATGTTGTGGTATAGATGAAGACGTGAATTATTTACCATCCGTGACATTTCGGATCGCCAAATATTCGTAATAATGGTTCGTGATGGTCCTGACATCGAGATTGCTCTCAAGGACTCGAGCAAGTACTCTAATCATTTTTGTCATTTGTGTTGATCATGTCGCGATACATTCGTATCGCTGTTGTCATGCATTTGTGCATTGTTGTTGTCGCATATGTGTAATCGTTGTTTTGTGCGCTTGTGCATTGTTGTCACATGTCCACCATGCTTTGATCCGACGGAATCATCATGGGAATCTATAGTCAGGTGCGCTGGATCGCTGATGTGTAATGCCACCATGCTTTGGTCCGACGATCATCATGGGAATCTATAGCCGTGGTGCGCTAGATCGCTGATTACCATATGTATTGTTGTTGTGCATATGTATATTATGGGTTTGCCATAAGTATACATTGTTGTTATTGTTGTGAGCATATTGACGTTGTCATATGAGTACGCATTTGTAGGTCTCTGTGTTGTGACCATGTCCGTATGTTGTGTTGATCCGATCTCGGATTAGACCGACGTGATGGTAATAGATTTCGTATCTTGATGTATGTTCCATATTTCCTTGGTACTTGTCTTTGATGGACAATCGATTATCGTATTGAATTGTCGACGTTATCCGATGGATCAATCGCCGAGTTGGTAAAATTTCCGTATCCCGAGTTATGATAATGTTTTGAGAACCTTGAGTATTGTTGAGATACCGCATATATATTTCAAGATATCTTAATGTGTTGTTAAGGATACAAATAGTGGATTTTCGTAAAGTTACGACGGTAAGATTACATTGGTCGTATTCTTACTTAGTATTTCCATTGATATGTAATTATTGACGAGATGTGATGGTTATCATTGTAGGATATTATGGCTGACCCCGTCGTGGGCTTTCTTTTTAGGTTCTCGATTATCAAGCTTGTAGCGGTCGTGGAGAGATGAACTTCCTAAGATACCGGCTAGACATGTATTTGTGTATCGGGTTTCGATCGCTATTGTATTCCGCTGCTAGAGTATTTTAATCGTTTATCTTTTTCCGCTGCGTGAGTATTTTATTAAAATGAACTAGTGGTATCTGGTAACTTAGGTTACATTGGCAATCGTTTTTTCTAAACTTGTTCATTTGCACGTGTGCTTTATAGCTTAACGATGTTTTTTTAAATCGTTGAGTCTTGGCATTTCGGGCCTTATGGTTTCAAATGAGATTTTACGACGGTTTGATTAATGAGTTTTATAAAGTCTTCGAATGTTTTTAAAAGACAATACCGTTGTTGGCCTCTTGGGTGTTTGTAAATGTTTGTGAAAATATCCTTCAGCCTTGTGGGTTCCATCTCGGGGCCCACGGCACTGTAATATTCCCGGCCTGGGGGTGTTAAGGTAATATGGTATCGAGCTTAGGTTGAGAAAACCTAGGCATTTGGGGTCGAGTCGGGTCGTGTTTTCGCCGAGTCATTCGAGTTGTCGATTTGACAAATATTAGGGCCGTGAGTTTTGTTGTTCACTCGGGCTTGTGCGTTAAGTGATTTACCAATATAGTACTGGGGTTGTTGTAAACTTTTCCAAATGGTGTTAACGAGATTCTCTGGAATGAGATGTATTGTGTTCTTGAGTTGAACTGATTTTGCAAAACGTGTGTTTTGAAAATATCTGTGTCGAGTATTTTCTTGAGTCGAGACATGAGCCAAGATATCACGGGAATCATCATTTTACTGCAAGGATTCGGATTTTGAATTTCATTGAGATTTATTGCCGCTCTAATTTGATATGTTTTGAGATTCTAAGAATAATGTGTTATGTCATGAGATAAATGATCACGTAGTTGGGACAGATTGATGATCTTGAGAAGCTATGATTTTGGAAAATCAATATGTAGGTTAAGTTTTGGAATGTAACTGTGTATTCGAGAAGGATCATGATTGTTGAGAAGAACATGTAGTCATGTTAGTTCATTTTGTGATATATAAACCGCTTTTGAGCATTTGAAAATATATTTTTCAAAATGAACATTTTACTTGATGTTTTACGGAAAATGATTTTGGGCCGAGACCCAATCGATTTTGAAATGGTTTTATAACTCAGGACTTGGGGTCCGAAAAGAGTTTTCTACTTTTTAAACTTCTTGTAATGCGGAACGAGATACGGGCTGAGACCCTAATGTTTCAAAAGAAAGCTTTTCTATTTTCTAAAACTCCCGAGATTTGTAAAACACTTTACCAATCATTTACCTAGGTTATTTCCGCCTTTCGAGGCTTTGGTTTACTTGTTCAAATGGAAATTCTCGGAAAATCTTTCGCTATGTTTGATTTGTTGATTTGTTTCAATGTTTTGTCATATCATATTTGAGGTGAGCCAGGATGGATTAAGGATTGACGTTGCGAGTAGTATGTGGAGGAGGAGTTTTAACAGAATTTTTATATATTGAGATTTTGGAACTCTATCGTGTGGCTTTCCCAATGGAATATCGGTGGATATTGGTGACGAGCTGAACTGATAAACAGGAGTATGGATATGGTCAAGCATTTGCATAAATTCCATTTTATTTAATCTTGTGTATTTGAAAAGAATTTTTATCGAGAACTTGACACGAGCGAGCCGGTTGGTTCGAAAATTGATTTTGCAGTCTTACCAAAAATTTATGTTTTGAGTTGTGAAAATTTAAAAAAACTTTCTAAATTTGTCTTTGACGAGACTATATGATTTCAAACCGGTTTTGAAAATGATCGATATAAATACGCATTTAGCGCATAATACATATCATGATGGAGTTATGATTGTGACTCACAAACCGGATAAGGCATCAAGATTACGATGAATAAAGATTCGAACTTCAAGATGGTAGTTGGTTATCTAGTGGATGATCGTTGATAGATCTGATAAGAAGAATATGCTACAGATGTAGAATTCATGCACAGTGATGTAATTTCGAACCGTGGGTTTTGTGAAATCGAGACATCGGAGATGGTGACCCCATGTTGGTTGCTTTGAATAATGAGTGGTCGCTTCCACTCCATATGATCGATATGTTCGCCACCGGGTATGTTTATTGAGATCTACCGTACGTGATTGGTGTGTCATTTTGAGAATGTTATTCTTTCGTATATCCGCTTTCCGTGGTTCCGTGTTGACCGTGTTGAGCTACTGTGAAAGTATTCTCAAAGTGTGTTTTGACCTTTCGATGGTCAATTAGAGTTTATCATGTCGATGATATTCTCGCTAATTTGTTGATTGATCATCGTTAACTGGCCGATGAGCGCTCTGACGCTATGTCGATATTTCTGTGGTCCGTTGTCATTGTTTCGACAGCTTGTTTCATAGTTGTATCGTATTATTGATTTGTATCCTGATTGGGATTTGATTGTGCGATTAGCGCATAAGATCCGACACGGATAGATTATTTCATCCGACGATAATATATCCGTCGGGACTTATGGAATTGTTATTGTAAGCGTGTTGAGGCTTTTCAAGAAGTCACTTGCTAGTATCTCAGAGATCACCGACTTGGCGCATATATAAGTATGCTATTTTGGTTATTTGCAATAATGATGATTAATCGTTGTCGTGATTATTTCGGATATTTTGGTTGAACGGTTTATTTGTTTTTATGATTTGATTACAAGTTTCGAGGACGAAACTTATTTTAAGCGTGTAGTATGTAACATCCTAAATTCTATTGTCGTTGTTTAATGTTATTTTATCCGAAGTTATGTTGTACAAATGGGAATCAGATGCAGATGGGTAAAATAATTGAAGGATCGAGACATTTGTATTGGTATAATTGTCGATTTGGTCGACAATCGATGTAAGAAGTATATGTATTCAAGATGCCGTATATTCGTATTTTGTATGTTGAGACGCTGACAAGAATAGCTGAAAATGGATAAGTGTAACATTATTAGCGCACGCTAATAATCATGAGTAGCGCACGCCATCGCGGCAGGTTTAGCGACGCTACGGATAAAAGATAACGCACGCTAATGCAATGACGGAAGGAATCGCATGGCGGACTGTGCCACTTTCGATGCACGCTCGATAAGTCAACGGATGTTGTAATGTAGTGATAGCGCACACTAATGCATGTTGATTAGCGCACGCTAACCGTATATCGGACAAAAAGGAATCTTATCCTCACAAGACTTTCGCGTGTGGACTCGTCTCGAAGCATACAGATAAACGAGTCAACTATGAGTAGCGCACGCTAAGGTAAGACACTTGCGTATGCTAAATAGAGGCATTTACGACGCTATCGCATGGGCATTGCGTACGTAAATCACTTCATGCAAGAAGACACTTGCTCTCGGATTTCGATAGCGCACGCTAACGAAGACGCTAGCGACGCTATGTGTAACGACGTTAACTTAAGATGTTTGCGACGTTAGTAATGTACAATATATATATATAAGTGCATGGCCATTATTCGTCATTTCCGTCCATTTCTTCATGTAAACCGATAGAGAGAGGTCTTAGAGAGAAATTGAGGTTCCGAACACTTGAGTTGATCATTCCTAACAACATTTGAAGCTTGGAAGTGATTGAAAACGGATTCAACCTTGGGATTCAATCCATTCCTTCAAAGAGGTAATTACTCTCCACTTCGGGATTTCATTTCGATAGTATATGATGTTCTTGAGTTGATGATCGCCATGTTTATGAGTTGATGAGTATGGTTATGAGACGGATTAAAGTTATGTTGATAATATGGTTGATATGAAGATATTGATATGAATCGATGGTTTCAATGTGTTGTTTATCTTCAAAGAGATATGTCACAATGTCTTCCTTCAATTCGGATCTTTGATGTTGTTGTTGTTGGTTTCTTCATATGATAGTGAACATGGCATGATTATGAGTTCTCGTGTTTAGGTTGTTGATATTAAGGAAGATGAAATATGAATATATGACTTGAATTAAGAGTCTGATGATTACCTATATGTTAAAGGATATTGATTTCGTTGTTTGATAGCTATGAACATGGTTTTGGGTCACTTAGTGTTCTTGATAATCGTCATATGTTGATCGGTATCCAAATACATGCAATCAGACAAAGATTAGTGCACGCTTAAGCTTACCGCCTAACGCGCGCTAACAAGAGCAACTTAGCGCACGCCACGTTAAGTGATTAACGCGGCGCTAAGAAGGCGTAGCGCGATTTTCGTGTTGTGGTTATGAATTCGCGGCCGTTTGAGTCGATTGATCCGACTAGTGTTTAATCGAGATATTGTCAAGCCGCTGGGTTTGTGATTTGGTTTTATCGATTGTTGATTGTTATCGAACTTGTTGTCTATCGACATCGTAATAGGTTGAGAATATTGATCGGTGATTACAACCGTGTTGCGTCGAGCTCGAGTATGTTCGTGAATTGCTTTGGTCGACCGAGGGACTTGTAGATGACGGCAATGGAATTGGTAACAATTTCATCGCAGATCGAGGCAAGTTATTACTTGCTCACTTTATAATATTTAATGAATGGTTTCGGCCATTCGCTTATAATTCGTGATAGCAATGTTTATAAATCGTAATCATAGGAGAGTTGAGATTATAGGTTGTATTCGAGTTTTGGGAATTTAATCATAAGGTATATGATTTACATTTATTGTGGTATACTTGGTATCGAAGATATGTTGTGGTATAGACGAAGACGTGAATTATTTACCATCCGTGACATTTCGGATCGCCGAATATTCGTAATAATGGTTCGTGATGGTCCGGACATCGAGATTGCTCTCAAGGACTCGAGCAAGTACTCTAATCATTTTTGTCATTTGTGTCGATCATGTCGTGATACATTCGTATCGCTGTTGTCATGCATTTGTGCATTGTTGTTGTCGCATTGTATCGTTGTTTTGTGCGCTTGTGCATTGTTGTCACATGTCCACCATGCTTTGATCCGACGGAATCATCATGGGAATCTATAGTCAGGTGCGCTGGATCGCTGGATGTAATGCCACCATGCTTTGGTCCGACGGGATCATCATGGGAATCTATAGCTGTGTGCGCTGGATCGTTGGATTACCATATGTATTGTTGTTGTGCATATGTATATTATGGGTTTGCCATAAGTATATATTGTTGTTATTGTTGTGAGCATATTGACGTTGTCATATGAGTATGTATTTGTAGGTCTTGTGTTAGGACCATGTCCGTATGTTGTGTTGATCTGATCTCGGATTAGACTGACGTGATGGTAATGGTATTTCAGATCTTGAGGTATGTTCCATATTTCCTTGGTACTTGTCTTTGATGGACAATTGATTATCGTATTGGAATTGTCGACGTTATCCGATGGATTGAATTGGCCAGAGTTGGTAAAATTTCCGTATCCCGAGTTATGATAATGTTTTGAGAACCTTGAGTATTGTTGAGATACCGTACAGATATTTCGGTATTATCTTAATGTGTTGTTAAGGATACGAATAGTGGATTTTCGTAAAGTTACGACGGTAAGATTACATTGGTCGTATTCTTACTTAGTATTTCCATTGATATGTAATTATTGACGAGATGTGATGGTTATCATTGTTGGATATTATGGATGACCCCGTCGTGGGCTTTCTTTTTAGGTTCTTGGATTATCAAGCTTGTAGCGGTCGTGGAGAGATGAACTTCCCGAGGATACCGCTAGGACATTTATTTGTGTATCGGGTTTCGATCGCTTATTGTATTCCGTTGCTAGAGTATTTTAATCGTTTATCTTTTTTCGCTGCGTGAGTATTTTTTTAAAATGACCTAGTGGTATTTGGTAACTTAGGTTACTTTGGCAATCGTTTTTTCTAAACTTGTTCTGCCAGACGTGTAAGTTTATAGCTTAACGATGTTTTTTTAAACTGTTGAGTCTTGGCATTTCGGGCCTTGTGGTTTCAAATGAAATTTTACGACGGTTTGATTAACGAGTTTTATAAAGTCTTCGAATGTTTTTAAAAGACAATACCGTTGTTGGCCTCTTGGGCGTTTGTAAATGTTTGCGAAAATATCCTTCAGCCTTGTGGGTTCCATATCGGGGCCCACGGCACTGTAATATTCCCGGTCGGCTCTGGGGGTGTTACAACACGTATACTGATATAACACTATTATCGCAAAGCCTTCAAATTACGGATAACACAACCAACTCAAACGGAACATAATTACGAAGGCAAGCAAAATCATCATACATATCATACGTAATTACTAGTCGCAAGATACAAGTCGTATAGTAAGATACTTGCCTCGATATCGGCACGCAAGTATTCCAACGAACGCGGTTCAACCGGAAGCTTCGAAACGCCCGATGCTATCGAAAAGAAAGACGACAACGAACGGAAGGGTTCAACTTGGTTTCTTCGCAAGAAACTCGACCCTAACAACATATAATCAATAAATCATCGATCATACGAGGAAGAATAATCGTAGAACGCCCGAAAACCCCTCTATGACATTTTACCGGACACCTTCAAGGCGTCGATCAAGAACTCGACCAAAACAACGAATCGATACGATCCAACCATGGAATAATAAAGAAAATGATATAATACATCTAAATAATCATCAATCCATCACAATCCTAAGTTAAATCGGATTAAACGGACGAAATCGAACAAAATACCCAAAATCCCCAAAATTAGATTTCTAGAAAATCAATTGATTCGCTCGATCAAAGGATGTTATAGACGGATTATTGATGATATGAACTTTAAAACTTCATGGATTCATTGTATAACAACATTCCTCCATGATTACCCAAGCTCCAAATTAAGAGAAGAAAACGAGTGAGAAAATGGTCAAGAAAACGCTCATTGCCTTATATAGGCACTGCCGGCCGCTTACGACGTAATCGCCACGGCTTACGACGAATCGCCATGGCCGAACTCGCCGCTAGAAATGCCGGAAACGTTACGCACGCACGCCGTGGCCTTACGTGACGAACCGCCCACGACGAATCGCCGATCACTACGGTCAGAATTCGCCAAAGGCTTACTGGGCCAGATCGCCTGGCCATGACTCGCCGGGCCAACTCCGACGGCCCGAACGACCCCAAACCCGAACTCGAATACGAATCAAGATACGGTTACGTAAGTACTCGCAAAGACGAATTCAAGCACTAAGAGAACATACGATTCACCACCCAATGCTCGAAATTCGACAACGGAAAGTAATTACCCCAAACTTTAGAAATTACGAAAATGGCCCAAAACGCTTTAAAATCACGATACGTGATCGAATAACCAAACCGGTTCACAACACGCCTAACAAAGTTAAACGGACTTACGGAAACTCAAACAATAGCTGAACGAGATTCGCAAGAATCGAACTCAAGCGCGGAAAAATCGCTAAAAAGCAATTAACTCAACAAAAGGGCACCAAACAAACTCGATGTCAAAAAGTGTAGAATTAATCATTCTCGAATGACGAAACGGCCATGAGCGAAGTCGTTAAAATGGGCTTACGCCGAAAAAAGAAATTAATGGAAATCGAAATTACGGTATTACATTTTACCCTTCCTAAAAGAAGTTTCGTCCCAAACTTAAAACAAGTAGGGAGAAGCAATATCCACCGCAAGACTCGACGAGATACACAAAACCGAAAACTCATGCCCAACGGCGAAATGTCATGAGAAACGCAAAGAGACATACTACGTGAAAACACGCTCCACGACGACCATAACAACGCCACCGGCAATGATTCAAAACAATAACGATCAATTAACGACGCATCACATACCACATCATATGCACACATTTAATCAAAGAAACGTACGCGACCACAAGTCGCACCCGACTAAAATGGCTATGCGATAGAAACAAATAGAGTATTACGATAGAAATCATTCCGATTCTCATCAACAAGAAAATGTCCGACGTCAAAACACAAACAATTCAAGATAACGGAAAACGAGAATACCGGATATGACATTCTATCCTATTAAAAATAAGTTTCATCCCGAAACTTAAAATAAAACATCATGGTAGAATACAAACAAAACCAAAAAGTTCACGCAACAAATATCATTTTCTACACGAATTACAGCACGAAGTACGATACACAACTACATCACGGGACACCACCGGGCACTCCCTGAGTAGGAACGAAAACTCGATTCCCGAACATTTTGGCAACGGTATCACAATGCACCACTTGGTGCCCCAGTTGGCCGCACTTAAAACAATTAACCGGTGGCGAACGACAATTCTGTCTCGCATGGCCCACACGACTGCAGTTGAAGCAGGTCTTCACATCGACTGTCTTACTCGCCTCTAGAGTAAGGTTCTTAGACTGGTCAACCAAACGAGGAGTGCTCCCAGAAGGAAAATGCGAAGCAACAGGCTCACGGATCTGACTTCTCTGGCCTCTTGAAAAATTTCTCGAGGTCTTCTGTCTCTTACTCTCTGAACCAGATTCCGACACAGAAACAGCCATCTCAATGGCTAAAGCTTGGTCCTGATATTCTTTCAGTGTGGTACACATAAGCGGGGCCATACTCTCACGGATATGGGGTTTCATGCGCATATTGAAGTATCGAACCTTGTCCGCTTCACTTCTCACTTGATCCCGAACATAAGCCAACTGTCGATTATAATCGACTATCGCCTGGGATATTGACACATCCTGGGGCGTAGCCGAGAAAAACTCAACGATTCCGCATTCACGAATGTGCAACGGCAATACCGCTTCCATGGCGGTCTTAAACTTAGCCCATGTAGGTGTACGATCTCGCAAGCACTACAACAGGCCACTAGTCTCAGCCTTCTTTGTCGAAAGGTGCATCGAGCAATGGGTACCCTCCTATCATCCTGACAAGCTACAAGATCAAATATTCTCATCCAACCGAAGAGCCAGTTTTCCCAACCTAACAAGTCAGACGAACCCACAAAATGGGGCGGATGCATCTTCATCACATCTCGTAACCACTTACTAGTTCCGTTATCCCTATTTGGGTTCTCATACCGACGTATGGCCTGATTCATCTGCACTAACTGGTCAACCACCTGACGAAGGATGTTGGCGGCGCCAACGTCAACATTAACGCTAGTCAAATGTCCCTGATCTGTACTGAGCTGATTGGTACTCGGCAAGGAGGGAGTCGCCCTCTCCTGCTCCCGATTACGACCACCACCACGGCCACGGCCTCGACCTCGACCCCTTAGCATATTGAACGGACAACCAATCAGAATAACAAGATAAAACAAACCTCACATAATTGACATAAGCCAACAATCAGCAGTACAATGCAATATTCACACGTTCACATTGGCAAAAATGTACGACCTATATCTCAGCATACACGGTTAAAACATTAAGCATACCATTGTGGTCCAACACCGATAATATTCTTAAAAAAAACAAGTTTATCGAGGTATTTGTTCGAATGATAATATATAAAAAAATTCGCGAGTTTGAAAGATTTTGCTGGGATGAAATTTTGAAAACACTTTGTTTAGTACCTCGGTCATTGAAGTGGGGAACGATACCTAACAACGTATCCCTCCACTTGGGCATACAACCCAGATTTTCTGACGAAAATAATAATATAGCCACTCACTGCACGACTTAACCTCAATACATAAACACATCACATTCTAATTTACGGAAGCCAAAGTTGTTTTGCAAAATAGAAATTTTCCAAAATCCTTTAGTTCATAACCAAAACGACGATAATATTTTACAATGTCCGAAGTATTTCAAAACACATTTTTCAAATACCGTTTGATAGTGTCATTTGAAAATACACGGTCCATTTGTCAAAATTTAACAAATTTTAAAAATCCATATAAACCATGGTTTGACCGCACCACTAAAATATTTTCCAAAAATCGATTTCTACAAAATTCTCAAACTGTAAAGTCCTTCAGGAAACATTCTCAAACTTACCCATAGCGGACAAAAATTACAACATTCCAAAAACAGTCGAATATAAAACTACATACTCAAATGGCAACCAGGGTCGCCAATTCAATCAAATGCATCTCGTGGTATCAAGTTTAAACACACAGCAAAATCATTCATCGGAGTTTCTCACAAACTCTACCATCGGTACCTTTTCGAAACCCATCAAGGTTTACAACTTTCACAACATACCACCCCACCTGGTGGTTCAAAGATAAAACAATAACATGCCCAGTTCTATACACGTACTATGTGCCACAAGTATTAAACACAACTATATTACACAATACTGTGTAAATAAAATTATGCACCGCAATTAACTCACTAAGATAAAATCGAGATACACAGGTATTACGGATAAAGGAGGAGACTTACATCCACAGGTCGCACGGAGGTGATGGTCACCCACGATACTAATCTCGTCCGACAACATAACCGACACGTTGTGACTAAGCACAACTCAACTTGTCACCTGACGACTCGAACGACATGACAACACATTACTCGACAAATCACGACTTAACTCGACCCGACAGCCTAGGTTTCCTCAACCTAAGCTCTGATACCATAAATGTAACACCCCCAAAACCATATGGGAATATTATACGCCGTAGACCCTTTCCACAAGGATCTACCAGGCTAAACATCCATAAACAACCAAATGCTTGCCCAGCGAGGGTCAAACAATAAAATGATATAGACCGATATGGTCACTTACACGTGAATACACAGACCGATGAGGTCACACAACCCAATCGACAAAACTAACTTAAATAACATTACCCACACAGGGGTCGAAATACAATACAGCGGAAAACTGAAATCAACTCTGACAACACAACAAAAATCAAAACAACTCTCGACTCATGATTAGTATCGCAGTTCGTCATCCTCTTGTGCCAATCCTGTGACTGATCCCCTGAATCTGCATGTACCTGGATGCAAAACAGACATCCACCCCCGATTACTCGGGGGTTAGTAAAACTCCACTGTTTTACTAGTGCAAGTATCAAATCAGACAAAATGTAACAAGCAAATAATAATCGTGAATCCAATATAATAATCAAGAATCAAAATATTCCCGGGAGGTTTTCACAAGAGAAGATAAGCTATGAAGCATTCAAAAATAAGATTATAATCTCAGGAATTTTTAGATTTTCAAAACCTTTAAGACCTCAAGTCCTGATTCAGAAAACCTTTCGAAAAACTTTAGGGCCTTAACCCAAATCTTGTTTCATAACTCAGCAGTTTACAATACAGGAAACATTTATTCAAGCTTAGGACTCGATCCAACATTCATTTTCATAAAACTTTTCCTTTCAAAACTTTGATTTGAAAATAATCATGCTCATGACACCGTGATCCACTGTCACGTGTCTCCGTAGGTTCAACAACCCGCACGGACTACACCACGCACAATTAAACAAACATAATCAATTATGACACGGTGATCCACTGTCACGTGTCTTCGTAGGTTCAACAACCCGCACGGACTATTAACCAGACATAACCAATTCCGACACCGTGATCCACTGTCACGTGTCTCCGTAGGCTTAACAACCCGCACGGACTATATCAATCACAACAATCGCACACACAGTCCTGACACCGTAGTCCACTGCCACGTGTCACCGTAAGCCCCGTCGAGCTCACCTAGTTGGACGTACTGTGTCCGAAACTCATGGTCCACTGCCATGCGTTATCGTAGGCCTCGTCAGACCAGCACGATTGGACCTCAGTACCTCACTAAGTTCTGACCCCGTAGTCCACTGCCACGAATCCTCGTAGGTCCCGTCGAACCAACACGAGTGAACTTAGCGGTCACACACATATACATATTCACATTCACATTACATACAACAATGAGCACAATTAATCAATCACATTGATCACCACAAAATCGTACATCACACGCACATAACACAATCTCAACACTCGCAACAACTATCGTCAATCCACGACACATAACCAACATAACACACGTTCGGTACACAATACATTACACAACCAAGTGTACAACCATCCCATATGTATGTCGCATTCCTGCACAAATGGCACAACGCCTAACATGTATACTGATATAACACTATTATCGCAAAGCCTTCAAATTACGGATAACACAACCAACTCAAACGGAACATAATTACGAAGGCAAGCAAAATCATCATACATCTCATACGTAATTACTAGTCGCAAGATACAAGTCGTATAGTAAGATACTTGCCTCGATATCGGCACGCAAGTATTCCAACGAACGCGGTTCAACCGGAAGCTTCGAAACGCCCGATGCTATCGAAAAGAAAGACGACAACGAACGGAAGGGTTCAACTTGGTTTCTTTGCAAGAAACTAGACCCTAACAACATATAATCAATAAATCATCGATCATACAAGGAAGAATAATCATATAACGCCCGAAAACCCCTCTATGACATTTTACCGGACACCTTCAAGGCGTCGATCAAGAACTCGACCAAAACAACGAATCGATACGATCCAACCATGGAATAATAAAGGAAATGATATAATACATCTACATAATCATCGATCCATCACAATCCTAAGTTAAATCGGATAAAATGGACGAAATCGAACAAAATACCCAAAATCCCCAAAATTAGATTTCTAGAAAATCTGACCTGATTCGCTGGATCAAAGGATGTTATAGGACGGATGATTGATGATACGAACCTTAAAACTTCATGGATTCATTGTATAATAACATGCCTCCATGATTACCCAAGCTCCAGCCGCAGAAGGGAAGAAAACGAGTGAGAAAATGGCTGAATAAAACGTCTGCTGGCCTTATATATGCAGCCTGCCGGCCGCCTTACGTACGTAATCGCCACGGCTTACGACGAATCGCCATGGCCAAACTCGTCGCCTAGAAATGCCAAACGTTACGCACATTAATGCCGTGGCCTTACGTACGTAACCGCCTTACGTACGAATCGCCGAGCACTACCGGCCGTACTGCCAAGGCTACTGGGCCTGCATCGCCGGCCATGACTCGGCCGGGGCCAACTCTGACGGCCCGAACGACCCCGAAACCCGAACCTGAATACGAATCGAAGATACGGTTACGAAGTACTCGTAAAGACAAATTCGATCACTAAGAGAACATACGATTCCGACCACCCGAAGGCTCGAAATTCGACAACGGAAAGTAATTACCCCAAACTTTGGGAAATTACGAAAATGGCCCAAAACGCCCGAAAATCACGATACGTGATCGAATAACCAAACCGAAGTTCACAACACGTCTAACAAAGTTAAATGGACTTACAGGAAACTCAAAACAGCAGTTTTGAACGAGATTCGCAAGAATCAAACTCAAGTGCGGAAAAGTCGCTAAAAAGCACGGAACTCAACAAAACGACACCGAAACAAACTCGGATGTCAAAAAGTGTAGAATTAATCATTCTCAGAATGACGAAACGGTCATGAGCGAGTCGTCGAAATGGACTTCCGCCGAAAAAAAAGAAATTACCGGAAATCGAAATTACGGGTATTACAGTATGGGTATTAGATACCATAGTTTGTGGCAATGAGTGCAAGTGGGAGATTGTTAGAAATATGCCCTCGAATGCCACTCAGAGAATGATAGAGTGAGAGCATTGTATTGTTATTATGAAAATATTATTAAATAAGGCATTTTTTATTTCTATATTATTGTATATCACAGGCATTGTGATTTGGTATATAAAATAATAGTCCTTGCATTTGAGAGCAAATATTCCACTTATTATGGAGATAATGAGATATGCATTGAAAGTGTTTAGGACTCGAATGCTTAAATGGTTCGCAAGTCGATAAAACTTAACTGGGCAGTAAGTTTAGACAAGACTTGTTTAACGTGTACTTTGACATGTAGAGTGCCTGTCTTTACCAAGGGTTAGTGGGATCACACATTATAGGTATGCTAATGGGATTAGTATACTTGAACACGACTCAACTCAATTCGGTCACATGGATATCACTCCAGGGTTGTCAATGACTGAATCGAAAGATTGTGATAGGTATACATGGACCTTTGACTTGAGGTTTCAGTAGGATATGTGCTTGTGACATTAAGTTAGTCATTAGAGTAGTTCGATCCAATCGCCAGTTGGTGGGGTCAACCTCCAAATGCAACTTAGTGGGCAAGTAGCAGTCTCTACTGAATACCAAGATAGGATTCTTTCTCCTGTTAGTGAGCAGGTAAATGTCCTATTAATAGCAAATGAGATCATAAGTCTTTGGCCAAAGTAGTTAGAGGTAGTTGTACTAGACACACGAGAGCTCAGTGATCTCGGCCATTTTATATAACTAAAGAGATCAAAAGGATGAGATGTGGTATTTCATCCATTTGCCCTCATCTCATTATATAAAACTAATCACACCACACATGATATTGAAGCAACATGGAAGGTGATGAGGGAAAGAGGGGCGGCCTATTTTGGGTTGGTGAGAAACACGAGCCGAGCCACTCGGTTCGTGTATTGGACGTTTGCGTGTCTAGTCCATTAAGTACACTTCGTTTTATCTCAAATGTATTTATACTTAATTAATTAATCCAATTAATTAATTTTTTCAAATAAAAAATTATAATAATATATTTCCAAGAAATAATTATTTATGAATTAAATTAATCACCAGTAATTAATTCCAATTCACTAGAACGCATGATTGATCAAATAAATCAAATTATATATCTAATATCCAATATTAATGAAGAGATAATAAATACATATTTTATCCATAAAATATCCTTGTGCGTGACTTCATAGGTCCGTCTTAGTCGGCAACGGGAGGAACACTCAGCCAGTCTAGTGCTCCGTACCATAACCCAACTAAGAACGAATATTATATACTTATAAACCCTTCAATCATATATCCCGGTCAAATATTAGGGTCACGGTAAAGTCAAACCCTATTATAGCTTGACTCTATGCATTTGTTAATACAAACCGAGACCACCGAGCTCTTGTGTATCAAACACAACTAGCTCTAACTGCTTTGGCTAAAGACTTATGATCTCATTTGCCATTAACCGCATGGGACATTTATCTGCTCACTAACAGGAGAAAGAATTCTATCTTGGTATTCAGTAAAGACTTTTACTTGCCCACTAAGTTGTATTTCGAGATTGACCCCACCAACCGACGATTGGATCGAACTACTCTAATGACTAACTTAATGTCACAAGCACATCTCCTACTGAAACCTCAATTCATAGGTCCACGTATACCTATCACAACCTTTCGATCCAGTCATTGACAATTCGTGAGTGATATCCATGTGACCAAATCGAGGTGAGTCGTGTTGGAGTATACCTATAACGTGTGCTTCCACTAATCCTTAGTGAAAACATACACTCTACATATCAAATTACACGTTATACAAGCCTTGTCTAAACTTACTATCCAGTTAAGTTTTATCTGTAACACTCCCAATCCGCTCAGGGATATTACACGCCGTAGAACCTTTCCTCAAGGATCTACCAGGCTGGTAACAACATATAACAACTCAACCATGCCTTTAAAGATAAAATGACTCAGTAGATCGATTTGGTCTTTCAATAAATACATACAACTCAAATACAACTCATGCCCACGCAGGGGTCAAAACACAACCACACCCGTACAACAGGAAAAATATAGCAGCGGAAAATAAAGTACAACTGAACCAATAAACAATGTACGGTTCCTCATGTGATTAGTATCGATCATCTTTCATCATCCTTCGTGCCGACCCTGTGTTATGCTCCAAAACCTGAATGCAAAAATAGACATCCACCCCCCGAATACTCGGGGGTTAGCAAAACTCCACTGTTTTGCTAGTGCAAGTACAGGTGCAAAAATACGAGTCATATAATTCACATTCCACGAACGATAATAATTCGGAATCCTCAAAGATTCAAACGAAACGAAAAGTACTTCCCGAGGCAAGAGTTTGAGAAAACATTTCAAAATCGAAAGATCACAAATCAATGGAAATAATTTATAAAACGGTTTAGAATGCCATCGAGAGTTTTAATAGGAAACAATTTAGGATTATCAATTCCCGCTTTTCAAAACCCAAAAGACGAAAGGGGTCACCGCCCCAAAGGTTTACTTTCCGTAAAATGACCTTTACCAAACCGTTGGGATTTTAGCCCCAAATCCGTAAAATGGCCTTTACAAAACCATTGGGATTTTAGCCCCAAATCTCATCAACTCACAGTACACAAGAACGACCACAAGGTTCGTCTCCCAACATCAAAATCCGCAAATAAAGGATTTAACATAAACGACAAAATACTCTAGAGCCATCCTAGCCAAGTAGGCCAAATGAACAACTAACCTCTTACACACTTAGTCAATGCATGCAATCATGAAAAACGTTCGAAAGCACTCATTTCCGGAAATGCCATAATCAATTCACATTTGTAAAATGCACCACAATTAGCCGTCGATCCACACCTCCGTGGACCCCTACCGAGACCCCGTCGGATCTAACCCGTAGTGGTTAAAAGCAAAGCTCATCGATCCACACCTCCGTGGACCCCTACCGAGACCCGTTGGATCTAACCCGTAGTGAGCATACACACACACACGTTACTCATGCAATACTAATATGCTAAGAATGTAAGTTCATCAAGAATACTTACTAGAGATGGCCACTTACTCGACGCCGTTATCAAACTCTTCAAAACACAATAACAAGATTAAACACGGAATACACAATTCCATAACTTTAAACAACAGGGATATCATCAAAGCCTTCAACGTTCAAAATGACCAAATCATAATCAATTCCCAAAACACACCGTTCACAAAACACACACGCGTTTCGAAAAAAGAGCCTTTAACGAGGCCAAACCGAAATCTTTTGAAACTTCATTTCAAACAAACAAACAAACACACCAAGACGATCACCGATCATCATATCCACAAAGTAAGAAATCTATGAGCAAGGTACTTGCCTTGAATAAGAACAACACGGAGAATCGACCGAAGTAGGTTGACACGAACCGACTACGAACCCGCCGACTCCACCGATCACAACTCGCAATAATAAACTACGAAGGACAAATACAAAAACGAAAATGAATTCCATAAGACGACTCAAAGCCATTGAATTCAAAGAACAAATGACGAAAGTTCAAGTGTTTTCCCCAAAACGGCCAAGAACACAATTCGTCCCGACAAAACACGAAAACGGAATTCTAAGTTGAAATATGGATATACAATCCATAGAATGTGTTTAACAACATCATTTAACCACAATCGATCCATCAAAAACGGATGAAAAACGAGATCGAGAACAAATCCCCCAAAAAGTCGATTCGAAGGAAATCAAGAAATATACTTCGATTCGACGAAGAACAATCGATTAAATGATGTTAAACACAAGAATACTACTAAGATTAATCATACCCATCATGAATTAATCAACAACACGGAACGAATCGGACAAAAATACAAAAACCCTCAAATTCACGAAATTAGGGTTCTAAGGTGAGATTACCTTGATTCGCTGGATCAAAGGATGATAACGGATGATTGATTGATGTTATGAACTCAAGAACTTCGTGGATTTGTTGTTGAACAACATGGCTTCATCACCTCCGAAGCTCCATCCGCGGATCGAAAAGAAAGGAAATGATAAATGAGTGAGAATGAGGCTGCTCTGCCACATTTATACTGGGCCGGACTAGCGCGCGCTAGGCTGCCGAGCTAGCGTGCGCTATCGGCCCAGGCCGCAATCCAGTGACCTCCTGGACTAGATCGCCGCAGTAGCGCGGCGCAGCCTTTCCGGCCGTAGCGTGCGCTACTCGCCAGCCGTAGCGCACGCAGCGCCCGACAAGAGCATGCGCTACTCGCCGATCCACCGAGTCCAAGACTCCCACCGCCCTATCGCCTCGGCCGCAAGGCAGACAACCGGGCGTAGCGTGCGCTGCCTCCCGGCCGTAGCGTGCGCTACCTTCCGGCCGTAGCGTGCGCTACGCCGGTTCCTGCCGCACCCGTCCGGCCGGTGCCCGCAATCATCCGGCCAGTCCCGCAACCGTCCGGCCAGTGCCCGACCACCAGGGCCCGCCGACTCGATTTCCAAAAACGTACGGAACGAACACGACGAAAAGTTCGCGGACAACATCATCGACCCGAAATGAAAACATAATACAATAATTAATCATACGCGACCAAGAAACGGGTCGAGACAACAATTACAGATACGGATACCCGTAACTTTTAAGAAATTACAAAATGGCCCAAAACGCCCGGAAATCACGATACGTGATCGAATAACCAAACCGAGGTTCACAACACGTCTAACAAAGTTAAATGGACTTACGGGAAACTCGAAACAGCAATTTCAAACGATATTCGCAAGAATCAAACTCAAGTGCGGAAAAGTCGCTAAAAAGCACGGAACTCAACAAAACAACTCCGAAATGAACTCGGATGACAAAAAGTGTAGAATTAATCATTCTCAGAATGAAGAAACGGTCATGAGCGAGTCGTCAAAACGGACTTCCGCCGAAAAAAAGAAATTACCGAAAATCGAAACTACGGGTTTTACATTCTACCCTCCTTAAAAGAAGTTTCGTCCCGAAACTTAAAATAAGTAGGGAGAAGCAATATCCCTAGCCAGGAAAACTAGACGAGATACACGAAAACCGAAACTCGCGCCCGACGGCGAAACGCTGCAAGAAACGCAAAGAGACATACGGCGTGAAAACACGCTTCACGGCGACCAACACAACGTCGCCGTTAGGGATATAATAAAAACAACAAATGACAAGCGTCATCAAATGGATAATATAGTCAAGTCAATTATCCGAACAATCACAAAACACAACGAACGAAAATCAATATGATTGACCGACCCAACGGTTCATCAATCAAAACGCGAGCCAAACGCTGAACAAATACGGAATTCCACTGCCCAAGGGTTGGAAGATCGAAAACGAGACTAATTTCCCGAACTTAAGGGAATTACGAAGGAGTCTGAACGTTCAACGATCACGAAACGAGATCAACAAAAACCGAACAATCAAACGATCGAATCATAACGATCGAGACAACAAAAATCGAACACTCATGTTCGAATCACGAAGAACAATAAAATTCAAACAACTCCAAGGTTCACATCTCGACTCGAGACAATATATAATTGGGTGAAAACAACAGGATGTGCATTCATATAAGATCCACAGGAAAGGGAATAGCAATTGAAAAGTCACAACGACAAACGAGTTATTCCGAAACAATACCACACTCGTTCGATCAACAAAAGCAAGGGGCAGGACAAGCTCAGAAAATGTCAACGGACATAAACGAGTCGACAAAGTCGAAAACACAAGAGTTCCAAATCCGATCCACTTCGAATAAAAGAACTAATAGAACCAAATGATGTCACTTCCGAACAAGGTTCACAAGAATCGAACCGAACTCGAAAAAGTCACAGCGATAACCAGATCGACCCACAACAAGATCACAGCTCGTTCGGACGATGAAACCGAAATACAGAACAAGTTCATAAAGTATTAACGAACATGAGCGAATCGATAGACTGGAGAAAGAGAAAATACTGAAGTCAAAATAGTACGGGTATTGCCTTCGACCTCGTCCACGAAATTCACAAAAACGGGAGCAAGGTAACATGTCATTAAACAAACGACACATAACGGAACAATCACCGATGGACACGGTCATACCAAAGCAAGCTCTAACAGCTCGCACATGCGCGACAATGCATAAATCACTACGAGGCGACAATATTCAACACCAACATCCCACCTCTCACAGAGGGCTAACACAACAAATGTGTGGAAAACGACTCAACGCTCACACCGCCAATTCGATCATACTTGGGAGCAAACATCAAAATAACATGCGAACATCATACATACATACCCATCCCTCAAACGGGAATGGATAGGTTTTAAAAACGAAAACCTCATTTTGAAAATAATTTAGAAGAACACCGGTTGATCTTGAGTATCACTTTTCAAAAAGTACAAACGTGAAACATCGTTATCGAGAATTTGGAGAACCATTTCGCATTTGATAAAAATGAGGACACTTTCTCTTAGTGAAAACTTTCAGAATATTCGACCCTCGGGTCTAAATAAAAGTCTTTCTAAAACATTGAAAATATCTCAAAGCATTTTGGTCCTCGAAGTAGAAATTTTTTGAAATATATTGTGGCACCTAGGATGTACCACAAGAAAATAACTCATTTGAAAAGTATGTCTCGAAATTTATTTTTCTAAGATACTCAAGGTTTTCAAAAATCCAATAGGCCAGAATGCCCAAAACTCGCACATATCGACGTTCACCAAAACTCGTACACATCATGTACTGAACTGCAAAGGCCTCGACGGACCCTACCCGGACCACACACGTTGTTCGTACACATCATGTACCGAACTCCAGAGGCCTCATCAGACCTACTTGGACCACATGATCACTGTTCATACACATCATATACCGAACTCCAGAAGCCTCGTCAGACCGTACCTGGAACACACATATTGTCACGACACAACTCATATTGATCAACTCAACACATGATCACGAGCAACACACATTATTATCAATATGTCAAACCACTCAAAAATATACTGTAATACATATCCAAGTACGTAATCAAACCGACACAAATATCATAATCATCACGGTCACTCAACCATGACCAATCACGCACAACACAAACCATATGATTAACACAACCAACACAATTCCAAGATGTTATCCACGTGAGGATATCATCACTACCATCAATCGTTCAAAATTATAAAATCACACGAAGTATATTCACGAAGATAAACCAAATCATCATAAACCTAACACGAAGTCTCTATTCACAAGACACAAATCGTATAGCAAGATACTTGCCTCGATAACCGATATCGAACACTCCGACGAACACTGCTCAATCGGGAAACCTTGAACACCTACAACTCTCCAGCAAAAACAATGAAGATACGATTACAACGAGAATCAAGGCCAAAAACAACGGAAATCCCACCAAACTATCGAAGGGAAACTCATTGGGACATTTAATCGAACATTCAATGTTCGATAACTCCCAAGAACACTCGAATCACCAATCGAGTTGAACAAACTCAAAATACGGATATATAACACATAACACGATTAATAGAACTCAATAACATCAATCGATTCATCAAAATCGGATGAGCAACGAAAATCAAGAAGGAAATCCCGAAAGTCAACCCTAGGAGATTTCAAGAAATTACCTCGATCTGACGAAGAACAAGGATTAGATGATAATATAATCGACAAGAACCTTCCAAAACATCTTGGAATTGAGTGGAATCTACCAAGAACCCCTATTCCCGAACCTCCGGTTGATTGCCGCTGATTACGCGATTGGTCATCTCGACCATCTGTACTGGGCTGATTGGCGCTCGACAACGAGCGAGTCGCTCTCTCATGCTCCTGATTATGACCACTACTATGACCACGTCCTCGGGCTCGACCTCTCGGCATAGTTAATGGACAACCATTCAGAATAACGCAACAAAACAAACATCACAAAATCAACATAGGACAATAAACAGCAGCACGATAAAACATTAACTCCAAGTCATTACCTGAGTACACGAACTAACACTGCAATAATAGAACTTAAATTCAAAAGTAATTGGCATGGTCACATCAACAGAGATGTACGACCTTTACCAAAACAAACACGGTCAAAACCACATGCATATCATTGGGATCAAACACTTCTAACATTCTTTAAAAATAAAATTTTTCCGAGGTATTTGTTCAAATGATAATATTTTAAAATTCGTGAGTTTGAAAGATTTTGCTGGAATGAAATTTTTGAAAACACTTTTAATACCTCGTCGTTTAATCAAAACCATGAACACATTATCAAAATTGTTTTGTTTGAAATTATTTGCAAAACAACACGTTGAAACTTCAATCTTCTCGATAAACGATATCATCAAAATGACCTTAGCAATATATATCAATATCACCGTTAACGACATACAGGGTAACCACATGTTACCATGCCAACCATCACGAATAATAACGCAGATGATAATCTGCGGCCATGCCCCTCGGTATCGACCCCCAAAGGTTTCGCCAAACCAATCTCGGGTGGAAAACCTCTTGTACTCGCACTCAACATTTCTACAGATTAACTACCATATCAGGATAATGTCATAGAATAATACAATCAAATCATACTACATAGTCACAACACTTATGTGTGCAACCAAAATTTTCTAGCAAGGATGGTAACAATCAACGACACGTCAAAAATATCCATACTGTAATACCCGTAATTACGATTTCTGGAATTTTTTTTTTCGGCGAAAGTCCATTTTGACGGATCTCTCATGACCGTTTCTTCATTCCGAGAATGATTAATTCTGCACTTTTTATCATTCGAGTTCGTTTCGGTATCGTTTTGTTGAGTTCCGTGTTCTTAAGCGGCTTTTCCGTACTTGAGTTCGATTCTTGCGAATCTCGTCCGAAACTGTTGTTTCGAGTTTCTCGTAAGTCCATTTAATGTTATTATTAATGTTGCGAGCTTCGGCTTGGTGTTTCGATCATGTATCATGTATTTCGGACGTTTTGGGCCATTTTCGTAATTTCCCAAAGTTTGGGGTAATTACTTTCCGTTGTCGAATTTCGAGCCTTCGGGTGGTCGGAATCATGTGTTCTATTAGTGCTCTAATTCATCTTTGCAAGTACTTCGTAACCGTATCTTCGATTCGTATTCAGGTTCGGGTTTCGGGGTCATTCGGGCCATCGGAGTTGGCCCCAACCGAGTCATGGCCGTGCAGTCTGGGCCCCGGGCCGGCACTGGCCGAGTTACGGCCGGTAGTGCTCGGCAGTTACGTACGTAAGGCCCTGGCAGGTAACGTACGTAACGGGCCGGCAGATTTGGGGCAGTGACTCGGTTAGTACGTAAGCCCTTGGCCGGTTACGTACGTAACCCTGCCTGCAGGCAGCCTATTTAAGGCCCTGCAGTCGGGTTTTTCACCATTTTTTCTCACTCTTTTCCTTCTCTTCCGCGGCTGGGGGTGTGGTTAACATGGAGCCATGTTGTTGAACAACAAATCCACGAAGTTCCAGAGGTTATATCATTGATCAATCGTCCTATAACATCCTTTGATCGAGCGAATCAGGTCAGATTTTCTAGAAATCTAGTTTTGGGGAATTTGGGTATTTTGGTTGATTTCGTCCGTTTAATCTGATTTAACTTAGGATTATGATGGATGGATGATTATTTAGATGTATTATATCATTTCCCTTATTATTTCATGGTTGGATCGTATCGATTCGTTGTTTTGGTCAAGTTCTTGATCGACGCCTTGAAGGTGTCCGGTAGAATGTCTTAGAGGGGTTTTCGGACGTTCTACGACTATTCTTCCTCGTATGATCGTTGATTTATTGATTATATGATGTTAGGGTCGAGTTTCTTGTGAAGAAATCGTGTCGAACCCTTCCATTCGTCGTCCTCTTCCATTTCGATGGCATCGGGCATTTCGAAGCTTCCCGGTTGAGTCGTGTTCGTCGGAATACTTGTGTGCTGATTTCAAAGCAAGTACCTTGTCCATATAATTCTTGTTTTATGGATACGATAATTAGTGATTGTCTAAATGTGGTAGTTTGGTCGTTTGAATTGAACTTTCAAAGATTCGGTTTAGCCTTGCTAAAGGCTTGTTTTCAAAACGCGTGTGTTTTGTAAATTGTGTGGGTTGTAAGTGACTACGTGAATCCTTTGGATATGTTTGGTGTTGATGTTGCGCTTGATAAAGCGTGTGTACGTATATTGCTTCTTTCCGTCGCGTTATGGTTGACGTGCGTGTTGTTATTTATTCGTGTGGTCGTGGACTGACGGATAAATTATGTGAATTGGTGTATTGATTTGATAATTGTTACAACGATTGACTGTGTGCTTGATGTTTGTGGCAATGTGAATACTTGTTGTGAGAGACGTCATATCCGGGAGCCTCTGAGGGCGGGGCGTGTACTCCGGCCTGATGTATACTGCAATGTGCGGCTCCATATGGTTGGTGAACGCCGGTGTTTAACCTGATGCGTGTTCAAAGGGCGGCTCTTACGGGAGTGACGCCGGCGCGGTGACATGTACAAGGGGCGGCCGACATAGTGGAGTGAACGCCGGTGCACAGGTGTTTCAGTGGAGGCGCCTGGCAGGCTTATTGGTAACGGATATTTGAGTGATAGCTAAGACCCCGTTACCGAACGATTATCGTATTTCAAAATTCTTTCAACTCTTTTCTAAATGCTGGTCTCGATGTAGACCGTGATTTGTGTTTCTGAAAGTGTGTTTCAACTTGTTTTAAACGTTGGTATCAGGGTTAATTAACCAAGGACATTTGACGAGATCTCCGAGGGTTAATTAATCAGGGGTCTTGAGCAGTATTGGTCGAACGAGAGGTTGTGTCTTTGATGGGCTATGTTGACATTCTGTGTTTTGGTTCGAGGACCCCGTGTGATGTTGAGATGATTTGATCTCGTGTTGATATTATTTGGATTGGGTCGATAACCCGTGGAAATATTTGTGAAGACTCGCTTGTGTTGATTGAATGGTTTTCTTGCAAATTGCTTTCCGCCTACTGGTCGAGGATCCCGTTGATTTTAGAAAGATAAGAATTTGATAACCCTAAATTGTTTTCTATTAAAACTCTCGATGGCATCTTTAAACTGTTTTATAAATTGTTTTCCTTGATTTGTGATCTTTCGGTTTTGGAATGTTTCACCCAAACTCTTGCCTCGGGAAGTACTTTTCGATACGTTTGGATCTTTGAGGATTCCTGGTCATTGTTATTCGTGGAATGTGAATTATATGGCTCGTATTTGCACTTTGTTCTTGCGCTAGCAAAACAGTGGAGTTTTGGTAACCCCCGAGTATTCAGGGGGTGGATGTCTGTTTTTGCATTCAGGTTTGGGAGCATAACACAGGGTCGGCACGAAGGATGATGAAAGATGAACGATACTAATCACACGAGGATCCGCATGATGTTATTGGTTTAGTTATAGTTTATTTTCCGCTGCAGTATTCTTTCCCATTGTACGAGAGTGTGTTGTATTCGACCCCTGCGTGGGCATGTAATGAGTTTTAGTTGTATGTATTTATTGAAAGACCAAATCGATCTACTGAGTCATTTTAACCTTAAAGGCATTGTTGAGTTGTTCTATGTTGTTACCAGCCTGGTAGATCCTTGAAGAAAGGTTCTACGGCGTGTAATATCCCTGAGCGGATTGGGGGTGTTACATAAATGGTATCGGAGTTTAGGTTGTGGAAACCTAGGCTGTCGGGTCAAGTCGTGTTGTTTGAGTCTTGTTTCGTCGGATTTTATCTGACTGAGTCGTGTCGCGATGCGTCGTCTGAGTTGGTTAGTCGTGATTAGTATCGTGGGGCGATCATCATCTTCGTGCGACTTGTGGATGTAAGTCTCTTTTATTTGTGTTTGTGCCTCGTCTGATGCGAGGTACAGGTATGATTATGAGTTAATTGACGGAATCCTCTTATAGATTTTGATTTCGTGATATGTGGTTATTTGACTCTCATATTTCGTTTATATGAGGAGTAGTGTCGCTGGATTGTGCATGTTGGACTGTATTTCTTTTATCCGATGCGTGAGCTCTTTTGTAATGGATTTCGGTATTTTACCGACTGAGTTTTATTTCGAAAACCGATTCCTTTAACCGAGTTTTTGGCATTATGGCCTTGATCGTTTTGGCGAAATTCTTATGACGGTATTTAGTATTTTGTAAATGGCTTTTGTGTGTTTTTGAAATATTACCGTCATCGGCCTTTTTGGCGTTTTTGTAAATGGTTTTTAGCCTGGTGGGTTCCGGCGTGGGACCCACGGCGCTATAATATTCCGTGTAATTACCTGAAATTTTTGGGCATTCTAGCCTTTTTGGCATCGGCCTTTTTGGCATTGAATTATTTTCGAAAACTTGAGTATCTTAGAAATAAATTTCGAGACGTACGTTTAAAATTAATTGTTTTCTCGTGGTACTTCCAAGGTGCCACAATATGTTTCAAAATTCTTCTACCTCAAGGACCAAAATGTTTTGAGATATTTTCAATGTTTGATAAACACTTTTACTTAGACCCGAGGGTCGAATATTCTGAAAGTTTTTCACTAAAAGAAAGTGTCCTCATTTTTAACAAATGCGAAATGGTTTTCCAAAGTCTCGATAATGATGTTTCATGTTTGTACTTTTTTGAAAGGTGATACTCAAGATCAACCGGTGTTTTTCCAAATTATTTTCAAAAGGTGGTTTTTTTTTTTTAAAACCTATCAATTCCCGTTTGCATTTGGGAATGTATGTATGATGTTTGCTTTGTCGTTATGATGTTTGCTCCTGAGTATGATTGAATTGGTGGCATGAACGTCGAGGCGTTGCCACGCATTGTTGTACTAGCCCCCTGTGAGAGGTGTGAACTGGTATTTACTAATTGTCGCCTCGTGGTGATTTGCGTGTTGTCGCACGAGTGTGAGCTGTTGAAGCTTAGGTTTGTACGTTTGTGTACATGTGTGATTGTTTCATGATGTTTGTACGTCCTCGGGCTCGACCTCTCGGCATAGTTAATGGACAACCATTCAGAATAACGCAACAAAACAAACATCACAAAATCAACATAGGACAATAAACAGCAGCACGATAAAACATTAACTCCAAGTCATTACCTGAGTACACGAACTAACACTGCAATAATAGAACTTAAATTCAAAAGTAATTGGCATGGTCACATCAACAGAGATGTACGACCTTTACCAAAACAAACACGGTCAAAACCGCATGCATATCATTGGGATCAAACACTTCTAACATTCTTTAAAAATAAAATTTTTCCGAGGTATTTGTTCAAATGATAATATTTTAAAATTCGTGAGTTTGAAAGATTTTGCTGGAATGAAATTTTTGAAAACACTTTTAATACCTCGTCGTTTAATCAAAACCATGAACACATTATCAAAATTGTTTTGTTTGAAATTATTTACTAAACAACACGTTGAAACTTCAATCTTCTCGATAAACGATATCATCAAAATGACCTTAGCAATATATATCAATATCACCTTTAACGACATACAGGGTAACCACATGTTACCACGCCAACCATCACGAATAATAACGCAGATGATAATCTGCGGCCATGCCCCTCGGTATCGACCCCCAAAGGTTTCGCCAAACCAATCTCGGGTGGAAAACCTCTTGTACTCGCACTCAACATTTCTACAGATTAACTACCATATCAGGATAATGTCATAGAATAATACAATCAAATCATACTACATAGTCACAACACTTATGTGTACAACCAAAATTTCTAGCAAGGATGGTAACAATCAACGACACGTCAAAGATATCCATACTGTAATACCCGTAATTACGATTTCTGGAATTTTTTTTTTCGGCGAAAGTCCATTTTGACGGATCTCTCATGACCGTTTCTTCATTCCGAGAATGATTAATTCTGCACTTTTTATCATTCGAGTTCGTTTCGGTATCGTTTTGTTGAGTTCCGTGTTCTTAAGCGGCTTTTCCGTACTTGAGTTCGATTCTTGCGAATCTCGTCCGAAACTGTTGTTTCGAGTTTCTCGTAAGTCCATTTAATGTTATTATTAATGTTGCGAGCTTCGGCTTGGTGTTTCGATCATGTATCATGTATTTCGGACATTTTGGGCCATTTTCGTAATTTCCCAAAGTTTGGGGTAATTACTTTCCGTTGTCGAATTTCGAGCCTTCGGGTGGTCGGAATCATGTGTTCTATTAGTGCTCTAATTCGTCTTTGCAAGTACTTCGTAACCGTATCTTCGATTCGTATTCAGGTTCGGGTTTCGGGGTCATTCGGGCCATCGGAGTTGGCCCCAACTGAGTCATGGCCGTGCAGTCTGGGCCCCGGGCCGGCACTGGCCTAGTTACGGCCGGTAGTGCTCGGCAATTACGTACGTAAGGCCCTGGCAGGTAACGTACGTAACGGGCCGGCAGATTTGGGGCAGTGACTCGGTTAGTACGTAAGCCCTTGGCCGGTTACGTACGTAACCCTGCCTACAGGCAGCCTATTTAAGGCCCTGCAGTCGGGTTTTTCACCATTTTTTCTCACTCTTTTCCTTCTCTTCCGCGGCTGGGGGTGTGGTTAACATGGAGCCATGTTGTTGAACAACAAATCCACGAAGTTCCAGAGGTTATATCATTGATCAATCGTCCTATAACATCCTTTGATCGAGCGAATCAGGTCAGATTTTCTAGAAATCTAGTTTTGGGGAATTTGGGTATTTTGGTTGATTTCGTCCGTTTAATCTGATTTAACTTAGGATTATGATGGATGGATGATTATTTAGATGTATTATATCATTTCCCTTATTATTCCATGGTTGGATCGTATCGATTCGTTGTTTTGGTCAAGTTCTTGATCGACGCCTTGAAGGTGTCCGGTAGAATGTCTTAGAGGGGTTTTCGGACGTTCTACGATTATTCTTCCTCGTATGATCGTTGATTTATTGATTATATGATGTTAAGGTCGAGTTTCTTGCGAAGAAACCGTGTCGAACCCTTTCGTTCATCGTCGTTTTCCGTTTCGATAGCATCGGGCGTTTCGAAGCTTCCCGGTTGAGCCGTGTTCGTCGGAATACTTGCGTGCTGATTTTGAGGCAAGTATCTTGTCCATATAATTCTTGCTTTATGGATACTATAATTAGTGATCGTCTAAATGTGGTTGTTTGGTCGTTTGAATTGAACTTTCAAAGATTCGGTTTAGCCTTGTTAAAGGCTTGTTTTCAAAACGCGTGTGTTTTGTAAATTGTGTGGGTTGTAAGTGACTACGTGAATCATTTGGATATGTTTGGTGTTGATGTTGCGCTTGATAATGCGTGTGTACGTATATTGCTTCTTTCCGTCGCGTTATGGTTGACGTGCATGTTGTTATTTATTCCTGTGCTCGTGGACTGACGGATAAATTATGTGAATTGGTGTATTGATTTGATAATTGTTACAACGATTGACTGTGTGCTTGCTGTTTGTGGCAATGTGAATACTTGTTGTGAGAGACGTCATATCCGGGAGCCTCTGAGGGTGGGGCGTGTACTCCGGCCTGGTGTACGCTGCAATGTGCGGCTCCATATGGTTGGTGAACGCCGGTGTTTAACCTGATGCGTGTTCAAGGGGCGGCTCTTACGGGAGTGACGCCGGCGCGGTGACATGTACAATGGGCGGCCGACATAGTGGAGTGAACGCCGGTGCACAGGTGTTTCAGTGGAGGCGCGTGGCAGGCTTATTGGTAACGGATATTTGAGTGATAGCTAAGACCCCATTACCGAACGATTATCGTATTTCAAAATTCTTTCAACTCTTTTCTAAATGCTGGTCTCGATGTAGACCGTGATTCGTGTTTCTGAAAGTGTGTTTCAACTTGTTTTAAACGTTGGTATTAGGTTTAATTAACCAAGGACATTTGACGAGATCTCCGAGGGTTAATTAATCAGGGGTCTTTAGCAGTATTGGTCGAACGAGAGGCTGTGTCTTTGATGGGCTGTGTTGACATTCTGTGTTTTAGGTCGAGGACCCCGTGTGATGTTGAGATGATTTGATCTCGTGTTGATATTATTTGGATTGGGTCGAGAACCCCGTGGAAATATTTGTGAAGACTCGTTTGTGTTGATTGAATGGTTTTCTTGCAAATTGCTTTCCGCCTACTGGTCGAGGATCCCGTTGATTTTGGAAAGAGAGGGATTTGATAATCCTAAATTGTTTTCTATTAAAACTCTCGATGGCATCTTTAAACTGTTTTATAAAATGTTTTCCTTGATTTGTGATCTTTCGGTTTTGGAATGTTTTACCCAAACTCTTGCCTCGGGAAGTACTTTTCGATATGTTTGGATCTTTGAGGATTCCTGGTTATTGTTATTCGTGGAATGTGAATTGTATGGCTCGTATTTACACTTTGTTCTTGCACTAGCAAAACAGTGGAGTTTTGCTAACCCCCGAGTATTCGGGGGGTGGATGTCTGTTTTTGTATTTAGGTTTGGGAGCATAACACAGGGTCGGCACGAAAGATGATGAAAGATGAACGATACTAATCACAAGAGGATCCGCATGATGTCATTGGTTTAGTTATAGTTTATTTTCTGCTGCAGTATGCTTTCCCGTTTTACGGGAGTGTGTTGTATTCGACCCCTGCGTGGGTATGTAATGAGTTTTAGTTGTATGTATTTATTGAAAGACCAAATCGGTCTACTGAGTCATTTTAGCCTTAAAGGCATTGTTGAGTTGTTCTATGTTGTTACCAGCCTAGTAGATCCTTGAGGAAAGGTTCTACGGCGTGTAATATCCCTGAGCGGATTGGGGGTGTTACACATACAGTATAACTAACCGAGTGCTACGTTGCCGATATAATGGTTAAAATTCACAGTCGTCACTGGCGGACCATACGACTATGTCTACTGAAATCAAATGATTGGTAGAGGGTGCAGATACAAATAAAACAACAAGGTTACTACTGTGACAATCAAAAGCTTACGGACGTAACAACATGTAGGTTACGACCGTAATGGTAAACGTCTTACGGCCGTAATCACTAGCTGCAGGACAGCAGAATTGTCCCAGCAGCCCCGACACGGCTCCGACGGTTAAGGATCGACTACTAACAAAGTATTCCAACATTTAGAAAACACTGCAACATTCTCCGACCAGCATAACAACATATCAAACTTGTCGCAACGACTTAGTCCCAACACACAAACACATAACACTTTAAATTCCGAAAACCAAAGTCGTTTTGCAAAACAGAATTTTTCCCAAAAAATCTTTTCGATCATAACCAAAAATGACGGTAATATTTTGCAATGTCTGAAGTACTTTAAAACATATTTTCCAAAAACCGTCTGATGGTGTCATTTGAAAATACATGACCAATTTGTCAAAATTCAACCGATTTCAAAATCAATACAAACTGTGGTTTAACCGCACCATCAAAATATTTCCAAAAATCGATTTCCACAAAAATGTTCGAACCCGTAAAGTCCTTCAGAAAAACATTCTCAAACCTACCCGCAGCGGGCATAATTACAACAATCCAAAAATAATCGAACTTAAAACCATATGCCCAAATGGCAAACAGGATCGCCAATTCAATCAAATACATCTCGTGGGCATCAAGTTTAAACATACAACAAAATCATTCATCGGAGTTTCTCACAAACTCTACCATTGATACTTTTTTTTTGAAACCTATCAAGGTTCAAAACTTTCACATCATACCACCCCAAACAGTAGTTCAATGTCAAAACATCAATATTTCCAGTTCTATACACATACAGTGTGTCACCGGTATCGAATACAAACCCCATTACACAACACCGTGCAAATAAAATTATGTACCACAATTAACTCACATAGGTGAAATCATGAAACATAGATACCTCACATAAAAGAGGAGACTTATGTCCACAGGCTGCACGGAGATGACGGTCGCCCTTGATACTAATCTCATCCGACAACATATCCGACACGTTGTGACTACGCACAACCCAACTTGTCATCCGACAACTCGAATGACACGACGACACATTACTCAACAAATCATGACTCGACTTGACGCGATAGCCTAGGTTTCCGCAACCAAAGCTCCAATACCATAAATGTAACACCCCCAAAATCGTATGAGAATATTACACGCCGTAGATCCTTCCCACGAGGATCTACCAGGCTAAACATCACAAAACGACCAAGTGTTTGCCCAACCGGGGCAAACAATACAATGATACGGACCATTAAGGTCAATTATAAACAACTACACGGACCGATGAGGTCGTACGACTGACGTAAATAGAAAAATACAACTCTTTACGATGAATGCCCACGCAGGGGTAAAGAAACAAAATAGCGGAAGGCGGAATACGACTCTGCCGATACAACATAATTCGACTTAACTCCCAACTCTCGATTAGTATCGTAGTCCGTCACCTCATGTGCCGATCCTGTGACTACTCCCCAAACCAGCAAGCACCTGGACACAAAACAGACATCAACCCCCGATTACTCGGGGGTTAGCAAAATTCTACTATTTTGCTAGTGCAAGTGTAATACGATACGAAATGCAACAAGTAAATAGCAACCACGAATTTGATACGGAAATCAACTATCAAAATATTCCCGAGAATATTTAGAATTTCGAACTCAAGCAAAAGTATTTGAAAAGAAACTCGTCATCTTGGGGATTTTTAAAATAGAAATTTTTTTGGACCTCGAGTCCCATTTAGCAAAACCTTTTCGAAAGCGTTAGGGCCTCAGCCCGATTTTCGTTTCGAAACACACTAGTTAAGATATCGTGATCCAACTTTAAAACACTAGCCAATCAATCACTGTTACACGATCATTGTTCGTGCACATCATGTACCGAACTCCAGAGGCCTCGATGGACCCTACCCGCACCACACACGTTGTTCGTACACATCATGTACCGAACTCCAGAGGCCTCGTCAGAACCTTCCTGGACCACATGATCACTATTTATACACATCATGTACCAAACTTCAGAGGCCTCGTCAGACCCTACCTGGAACACACGCATTGTCACGACACAACTCATATTGATCAACTCAACACATCACCACGAGCAACACACATTATTATCAATATGTCAAACAACTCAACAATACACTGTAATACATATTCAAGTACGTAATCAAACCGACACAAATATCATAATAATCACGGTCACTCAACCATGACCAATCACGCACGACACAAACCATATGATTAACACAACCAACACAATTCCAAGACGTTATCCAAGTGAGGATATCATCACTACCATCAATCGTTCATAATTATAAAATCACACCAAGTATATTTACGAAGATAAACCAAATCATCATAAACCTAACACGAAGTCTCTATTCACAAGACACCATTCGTATAGCAAGATACTTGCCTCGATAACCGATATCGAACACTCCGACGAACACGGCTCAACTGGTAAACCACGAACACCTAAAACCCTCCGGAACAAACAACGAAGATATGATTACCATGAGAATAAAGGCCAAAAACAACGGAAATCCCACCAAACTATCGAAGGGAAACTCATTGGGACATTTAATCGAACATTTAATGTTCAATAACTCCCATGAACACTCGAATCACCAATCGAGTTGAACAAACTCGAAATACGGATATATAACCCATAGAACACAATTAATAGAACTCAATAAAATCAACTGATTCATCAAAATCGGACGAGCAACGAAAATCAAGAAGGAAATCCCGAAAGTCAACCCTAGGAGATTTCAAAAAATTACCTCGATCTGACGAAGAACAAGGATTAGATGATGATATAATCGACAAGAGCCTTACAAAATGTCTTGGTATTGAGTGGAATCGACCAAGAACTCCTCTTCCCGAACCTCCCATTTGCCAGCCGCCACAAAAAGGGAAAAAGGGAGTGAAATAAGGCCTGCCCTTCGCCAGGCCTATATAAAGCCACGCAGGTTACGGCCGTAACAGGCAGAACCTTACGGCCGTAACTCGGCCCTTACGGCTGTAATCGGCATCTGCTTACGGACGTAACCGGGACCTCCCAGTCTACTGCCCAAAGCGCTCGGCATATTATGGCCGTTACGAGGAAAGGAATTGCGGCCGTAACTGGGCATTACGGCCGTACCCGGACACACATTACAGCCGTAATCGATCCTCCCTGGGCTACTGCCCAACCTGTGCGGGTGCCTTACGGCCGTAACCGACAAGGCAGTGCGGCCATAACCGGCTATGCATTACGGCTGTGACACGCCCTACATTGCGGCCGTAACTCGGCCAGGCCTTACGGCCAAAACTCGATCGTTCCGACAGTCCGGTTAGACGTTCGACAACATCTCGGTCACACTAACGCACCGGCTATGATTCAAAATAATAATGAGCAAATTACGAAACATAACATACCATATCACACGCACACATTTAATCAAAGAAACGCACGCAACAAGAAGTCTCACTCGATGAACACTACAACAGAGTATGTCATACCGTTCATGACAGAAAAATGAATTCCACATAATCATAACGATACGAAATAACTGACACCCACCGACAAATAGTTCAGGACAACCGGAATAAAAATCTCGGGTATTACAAATTAAGGGGATTGATCATATCTTTCATTTTAGTCTTCATGTGATATCCATTATGACATATATTTTTCAAATGTCTCTCATAGTTGAGAGAGTATAATGTATCAATAATTTTAAAAAATTTGTTCCTTTAGGTAATAATATATTTTATCTTCTGGAGCCTTAATCAATATTTGTACTTTTTTAGAGTCTTAAATAATATATTTGCTCTTCTTTATCCTCACAATAGAGATATGTAAAAAGTCATTCAAATATATATAATCCTCCCCCTTTGAATCACTACGCCATAAGTGCTCATAGGCAATGCCTGTTTATTGTTGCAGAAGATAGGAAAAGTGTTGCCTTAGGCCAAAGGCAACACCAAACTCTTGTTGCCAATACGGCCATTGCCTTTGACACCTAAGGCAACACTTTTAGTCTCTATTGCAACAACGAAAAAGTATTGCATTATGCCTATAATGCAACAACATAACCAAGTAAGGCAACAACAAACGATGTTGCCTAAGATTTAAAAAAACAGAATATAGGGTCCAGATGTGCCACATCATCAGTGGGTCCCACCTTTGTGCCATGTCATCAGTGGGTCCCATCTTGATGCCACGTCAACAATGGGGCCCACATTTATGCCACGTCATCAATGGGCTCTACATTTATGCCACGTCTGCAATGGGCCACACATCTATGCCACATCAGCAGTTTTTTTGTTTTGTAATACTATTTTTATAAATACAACACCAGCTAAAATAAAAGGCAACACTTCATACAAATATTTTGAAATAATTATTTTATTTTTACATCAACCCATCCAAAATAAACCAAGGCAGCCAAAAACCAACAAGGACTCCAATACAAAATACAAAATACAAACCACCAATTTAACTTCAAAAGTACCAAAATCAAGCAACACCACCAAAAGTTACATATTGAAATAACTGATAAGTGGTGCCGCCTTGAGTTATAGGAGTGCCATTATCATCTTGATCACTTGATATTGTTGCACAAAATTCTCCAATATCAGCAGAATAAGCAGAATTATCTTCATCAATTATCTTCATCATACAGGTCAAGAAATAAGCAGAATCATCCTTCCATTTTCTTGAAGATCTAAAATCATTTCATGACCAGTTTGTTAAAAATAAGCAGAAGAATCTGACCGTATATATATATATATATATATATATATATATATATATATTATATATTAATATATAAGTAATCTATAATATATGTGTAATTCTGATCGTATATATATTATATATTATGTATATATATAACTAATGCATAATATATATTATAATGTTGCAGAATATATATATATATATTACAAATATATATTATTATATATATAGATAAATACCAGAAAATATATATATATATATATATATATATATATATAACAAATATATATTAATTAATTGCACAAATTCACTAAGAAAAATCTGAATAGGTGGATTACCACAATTTAGATGCCAAAAAAAAAGATAAATAAATGGATTACTTATTAGACATGTAAGCACGTTTAGTATGAACAATTTTTTTGTACTTACCCACTGTCGAGGTTTTAATTGCTCCAAATTCTCTAATCTGAAAAGATATTTTAAAATTTCATTAAAATTAAATTAAAATTTGAATCCAAAAAATATGCTTCTCCAATGTTTTCAAAGACATTTTCCTTTCTTGTTCGAATAATTGAGCCTGACCCAATAATGATACTATCATAATCAAACAAACTGAGTAATCAGCAAAAGCGTTTCATATGGAAGACTTATACCCTTAAAAAAATGATGAATTCATGACTAAACTATTCCTCATTATTATCTTTTTCGCTTACCAATTGAACCACCATGGAGATACTCATGTGGAGATGCTCCCAAATAGAAAGATTATCTCCTGTCCAGGTTGCAGCATGCCTTTAGCTCCCACAAATACAGCTCAAGTCAGAACAAATGGTCGTTTTTGTCCATTTGCTAGTTTCATGCCTTCGTATGTAGATCTAGCCATCAGCATACCATAAACCATAATAAAAAATAGAAAAAAAGAAGGATTAACATCAATAAATGCTGAACACATGCTTAGAACTTAAAAGGGATATTTACAAAATCTACCCTTCAGAGCATTAAATGAGAAGCAAGTTAGGGGGTTACAATTTGCCATTCCGTTGTGTCCCTTTCATGAGAAAATACCAGCAACATGTTTTGGCAATGGTTAGAAACTGTTGCATCTTATTTAGCATAAACGAGAGGTTTCTATCATATTTCTATTTCTCGCTTCTGCTAGTATTAATGGATAAGAAATAATATTCTTATCATCAGGGAGGTAGACAGAATCCCAACATTGGGATAGCTATATCCATATTAATACAACAATAAGGGGAGAATAGTATAAGCTTTGGTACAAGTCTTTACAGAAGTAAACATGTCACTAACTGACTAACATATTAACGAGCAAAGTCTCACAAGTTCCAAGACGCAACATCTTAATTTCATGATTTTTTTGGAGAGAAAACCTGAGCGCTAAATTCGACAAACTTGTAACACCCCGAGATATTCGGAATAATTACAGCGCCGTAAACCCTCTAAGTAAGGATTTACAAGGCAAATTAGAAGAAATATAAATATAATACAACAGTACCATAAAAGTTCAAAACACAAAACCGGTTTCAACAGATCAAATGAGTTCATTAATAGAACCATCTCGAAATATTAATAAAACACACGTACTCGAGTACTGAAAATAATCCAAAAGACAAGTCACAATAATAATAAACATCACTGAGCCCCTTCATCGTCACGTCGGTACTGTGGCTGTTTTCCTGCTCTTCAGCTACCTGAACATCAAAACAAATGTCCACCCCCGAAGGGGTTAGCAAAACGATACTAGTACAAGTATCATATTAAAAAAATTGAATATGCAACAACAATGCATAACAAAATACACAACACGGACTTCCGCAACCGGAATCCAACAATGCGAATCCACAAGATTCCATTAACACAATATGGTTATTCCAATGATCCAGCGCCCTCAACCTAGATCCCAAGATGATCCCGTCGGACCAACATGAGGTGTAAGAACCCATCCAATGATCCAGCGCCCTCAGCATAGATCCCAAGATGATCCCGTCGGACCAACACGAGGTGGACATCCGATCCAGCGCCCTCAGCATAGATCGCACAACATACACAAACACAACTCATGCATACCTATATGCCAAATCGCTATGTCCATCAACATGAACATATAAACACTCGATAACGAATATCATACAATTCAACGAAATAGATCCCATGTTCAACAACATGAATAAACCACATGCATTCTGAAAATACCAACATTAATCAAATATGATACTTGCCTTAGAATGGCGATAAGGGTTGTTACTACGAAGAAGAAATCTTCAACCAGCTCGAAGAACTCTCACTCGATCAATCCACCAAAATCCGAACCTTCAACGAATAATAACACCGGTATAACTAACGGTTCCGGATAATCGGTTTAATCATCAAGAACATCAAAAAGAGCTTGATATTCTCATACATGTGAGCTTACTACGCTGCCCTATATCAATTCGGATTTGAATCAATATTAGGATGCTAACCCTGACAAAAACTCGTAGTATCCTACCTAAGATCAAATGTATCCCACGGTCGGATTCTTCAATTCATCACAGGATAATTCTTCTTACAATGATTCTAATCATGTTCTTCATTTATCCAAGCCAATCAAGATATCGAAATTACCCCGTAGAACACCGCAAGAACTTGATTACTAGGTTCACTTGTTAATCATCTTCTTCTTCAAGAAAATATCCTAAGTTTAATCCATTTAATGTCCCAATACGTATAATTTCATTAAGTAATACATAAGAACTTGATAATCTCCATAAACTTGCCATAATCGGTTTGTAGCTTCATGATTGTGCTTAGGAGTTCAGACACTACGAGGTTCAATGTTCTAAACGATGAAGAAGTACCGAAACGTCGAAAATATTCTTCTAACAACATGATGTTTGACTACGCACGAATTTAACTGGCTAGATAATCTCAGAACATGTTCAAAACATCCTTAAGAATACTTAATCCAGTTGGTGAAGAATCACCTACCTCAAAATAGTGAAGAACAAGGAGAAACTTGAAGAAATTCAACACCGAGAGCTCGAACACCAATCTCCAATGTCTAGGATCTTCGAACTCGAGCTAGGATGATGATATGAGAGGTTTAGGATGGAGAGAGTGACCCTCCAAGTCTAAGAAATCGAGTATGAGAAGTAGTGTAACTGAAAAAAAATGAGGATGGGTGTTGTCCTATTTATAGAAAAGGGTTATTAGCGCGCGCTACGGCTCTATCCCTGGCGTGCGCTAATAGTCTTGCAGCCTATTGACTCTGACGGGTCTCGGCATAGCGTACGCTAAACATCCTTACGTGCGCTAAAATCAACAATTAGCATACGTTAACAACTATTATTAGTGTGTGCTAACGGCTGAACGAAAGTTCACTGACCTCACTGTACTAGACTTAGCGTGCGCTAGCCTCACAACATTAGCGTGCGCTAAGCACCGTTGACTCGACTTTTTCAAAAGCTGTCCAGATTCATCCCGACATGTCCCGACCAAAATCCACGGCTGATCTCACCTACCACCCTGTCTTAATCAAGTTGACTACGTATAGCGCGCGCTAAGGTTCATACACAGCGTGCGCTACAAAACCCGATTAGCGTACGCTACGCCTAGTTGTTAGCGTGCGCTACAAGTGCAAAATTATAATTTTGAACACATTCATGAAATCATACGCTCAACAACACCAGATCATGAAATACGCTGGATAATACTCAGATCAAATACAACATATACAATGTCACAATGTTCAAAATACACACTAAAATCTCGGGTATTACATCCTCTCTCCCTAAAAAGAAGTTTCGTCCCAAAACTTAAGATGAAAATAACTCCGGGTATCTAGTCTTCATACCATCCTCTGTTTCCCATGTGGCCTCTTCGACTCCGTGTCGTGACCATTGCACTTTAACCAAGGATATTGTTTTATTCCTCAATTGCTTGATCCGACTTTCGAGTATTTTGATTGGCCTCTCTTCAAAGGTTCCGTCATTAGCTATCTTGATTTCGCCGAAATCAATGATATGACTGGGATCTGGTACATACTTCCGTGATTGGGATACGTGAAACACATTGTGAACGTGACTCAGCGATGGCGGTAAGCCAACCTATATGCTAAATCCCCAACTCTCTCGAGGATCTCAAATGGTCCGATATATCTCGGACTCAGCTTTCCTCTCCTTCCAAAACGGAAAATTCCCCGGGTAGGAGAAACCTTCAACAGCACGTGATCCCCAATATCAAACTCCAACGGGCGACGGCGCACATCTGCATAAGACTTCTGCCGACTCTGGGCAGTCAACAGTCGTTCCTGAATTAGAGCTACCTTCTCTTGAGTCTGAACTATCAACTCTGGTTCCGTCCCAATCAAGTCAGAAGAATCATTCCAGCACAGGGGTGATCTACATCTTCTTCTGTACAACGCTTCATACGGTGCCATCTTAATGGAAGCATGCCAACTATTATTGTAGGTGAATTCAATCAAGGGCAAATGAACCTCCCAGTCGGTTGACCAGTCTAAGGCACAAGCTCTAAGCATGTCTCGTACTATCTGAATAGTCCTTTCGGACTGACCGTCCGTCTGAGGATGATAAGCCTTGCTAAAGTTCAGTTCGGCTCCCAAAGCCCTGTGAACTGCCTTCCAAAAGTGCGATACAAAGCGACCATCTCGATGTGAAATAATGGTCTTTGGTGTACCATGCAATCGGACTATCTCTGAAATAAATACTCGCGCCAATTTCTCGGGTCCCCAAGTGTCTTTAATTCCTAGGAAATGAGTCGACTTGGTTAATCGATCAACTACAACCCAAATCATGTTCATTCCCGTCTTGGTCCTTGGCATATTGGTGATGAAATCCATCGATATATCCTCCCACTTCCACTCAGGGATCGGAAGTGGCTTCAACATTCCGGCAGGTCGCTGATGTTCAATCTTAACCTACTGACAAGTCAAACATTTCGAAACATATTCTGCTACGTCCTTCTTCATATTTCCCCACCAGAAATTTTGTTTTAAATCCTTATACATCTTACTGCTACCTGGGTGAATAGAATAGGGCGCGCTGTGAGCTTCTTTCAAGATTGTCTGTCTCAAAACATCATCATCGGGAATGCAAAATCGACTCTGAAATCTCAGAACTCCATCATCCTGTATCACGAATCTTGGGGCCTTCCCTTTCTTTACTTCGTCATATAACCGAAGAATCAGAGAATCATCCAACTGCTTAGATTTGATTTCTTCAACCAACGACGAAGTTAGTTCCATCACACACAGTTGCCCTTGGACTCCCTGCGACCACACTTCGATTCCTTCGCGGATCAGTTCTCGTTGAATGCTGGTTTGGGATGTGAGCGCTTCCAACACTCGAAGAGAAATAGGTTTACGGCTCAGTGCATCAGCTACCACGTTTGCTTTGCCTGGATGATAGAGCATTTCCAAGTTGTAATCCTTGATCAATTCCAGCCACCTTCTCTGCCTCATGTTTAATTCCTTCTGACTGAAAATATACTTGAGGCTCTTATGATCTGTAAAGATCTGACAATGAGTTCCGTATAAATAATGTCGCCAAATTTTGAAGGCAAAGACCACAGCTGCTAACTCCAGATCATGAGTCGGATAATTAACTTCGTACGGTTTCAACTGTCGAGAGGCATAGGCAATCACCCTATCTTTTTGCATCAACACACATACCAGACCCTGATTTGAAGCGTGGTTGTACACCATGAATCCATCAGTTCCATCTGGTAATGCTAGTAGGCATTGTCGTCAGTCTTCTCTTAAGTTCCTCAAAACCGGCCTGGCATTTCTCATTCCACGCAAACTTTTGAGTTTTCTGTAACAGCTGAGTGAGCGGATGAGCAATTTTGGAAAATCCCTCTACAAAACGGCGATAATATCCAGCAAGTCCTAAGAAGCTTCGGACTTCTTTCACGTTATTAGGAGATTCCCATTCCAAGATTGCTTCGACTTTCTTTGGGTCCACTTGAACTCCGTCAGCTGATATCACATGCCCAAGGAAGGTTTACTTCACTAAGCCAGAACTCGCATTTAGAAAGTTTCGCATAAAGCTGTTCCTTCCTCAAGGTGCTCAAAACAATACGCAAATGCTTAGCATGCTCATCTGTGTCTTTCGAATACATCAAGATGTCATCAATGAAAACGACCACAAACTTATATAGGTATTCTAAGAATACCCGATTCATTAATTGCATAAATACCGCAGGAGCATTGGTAAGTCCGAATGGCATCACCACAAATTCATAGTGCCCGTACCGGGATCTGAAAGCAGATTTTGGTATGTCCAGTTCCTTAATTCTCAACTGATGGTACCCTGATCGCAAATTGATCTTAGAGAATACTCTGGCCCCCTGCAGTTGGTCAAACAAGTCGTCGATCCGAGGTATAGGATACTTGTTCTTGATCGTCACTTTGTTTAGCTCCCTGTAATCAATACATAATCGGAGGGATCCATCTCTCTTCCGGACAAAGAGAACGGGCGCTCCCCAAGGAGAAACGCTAGGTTGAATGTAACCCTTCTGCAATAATTCCTCCAGTTGCTTCTTTAGTTCATACATCTCGGTTAGCGCCATACGGTAGGGTGCTCTGGAAATAGGAGCGGCTCCAGGCTCTAATTCGATATTGAACTCCACTTCTCTCTGCGGAGGTAACCCAGGTAGTTCGTCAGGGAATACATCTGAGAATTCGTTCATAAGTGGAATATATGAGAGCTCTATCCCTTCTTCTTTCTTCATGGCATAGCACCAAAATCCGTGACATCCCTGCTTCAGTAATTTCACTGCTTTCATAGCTTTGATCAATTTCCCCGAGCTTCCCGGTCTCCATCATTTGAATAAATGTTCAGATCCGTCATCATCAATGATAGAAATGACTCTCTTTCGGTAATTCAAAATAGCTCCATAACGGTTGAGCCAATCGTCTTCGAGAATTAAATCGTCACCATGGATGTCGACTACAATAAGATTCGATGGCCAATCTTTCCCTCCTATAGACACTGGAAAATATCTAGTTTCTAGGGTTCCCACAATTCTCTCTCCGCTCGGCAAACCCACAACATAAGGCTCACAATCAAATAAACACGAGATTTTCAAACGATTAACACAGTTCAATGATATGAAAGAATGTGTAGCTCCTGAATCGAATAAGACACTAACTGGTTGCAAAAGGATCTGAATCGTACCTGATGCAACAGCAGTGTTCTGATCATCATATTTCCTCATCTCGTATAGGCGCGGAGGAACGGACCCAGCACTGGATGCCTCTCTCTTCCCAACATTCTGCTGCTGAAACCCACTCTGCTGCATCTGGTTCACACTTGTCTCCTTCGGAACTGGTGCTGGAGTGCGAGTACCAAATGATCTAGTCACATTTCCGCAAAAATTCGCACGGTGCCCTTCTTGCCCATATTCAAAACAAGTCACAGAAGGAACGGGACAATCACGTTGAATATGCCCTGCTCGACCACAATTATAGCACTTCTTTGATGCGTCAGAAACTGCTGATGTTGTCCGGAACTTCTTTCCACCTCGAGAAGGATGTGGAGGTTTCCAAGATAAATAAAATGAAGACTGGCCCTTGCGTGGCCCACCACTTTTGTTTTCCGAGAAGTTTTCGGACATTTTCTGCTTCTTTGCCTCCATCGATTTCTCCACCGCTGCCTCTTTCATGTCGTAGGCCAGCGCTTTGTCTTGATACTGTCGCAGCGTAGTACACTCGAATCCGGACATGTACTGCTGAATCTCCGGCTTCATCCTCATATCGAAATGAAAAATCTTCTCCGCCTCCGTTCTGACCAAGTGCGCACACAAGTCAGCTGATGATTAAAAGTCTTGATTATGTCTGTCACAGATGCTTCCGAACTCTGCGGTGAGAAAAACTCTCGGATTCTAGCCTCTCTAACTGGACGAGGACAATATTGTGCTTCCATCATTAGTTTGAATTCCATCCAGTCAGCATTATGATTCTCAGGTCGAATAGCTTCCCACCAGTCAAAAGCCTCCCCAGTCAGAAAATACTGGGCAATAGAAACTTTCCAGTCCTCGGGACAGTTAATCCCCGCAAATATCTTCTCTAACTCCTTCAGCCAATGATCCCAAGTAAGTGCCTCAGCAGAACCGTCAAATTTTGGCGGGTGTAATTTGACCACCTCAGTAAGCCATCTGTCTCCCCGATTATCCTCGTTATGCTACTGTCCCATTGCCGTCTGCATGCGGTCAACTACCTGAGCGAACTGGTTTATCTGAGCAACCACCTATTGAAGCACTCCCGGCATGTTAGGATTTGCGTTGTCATTCAGTGATCCTTGTTGTCCTCCATAATGGGAGTCGGCTCGACTAGCCGATAATTCTGGGGTAGTCGCTGAATCCTCCTATCTCACATTACCACGTCTGCGTCCACGTCCTCCCCTCAACATACTGTAAACACAATTACTCAATATCCATGGCAAAATTTTCAAAAGTAAAGCCCGTCAATATTCACAAAACAGAAATTAAGTACAACGGTAGTATAAGAGATTAGGAGACTTACAACCACGGTCCACATGACGACGCTGGCTGAACAGTGATGTTACGAATGACCCGTAAATCAAATAACGTAAACAGACCCAAAAACCCGACTGCCAAGATATCCATGAATCTTAGCTCCGATACCATAATCTGTAACATCCCGAGATATTCAGAATAATTACAGCGCTGTAAACCCTTTAAGTAAGGATTTACAAGGCTAATTAGAAGAAATGTAAATATAATACAACAGTACCATAAAAGTTCAAAACACAAAACCGGTTTCAACAGATCAAATGAGTTCATTAATACAACCATCTCGAAATATTAATAAAACACACGTACTCGAGTACTGAAAATTCCAAAAGACAAGTCACAATAATAATAAACATCACTGAGCCCCTTCGTCGTCACGTCGGTATTGTGGCTGTTTTCCCGCTCCTCGGCTACTTGAACATCAAAACAAATGTCCACCCTCGAAGGGGTTAGCAAAACAATGCTAGTACAAGTATCATATTAAACAAGTCGAATATGCAACAACAATGCATAACAAAATACACAATACGGACTTCCGCTACCGGAATCCAACAATGCGAATCCACAAGATTCTATTAACACAATATGGTTATTCCAATGATCCAGCGCCCTTAGCATAGATCCCAAGATGATCCCGTCGGACCAACACGAGGTGGAAAAACCCGTCCAATGATCCAGCGCCCTCAGCATAGATCCCAAGATGATCCCGTCGGACCAACACGAGGTGGACAACCGATCCAGCGCCCTCAGCATAGATCGCACAACATACACAAACACAACTCATGCGTACATATATGCCAAATCGCTATGTCCATCAACATGAACATATAAACACTCGATAACGAATATCATATAATTCAATGAAATAGATCCCATGTTCAACAACATGAATAAACCACATGCATGCTCAAAATACCAACATTAATAAAATTACGATACTTGCCTTAGAATGGCAATAAGGGTTGTTACTACGAAGAAGAAATCTTCAACCAGCTCAAAGAACTCTCACACGATAAATCCACCAAAACCCGAACCTTCAACGAATAATAACACCGGTATAACTAACGGTTCCGGATAATCGGTTTAATCATAAAGAACATCAAAAAGAGCTTGATATTCTCATACATGTGAGCTTACTACGCTGCCCTATATCAATTCGGATTTGAATCAACATTAGGATACTACCCCTGACAAAAACTCGTAGTATCCTACCTAAGATCATATGTATCCCACGGTCGGATTCTTCAATTCATCACAGGATAATTCTTCTTACAATGATTCTAATCATGTTCTTCATTTATCCAAGCCAATCAAGATATCGAAATTACCCCGTAGAGCACCGCAAGAACTTGATAATCTCCATAAACTTGCCATAATCGGTTTGTAGCTTCATGATTGTGCTTAGGAGTTCAGACACTACGAGGTTCAATGTTCTAAATGATAAAGAAGTACCGAAACATCGAAAATATTCTTCTAACAACATGATGTTTGACTACGTACAAATTTAACTGGCTAGATAATCTCAGAACATGTTCAAAACATCCTTAAGAATACTTAATCCAGTTGGTGAAGAATCACCTACCTCAAAATAGTGAAGAACAAGGAGAAACTTGAAGAAATTCAACACCGAGAACTCGAACACCAATCTCCAATGTCTAGGATCTTCGAACTCGAGCTAGGATGATGATATGAGAGTTTTAGGATGGAGAGAGTAACCCTCCAAGTCTAAGAAACCAAGTATGAGAAGTGGTGTAACTGAAAAAAAAAATAAGGATGGGTGCTGTCCTATTTATAGAAAAGGGTTATTAGCGCGCGCTACGGCTCTATCCCTATCGTGCGCTAACGGGCTTGCAGCCTACTGACTCTGAAGGGTCTCGGCATAGCGTACGCTAAACAGCCTTACGTGCGCTAAAATCAACAATTAGCATACATTAATAGCTATTATTAGCGTGCGCTAACGGCTGAACGAAAGTTCACTGACCTCACTGTACTAGACTTAGCGTGCGCTAGCCTCATAACATTAGCGTGCGCTAAGCACCGTTGACTCGACTTTTCCAAAAGCCGTCCAGATTCATCCCGACATGTCCCGACCAAAATCCGCGGCTGATCTCACCTACCACCCTGTCTTAATCAAGTTGACTTCGTATAGCGCGCGCTACGAAACCCAATTAGCGTACGCTACGCCTAGTCGTTAGCGTGCACTACAAGTGCAAAATTACAATTTTGAACACATTCATGAAATCATATGCTCAACAACACCGGATCATGAAATATGCTGGATAATACTCAGATCAAATACAACATATATAATGTCACAATGTTCAAAATACACACTAGAATCTCGGGTATTACAAAACTATAGTTGCTCCCAGATTAGGCAAACTGAGTTATTGGCAACACATTAGGCATTCGGAAATATTAATAGAGTAGTAGTAGTAGTAGCATCTTTTGCAGATAGCATAAATTACTGATCAACAATATGCAACATATCAAGAGTATCACCTTTATAGAGCGAAAATTTTTATCAGCATCATTAAGTTGAACATCCACTTCAGAAGCCTGATCCTGATCTCCAAAAAAACAATATGAGAAGCCAAATTCAACACAACAGAAAATTTTCTTAAGCCAAAAACAAACTAAATCAAGAGGACAAGTAACAGGAAAAAAATAGTAAAACTAAAATTAAAATAAAACTAAAATGGGGATAACAACTAAATGCTTCACCTTATAGCTAAAAAAGTATAGCAATCATGTTGAATATACACTTGTGTTAACACATCAACCATCCTTCTTTTTCATAGATCAGGTTATATTAAATCTCGTCGTACTACTGGATGAAATAGGTTTTTAACTGATAGCGCTTAATGATGAAATCATGTTACCTTCACAAGGACTAAACCTCCTACAGAGTAGTAGTAATCAATGAGTGAATTAGCAGCATTTAGATGATCTTTAAGTCTAGATTCAGCTCCCTGCAGAAAAAGATAGATATGCGGGCAAATATATTTTCACTTCAAAGGAGTATATTCAAGGAAAAGAAGCAGATAAGGAGTACATCCTCCGCCGAGAGTTGGTGCACGCTATCGACTGCTTAGCGCACGCTCTTCCTTCTTTCTAGCGCACGCTACTTGGTAGGTGTAGATCTGTCCAGGGGATACTGGACTGGTTTTGTGACCCGTTAGCGCACGCTACGGCTTTTGGCTAGCGCACGCTAACTGTGTTATAGGCGGTTTCTCTGGAGCGTTGACCCCGTTAGCGCACGCTAATGCAGGGTGTTTAGCGCGCGCTAATAACTGTCCAGTATAAATACTGGACAGCAGCATTAAGTCGTCATTTCCACTTTTCTTCATCCTTTCCGACGGGAGTGATCCCCAGAGGCGATTTGGAGCAATCTTCTTCATCAAGCTCCATTTTGGAATGGATTGGTAGATGTTTAACAACATCTAATCGTCTTCTTGGTCCAAATCAAGGTAATCTCTTCTTAGAACCCTAGTTTCTTGAATTTGGGGTTTTTCCTTGGATTTGTGATTCTTAACCGATCTCATCCGATCGGTTGTGTATTTTTGTTTGTCTTAACTGTAATCTTCAGATTTTGTTAACCGTTCATCGATTTTTATTGCCCGAATCAATGATTCTTGATTTCTTTGAGAACACTTGGATCCTTGTCGTTTTTAGGATCATTTCGGATTTCGATTAGTGTTATTGATTCGTGGTGATGCTATTTTCGTAGTATTCGTGGGCTGTCGAAGTCTTGATCGTTTTTGGAAGTTCGGAGGTTGCCCGATCGTGCCCATTCGTCATTTCGTCGCTCGTGATATCGAGGCAAGTATCTTGTCCATACGTTTCATGTTTCGTAGGCGTAATTAATGATAAATGATTTTATGTGAAACCCAATGTTTAATGAACGTAAAAAGGGATCGGTATGTTCTCGATAAATGTTGTCTTTCAACGATAATTCGTGTACTTCGTGAATATATGTGTTATCGGAATATGTGTGTTGGTTTTGTATATTGAAAAGATGCTATGATCACTTTGAGTGAGTTTAATAGAGCGTAATTCTTTGCCGGGGATTACGTAATGCTATGTGTACTTGTTCGGTAAGAACGTATTGTGTGTGATATTAGTTGTTACTCCTTTGAAAGGAGGTTGTGATGTTTAAGTGTTGCTTGGCTTGATGTTCTGCTCATTGTTATGTGATCGTTGAAAGTGATGTGCCTTCGGGTAGGATTGTTGAATCTCCGGGATCCATACTTGCTAGTATGGGTCGGGCGTGACCGTAGGGTTATCCAATCCGGGTATGTCTTGCGGGGAATCCGAGGTTCAGGGCTTGCTAGCCCGATGCCGGGATAACTTGTGGGGGTTATCATTGGGTATGTCTTGCGGGGACTCCGAGGTTCGTGGCTTGTTAGCCCGATGCCGGGATAACTTATGGTTGTGGTTTGGAATGGTTCTGTGGCTGTTGTCACGTGGACATGTGATTTGGTATGGTTTCCTATTGGTTTATTCACTCGGGTATGTTCTACGGGAGCATCTGAGGTTCGTGGCTTGTTAGCACGGGACGCGAATAATCCTTAGGAACATGGGTTATGTGATTCGGGTCGTGGACCCTGTGGCTTATGATTCGGGTCTTGGACCCCGTGTGTTGTGAATTGGGTTGTGAAACCGCGTTTTATTATTAGAATCGTATTTTGGAAAGATGATTTTGGGCCGTGTCCCTAAGTGTTTTCGAAAGACTTGAGAATTCCTTATTTCCAAATGTTTTCAAACTCCCGAGACCGTAAAATATTTTGTATGAAATTTATGGTTCTATTCCTACCTTTTATAAATCAAACCGTTTTGATTTAGTGAATTGTCTCGGGAAATATATTCAAGATTTTTATATTTTTGGATTATGTTGCGTATGGCTTGTATTTTCTGTTTTATACTTGCACTAGCAAAACAGTGGAGTTTTGCTAACCCCCGAGTATTCGGGGGGTGGATGTCTCAGACAAGGCCCGTGTACTTGCAGGTTGTTGGGGAGCGAATCACAGGATCGATACGAATGATGGTGGAAGACGACGATACTAATCACATGAAGACCATTCGTTGAGTATTTTGGTAGAGTCTCAATATTTGGCTCTCTGTTGTGTAGTTTTCCCGTTTTACGAGTATATTGATGTATTCCAACCCCTGCGTGGGTATGAGTTTTAAGTCGAGTTGTATATGTTTGATGTATGGTATTGTGGTAAAAGACCAAATCGGTCTAGCAGCTCATTATGTAGCCATCTCGGCATGTAATGTGAGGTATTGTTTTTGTTTTGAGCCTGGTAGATCCTCACGGAGAGGGTCTGCGGCGCTGTAATATTCCCAAGCGGTTTGGGGGTGTTACAGAATATGGTATCAGAGATTAGGTTGAGGAAACCTAGGCTGTCGGGTTGAGTTGTGTGTTGTCGGGTCTTGTCTTGTCAGATTTGGTCTGACTGAGTGGTGTCGCGACGCGTCGTCTGAGTTGTCGGTCGTGATTAGTATCGAGGTGAAACCATCATCTTCGTGCGATCTGTGGATGTAAGTCTCCCTATTTTGTTGTGTCTCGTGTTATACGAGTTTATGTGATTCTGTGTTATTATGTGGAGTTTAATTGTGCCTCGTGAATACTTACTCCATACTTGTTTGATTCTCGTATTGTGTTGGAATAAAGAGTAGTACCGGTATGTATGTATATATGTATACATCTTTGTGTGAAATCGTTTTTACAGGAGTGATGTTTTGGATTGGTTACTCAATAAAAGTTTATCAATGTGGTATTTTAAACTTCAAATGTTTTGGGGAAGTCACGTAAATTCTATTTAAAAAAAAACATCCTTCGAGGAGGAAAAATGATTTGATTTTCGTATGATGACCTCGAGACCAAATATTTTGAGAATTCAAACTACATATATTATATTTTCATCTTGCATTGAAAATTTTCAAAATTTGATTTTTAAATGCTTAAACGAGGTCTACCAATAGTTTACTTGAGACGTGACTTTCGCCTTCAACTTTTCGGTTAAACGATATGTAGTGAGAATGTAAAATGTTGGCGTTTGGATTCGTATGTTGTTGTTTATTTGTAACCTTCGACTTTTGGCATTATTTGGTATATGTTCATGAATGTGTTGCTGGATGAGAATAGCTAGCGCGCACTAACGTGGCATGGCTAGCGCACGCTAAGTCTCTGTTAAATTATACACTAATCGGTCTGAGCAGAAGCTCAGAAACTACATTCTGGCCATAAGTCTAACTTTTGCGATTGTTAGGCTGACCGGTTGAGACCGTACTCTATGTGTGTCGTTCATGACTAGCAATTGTTGTGTGTGGTTATGTGCAATTTGAACTGTGTTCTTGTTCGCTGCGTGTGAAAATTTCAAAATGACTTTTTGGTACTTTTATCAGGTAGTGTGTGTTTTAAAATGACCTTTTGGGTTCGTAAATTTGAGTTATTTCATTGACCCTTTTTCCTAACTCTTTTGTCGAGTGACTTAACGTATATTGTGAAACTATCGAGTTTTGGCTTCTTCGCCCTGTAATTTCAAATGGCATTTTATGACGGAAATTGATATTTGGAAAATGACTTTTGGGGAGTATTTGGAAAGTATTACCGTCATCGGTCTTTTTGGCATTTTGGAACGTTTTTGAAAATGGTTTTCAACTTGGTGAGTTCCGGCGCGGAAACCGTACAGAAAATGATTTTGATATAATGGATGATTTCAATTTCATTGCATTTATAAATCGCATAACAACGGCATTATAAATGAATATTTTTGGTATAATAGTTTGTATATTGTGCTCTAGCTGGAATTAAATGGTAATATGTATATGATTTAATGATGTTGGATTAAAGACAGAGATGTGAATATCTTGCTATGAGTTATGATCTTTCGTTACCCTAGGTTGTTGTTTGTTAGTATGCCGAGGGGCAGAGGTCGTGGTCGTAACCGTGGTGCTGATGGCCACGGGGATCAGATGCGGAATCGAGAGAATGCCGCTAGGAATGATTTTAGTTTGGGTGTTGCTACTATATTGCAACAAGTAGCGACTCAGATGACTCAGTTGACCCAGGTGGTTCAATGTATCATTGACGCGAGTCAGAACGTCGGTGTAAATCAATGTCTTCGCGAGGTAGTTCGTATGAATCCCCCTCGCTTCGCCGGTGCTGCAGATGCGTTGGGCTGGGATGGTTGGATTTTCCAGTTGGGAAAGATTTTCGAGGCTGTCGGATGTCCTGAAGAACGGAAGGTACCTATCGCTCAGTACCTTCTTGACAAAGATGCCGCTAATTGGTGGGATGCTGTTAAACCTCGTGATCGTGATGTCACGTGGGCGGAGTTCCAGGCATTTATGGAAGCTGAGTTCTGTCCGAATCCGATCAGAGAGCAGAGGATTCGCGAATTCTACTTGGTAGAACCGCAAGATATATCGGTGTCGTAGGCTATCATCGATTATAGCAAACAACTCAGTTCTGTGCGAGATCAGGTGAGAACCGAGGAAGAAAGGATCCTTCACTTTGACAGATGGATGAAGCCGGATATACGCGTGTATATGTCGGCATTCAATTGCACTTCGTTGAGGGACTATCAAGATCGAGCATTAGCCCGTGAACTAGCTTCGTTATCGTCGGAGCGTGTACCCGAGTCGAAGAAGCAGAGGAAGTCCGATGACCGTGTGGACAGTGCAGGAATTGGTGTTTCTAGTTTCCAATGTCGTAGCCTTTCCGCTATGAAGCCTCATCGCTCGATGCGTGGAACTGAGAGTTCCAAGTCGTCTGCTCTGACTCCTGGTAAAGCCAGGAGATGTTTTAACTGTAATGTGGCGGGACATGTTCGCGCACATTATCCTTCTCCACCACTAACGTGTTATAAGTGCGGACTCGAGGGACACCGGGTTCAATTTTGCGAGATGGTTACCGAGCCTTCCGAGGCACGGACTTGAGCATTGATAACAGGATTGACTCTGAGTAATTCCTGAGGGGCGTGGTCTATCAGTTGTATGTTGAGTTATTTCCCTTGCTCTGCTGTTTCGAATTCCGGAGATTAACTTCTTTTATTTGAAGTGGATCGGATTTTGAACTTTGTACTTTCGACTCTGTCGACTCGTTTATGTTCGTTGATATTTTCTGGACTTGTCCTTTCTTGTGCTTTTGTTGATCGAACGAGTTGTGGTATTGTTTCAGAATAACCCGTTTGTCGTTGTGACTTTCCAATTGCTATTCCATTTCCTGTGGATCTCATGTGAATGCACATCTTGTTGTCTTCACCGGATTGTATATTATCTTGAGTCGAGATGTGAACTTTGGGGTTGTTGTTTTGAGTATTATTGTTCGTCATGATTCGAACATGACTGATTGACTTTTGTGCCTCGATCGTTGTAATTCAATCGTTTGATTGTTCGGTTTTTGTTGATCTCGTTTCGTGATTGTTGAGCGTTAGGACTCCATCGTAATTTCCTTAAATTCAGGAAATTAGTTTTGTGTTCGATCTTTCAACCCTTGGGCTGTGGAATTTCGTATTGGTTCAGCGAATAGCTCGTGTTTTGATTGATGTACTGTTGAATTGTTCAACCGTATTGATTTTCATTTATCGTGTTTTGTTATTTCGGCAACGGATATCGTGTGTTATCTGAGTTTGTTTTGCGTCGTTCGTTCTGTGTTTCAAGTTTCGAGGACGAAACTTCTTTTAAGAGGGGTAGAATGTAATACCCGAGATTTTTGTTCCGGAATCGTTGAATTTTTTGGGTTTTATCGGATTGTTATTGTCCTCATCGTTGGAATTTCGTGCCATGTTTGGTTGTGTCTTGTTGGGACATTTGTTTGGAGGCATTTCGGATCACTTTGTGGGTTGTTGAGTTTTTGTGATGTAGCGCACGCTAATGCTTGTGGCATAGCGCACGCTACTGAATTTGTAGCGCACGCTAACTGGCAGTCCAGGGGCAGTCCAGGAGCTACTGGACTGGGACTGGGGCTTTGTTAGCGCATGCTAAGGTCGAGAGTTGGTGCACGCTATCGACTGCTTAGCGCACGCTCTTCCTTCTTTATAGAGCACGCTACTTGGTAGGTGCAGATCTATCCAGGGGCTACTGGACTGGTTTTGTGACCCGTTAGCGCACGCTATGGCTTTTGGCTAGCGCACGCTAACTGTGTTATAGGCGGTTTCTCTGGAGCGTTGACCCCGTTAGCGCACGCTAATGCAGGGTGTTTAGCGCGCGCTAATAACTGTCCAGTATAAATACTGGACAGCAACATTAAGTCGTCATTTTCCACTTTTCTTCATCCTTTCCGACGGGAGTGAGACCCAGAGGCGATTTGGAGCAATCTTCTTCATCAAGCTCCATTTTGGAACGGATTGGTAGATGTTTAACAACATCTAATCGTCTTCTTAGTCCAAATCAAGGTAATCTCTTCTTAGAACACTAGTTTCTAGAATTTGGGGTTTTTCCTTGGATTTGTGATTCTTAACCGATCTCATCCGATCGGTTGTGTATTTTTGTTTGTCTTAACCGTAATCTTCAGATTTTGTTAACCGTTCATCGATTTTTATCGCCCGGATCAACGATTCTTGATTTCTTTGAGAACACTTAGATCCTTGTCGTTTTTAGGATCGTTTCGGATTTCGATTAGTGTTATTGATTCGTGGTGATACTATTTTCGTAGTATTCGTGGGCTATCGAAGTCTTGATCATTTTTGGAAGTTCGGAGGTTGCCCGATCGTGCCTGTTCGTCGTTTCGTCGCTCGTGATATCGAGGCAAGTATCTTGTCCATACGTTTCATGTTTCGTAGGCGTAATTAATGATAAATGATTTTATGCGAAACCCAATGTTTAATGAACGTAAAAAGGGATCGGTATGTTCTCGATAAATGTTGTCTTTCAACGATAATTCGTGTACTTCGTGAATATATGTGTTCTCGGAATTTGTGTGTTGGTTTTGTATGTTGAAAAGATGCTATGATCACTTTGAGTGAGTTTAATAGACCGTAATCCTTTGCCGGGGATTACGTAATGCTATGTGTACTTGTTCGGTAAGAACGTATTGTGTGTGATATTAGTTGTTACTCCTTTGAAAGGAGGTTGTGATGTTTAAGTGTTGTTTGGCTTGATGTTCTGCTCATTGTTATGTGATCGTTGAAAGTGATGTGCCTCCGGGTAGGATTGTTGAATCTCCGGGATCCATACTTGCTAGTATGGGTCGGGCGTGACCGTATGGTTATCCAATCCGGGTATGTCTTGCGGGGACTCCGAGGTTCGGGGCTTGCTAGCCCGATGCCGGGATAACTTGTGGGGGTTATCATCGGGTATGTCTTGCGGGGACTCCGAGGTTCGTGGCTTGTTAGCCCGATGCCGGGATAACTTATGGTTGTGGTTTGGAATGGTTCTGTGGCTGTTGTCACGAGGACATGTGATTTGGTATGGTTTCCTATTGGGTTATTCACTCGGGTATGTTCTACGGGAGCATATGAGGTTCGTGGCTTGTTAGCACAGGACGCGAATAATCCTTAGGAACATGTGTTATGTGATTCGAGTCGTGGACCCTGTGGCTTATGATTCGGGTCTTGGACCCCGTGTGTTGTGAATTGGGTTGTGAAACCACGTTTTATTATTGGAATCGTATTTTGGAAAGATGATTTTAGGCCGTGTCCCCAAGTATTTTCGAAAGACTTGAGAATTCCTTATCTCCAAATGTTTTCAAACTCCCGAGACCGTAAAATATTTTATATGAGATTCATGGTTCTATTCCTACCTTTTATAAATCAAACCGTTTTGATTTAGTAAATTATCTCGGGAAACATATTCAAGATTTTTATATTTTTGGAATATGTTGCGTATGGCTTGTATTTTCTGTTTTATACTTGCACTAGCAAAACAGTAGAGTTTTGCTAACCCCCGAGTATTCAGGGGGTGGATGTCTCAGACAAGGCCCGTGTACTTGCAGGTTGTTGGGGAGCGAATCACAGGATCGATACGAAGGATGATGGAAGACGACGATACTAATCACATGAAGACCATTCGTTGAGTATTTTGGTAGAGTCTCAGTATTTGGCTCTCCGTTGTGTAGTTTTCCCATTTTATGAGTATATTGATGTATTCCAACCCCTGCGTGGGTATGAGTTTTAAGTCGAGTTATATATGTTTGATGTATGGTATTGTGGTAAAAGACCAAATCGGTCTAGCAGCTCATTATGTAGCCATGTCGGCATGTAATGTGAGGTATTGTTTTTGTTTTTAGCCTGGTAGATCCTCACGGAGAGGGTCTGCGGCGTTGTAATATTCCCAAGCGGTTTGGGGGTTTTACATTTAAGGCCTCATATGTCTCTTCCAGGCTGGAAAGAGTTACAACACGGTGAGACTGCCGACTATGTAAAGCACGAATGTCAAATATATGCTTATCGCTTCATGTTGGAAAAAAATCAACTTCATGAAATGTACAAAGGCGACAAAGACAATGATGATTGCACAAATGCTGTCATTTTGATTTGCACCTTGTAAATAATGGGGGGGAAATTGCTTCCAAATATCAATGCAAATTCAAATTACATGGCATTATACTTATATACAATAGACATCCCCCGCTTCTTTCTTAATACTACTCTACAAATAGTGGGAAATAAAACTGACCATTGACCCAACCCAACAGGAAGACAACGGGCTTGAGTGCCCCGGTATAGTGATCCTGTGTGGATCCGATGCCTGGAGGCTCGACTATAACATTGTAGACGATGCAAGAGACAACCATGAAGTATGTGAGGAGGATGAGGGAGTAGACTGTCATTGGCGTCGGAAGGGTGAAGGTGGGCAGCTTCAGTGGTAGGCGTGGGGCGCGGAGGAAGGAGAATGGCTGGATTCAGATGAAGTGGAAGGCAGGGTCGATGGATCCCGATGATGGATCGGGTTGGCGGCGGAGGTGGCGGTGGACATTTTTTACGGTGGACGAAGCTGATGAGTGATGGATCTGGGGAGAACTGAGGTTTCCGTCAGTGGGTCCTCCACTTTAGGTCGAGGACAGGTTTGGTATTGGGCGTTGGGAGAGAAGAAACAAGAAAGAGAGAGAGATAGACGAGGAGAGAATGAGGGAGGCGGTGAGAAGAGGGAGTAGGATTAGGGGGTTATAAGGGGGATATCGAACGGTCCTGATAAAGGGAGATTAATAATCTCAATTCGGATTGGGATAATAAAAATGTTATAACGGGCTGGGTTGGGGCAAAATATTATAACAAAATCAATAACATAATATAACCACACGAGCAAAATACACTTAACAATCAATCAAGGGAAAAAAATTATGAAACCCTTGAGCAATCGTTCAGATCTAAACAAAAAAAGAATTTAATCTTTCAAATCAAATCCAAAATAAAAAGTTCAACATACCTTTTTAATTGACGGATTGAGAATTAAACAAATATTACTTAAAATACAGAACCTACCACAGTGTTTTCTAAAAACACCATGTAAGTGTACTCTTACATAGCGCTTCCTAATTAAACGCTATATAAGTATTTTAAAAAAGGATTGTACTATTTTTTGTAATTTAAAATTTTGAAACGCTTTGGTGGCAACACTAGCTAAAAGCATTGCCTTTGAGCACTTATGGCGTAGTGAATGTTCGTACTACCCATAATGTTGTACAAAATATCTAAATTTAAATGATGTCATACAATTCATCATTGTTCATGTAAAAACACGACCATATCTGAGTTTTATTATAGATCATAATCATTGCTGCTGGCAAGGTCTGTATTCTTTAGTTTCTTTCCATCATATTCGCTTCTGGGACTGATGGAATCTAATTAGTCGATATTCATAATAACTGGCTTATTTTGCTCGGTCATAAGGAGACAAGATCTCAATTCATAATATTTCTCAATAACCCCTTTTCACGATATTGTATCATGATACATTTTGTTCATGAAACTTATTTAAAACAGAAGTTCTGACTTTAAACATCTCATATATTAGATTTATCATCCTTCTGGGTTATTTGTAATAAATTAGTTAACTTATTAAACGTACGACAAGTACGTTATATATATCCTTTGGTATTCAATTTAGAACAAATATTTTCATTTTTTCGAGAATAGATAGAGAATATATATATATCAATCTTTTTTCAATATTATTTGTAGAATGTCTTTTAGAACGTACAACTTCTGGTTGTATATATTTTAGATTGTAATTATATCTTGTGATTTGGACAACTTTTGATTGTCATATTGTACAACTTTAGGTGTAGATATTAATAATTTTTATACAACTTTCGGTTGTAATAATTTCGTACAACATCTAATTGTAACTTCTCATTTTTTTAATTTTAATATTGTACAACTTCTGATTATAATTTTCCTAAACTTTTAATTTATACAAATTCTCGTTGTATTTTTTATATCATAATTTCTGGTTGCAAATAAAGTCTTCAAAGTCACTTCAAAATGTCACAAGAACTAGTGACGACTTTATCAAATTAAAAAAACTTATAAATATAATCAACCATGTAATGTTCATGCACTATTAAACTTCACAGTTGTGTACTAACAAGTGCCAACATACCTTTCAGGGATATTATAAATATTAGAGTTTAAATATGTTGTATCAACAAAATATGAATATATGAGGGACAATTTTATCAAAATAATATCTTTCGGAGAAAACTTAATATAAAGCACAGTACAACTCTAAAGGCTCCTATATACACATTAATGTTTTAATAATTTATCATCACAATATCGAAATTATAAACATGATCAAATTGTAACACCCCCAAGACATTCAGGGCATATTACAGCGCCGTGGACCCCACACTGTGGAATCCACCAGGCTAACGTACCAACGAGACATTCGTCCATGACACCAATCATCAATAAAACGACAATTCAAATATAAGACTACAACCCGACGAATAGAATCCAACATCAATCCATTTCCCGAAACGGGAACTCAACATTAACAATTTGGAAAAGGAAGTACTCGAGTACTTAAACCAGTTTTATAATACAGAAACCCCAAAACAAGACATCAAAAATAAGTGACATAACTGAACACCAACAAATGTCTACTGAATAGTATCATGTTTGCCCCTCATATTCATACGGCTCAAGTGCTCGTTTGTCCCCACGATCGATACCTGAAATACAAAAAGTATTTCCCCCATTTAAGGGGTTAGCGACAACTGCTAGTGTAAGTACAATCCATTTGAACTACATTCTAATCAGATGAATATATGCGCCAAAAAGTCATTTTAGAAAACATTTTATATTCCGGAATATTTATGATGTACAATCACAAAACACATTATCTCCAACAAATCACAATTCAAAGTTAACCGTTGGTACGAGACTCACGGCCACCGTACCCCGCAGAGCCCCGTCGGACATCCCTGGGTGGCTAACCACAGTTCGTGATACGCACACTCACGGCAATACGTATCCCTAGAGGCCCCGTCGGACCTTTCCTAGGTGAACATACACATAACCATCCACAACAACCACGATACAGCCATAATTCAAATACTAGAACATGTAAACAAATGTTAAGTACTTGCCTTTGAGACATTCTTGAAGAAACGGAAGTGAAACACAACTACGAACGGTCCGGGTGGAAAACGACGGTTCCTAAACGAAAGATCAACATAGTTCAGTCCCAACGGACAATAATAACCGATCGGAATACACCCATAATCCCCGATTACAATTCATGACAAAAACATTCAATTGATACGGGCGAGGGTTTACGTAAAATCTCCCCGTATCAACAATTCGCGGATTAAAATAGAGAAAAACGGATTGGGAATCACCCAATAACAATAATCAGTGAGGAATATCACAACATACTAGAATGATTCGAGTCCAATTAGCAAAACCCGGAAAAACCCCCAAATTTGACGAGCTAGGGTTCTAGACGAAAATACCTTGAATTCGGACGATGGATGATGATTATGCTGATGATAATATGTTAACACGACTCTACGGTGATGGAGTTTGAAGATAACTCCGATCAGTACCGGTGGAAATCGCCTCTGAGGTCGCACGTCGAAGAAACGAAGAGAAAAGAATAAAACTGTTGTTCTGAAACTGCCCGCTGACTTATATAATCTGTGAAGTTAGCGCACGCTAACTGCCATATATAGCGCGCGCTAACGGGGCCGTGACAGGTCCAGTGGCTACTGCCACCATTCGTTAGCGTATGCTAACCTAGGGGGTTAGCGTACGCTAAATGCTTATCGGTAGCGCACGCAAGGTAACAGGAGTAGCGTGCACTACCTACACAGCAGTAAAGTACTGCTGATGTCACATCAGCAGTAAGCTGCTGTCGAGGGTACCATACACGAAACGCACGACGAGAACAGTATCCAGGAACATGAACGCAAAGCATACAAGACGACGGAGCTAAGCGCTGAAAGAAAAATACAATTCCGACCACCGAAGGGTCCGTAATGTGACAACGAAAACGAGATTTCCCTAAACTATTAGAAAATTACAAAAATGGCCCAAATGACCGAAAATCACGAAACGACGTCGGATTTACAAACCGAAAGTCTCAACACGACCAACTCAATCATACGAACTTGTACAAACCAAGAAACAACGAAAATGAACGAGTTTTACAAGAATCGAACGTTCATACGGCAAAACATGTCACAAAATGAAATTACGTGAAAACATCATCAAAACTCGTCCAAATGGAAAAACTCCAAGAACAAAGTAGATTCAAAATGTCGAAACGGTTACAAGCGAGTCGATAAAAATAGACATACACTAAAAATGGAAACTGCTAAAAATGGAAAATTACGGATATTACATTCTCCCCCTCTAAAATAAAGTTTCGTCCCGAAACTTAAGAATCAAAAAGCTCGGGGTGTCTCGAACGCATATCCTCCTCTAGCTCCCACGTCGCTTCTTCTACTCCGTGCCTCGACCATTGCACCTTAACCAAAGGAATGGTTTTGTGCCTTTACTATTTGTCTCGACGCTCCAAAATCTTGACGGGCCTCTCTCCAAACGTAACATCCTCCTCGATCTCCACGTCCCCAAAGTCAATAATGTGGGATGGGTCCGGAACGTACTTCCTCAACTGGGAAACGTGAAATACGCTATGCACATGACTCAGCGACGGAGGTAAAGCCAAACGGTATGCCAACTCACCGACTCTCTCCAATACCTCGAAAGGTCCAATATATCTCGGGATGAGTTTCCCCTTCTTCCCAAAACGGAAAACTCCTTTCGTCGGAGACACTCTCAACAGAACATGATCTCCCACCTCAAACTCCAAGGGTCTACACCTAACATCCGCATAAGACTTTTGTCGACTCTGAGCAGCCAACATTCTCTTCCTAATCAATTCAACTTTCTCCCTCGTCTCCAACAAAAGGTCCGGCTCGGTGCCAACCAAATCGGACGGCTCATCCCAACATATCGGTGATCGGCAACGTCGGCCATAAAGTGCCTCATACGGTGCCATCTTAATCGATGCGTGCCAGCTATTATTATAAGTAAACTCAATTAAGGCCAAATGCTCCTCCCAGTCACTACTCCAATCTAACGCACACGCGCGCAACAAATCCTCGAACATCTGAATGGTACGTTCGGACTGCCCATCGGTCTGGGGATGGAAAGAAGTGCTCAAACGTAACTGTGTCCCCAATGCCTTATGTACCGCCTGCCAAAAATGCGATACAAATCGGCCATCTCTGTCTGAAATAATGGTCCTCGGTGTACCATGAAGCCTCACTATCTGTGCGATAAAAATACGAGCCAACTTTTCTGGACCCCAAGTATCCTTGATGCCCAGAAAATGTGCCGACTTAGTCAGTCGGTCTACAATCACCCACACCATATTCATACCAGTCTTCGTCCTCGGCAAACTCGTGACAAAATCCATAGAGATGTCCTCCCACTTCCATTCCGGAACGGGAAGTGGTTTCAATAATCCGGCTGGCCACTGATGCTCAATCTTGACTTGCTGACAAGTCAAAAACTTAGCCACAAACTGAACTACCTCCTTCTTCATATCGTTCCACCAGAAATTTTTCCTCAGATCTTTATACATTTTACTCGAGCCCGGATGGACTGAGTAAGGTGACGCATGAGCCTCTCGCATGATACTCTATCTCAATTCCGAGTCGTTCGGAACGCACAACCGACCTCGGAATCTCAACACTCCATCCTCATGAATAACGAATCCCGGGGCTTTCCCCTTCCCTACACTCTCTCGAAGCTGAATAAACATCGGGTCCTCCAACTGTCCCGATTTAATGTCCTCGACCAGAGATGAAGAAATCTCAAGAGTACGCAACTGCCCGGAACTCTCTGGCAGTACAATCTCAATGCTCAACCTCATAAACTCTCGCTGAAGTCCCGACTGGGCCGTGAGTAACTCAAGCGCCCGAAGCGTTACCGATTTCCAGCTCAAGGCATCTGCTACCACATTAGCCTTGCCCGAATGATAAAGGATCTCGAGATCGTAATCCTTAATTAATTCCAACCATCTCCTCTGTTTCATATTGAGCTCTTTCTGGGTGAAAATGTACTTTAGGCTCTTGTGATTGGTGAAAATCTGACACGACGAGCCATACAAGTAATGACGCCAGATCTTCAACGCAAATACGACTGCGACCAACTCAAGATCGTGCGTAGGGTAATTCAATTCATACGGTTTCAACTGACGGGAATCATAGGCAATCGTCCTCCCGTGCTGCATAAGTACGCATCCGAGCCCTTGGCCCGAAGCATCACTATAAACGGAGAAACCATCATTACCACTCGGTAAAGCCAAAACGGGAGCGGTCGTCAACCGCTTCTTCAATTCCTCAAAACTATTCTGCCTCTCCTCGGTCCACACAAACTTATCTGACTTCTGTAACAACTGAGTCAGCGGTCGAGCGAGCTTAGAGAACCCCTCGACGAATCTACGGTAATACCCAGCTAATCCCAGAAAACTGCGGACCTCCTTCACGTTCTTGGGCGGCGCCCAATCCAAAACTGCCTCTACCTTATGTGGGTCCACACGAACACCCTCGGCCGAGATCACATGACCGAGAAACATAACCTCCCGTAACCAAAACTCACACTTTGAGAACTTCGCAAAAAGATGCTGAGTTCTCAAAATATCTAACACGATATGCAAATAACGGGCGTGCTCCTCCTCGCTCTTCGAGTAAATCAGGATATCATTGATAAAAACGACTACACACTTATCGAGGTACTCGATAAAGACTTTGTTCATAAGCTGCATGAACACGGCTGGGGCGTTGGTTAGCCCAAAAGGTATAACCATAAACTCGTAGTGACCATATCTCGTCCGAAAGGCCGTCTTCGGAATGTCGTTATCCTTCACTCGGAGCTGATAATACCCCGATCTCAAATCAATCTTCGAAAACACAGTTGCCCCTTGCAACTGATCAAACAAATCATCAATCCTTGGGAGCGGATACCTGTTTTTGATGGTCACTTTGTTCAACTCTCGGTAGTCGATACACAAACGAAGTGACCCATCCTTCTTTTTCACAAACAGGACCGGTGCGCCCCAAGGTGAAGCGCTCGGTCGAATATATCCCATGTCTAGTAACTCTCCCAACTGTTTCTTCAGCTCCATCATCTCGGCGGGCGCCATACGGTATGGCGTCTTAGAGATCGGTGCTGCACCCAGCTCTAAATCGATGGTAAACTCAACTTCTCGGTCCGGCGGCAAACCCGGCAACTCGTCTGGAAAGACATCAGGATACTCACACACTACCGGAATAGACGAGAGCTCGACTCCCCCTTCTTCCGATCTCAAAGCGTAACACCAATAACCCGTGCAACCTCCCCGAAGAAGCCTCACCGCCCTCAAGGCGCTGATCAAGAGTCTCTGTCTACTCCGCTTACGCCCCACGAAAGAATGCTCAGTACCGTCAGGGGCTAACATCGAAACAGTCCTCATTCTATAATTCATGATCGCCCCATGACGGTCCAGCCAATCCTCACCAAGAATTAAATCCTCATCTATAATATCTACTGCGATCAGATTAGAAGGCCAAACCCTCCCTGCGATACTCACTGGAAAATCTCTAACCTCACGATCCCCCACGATGCTATCCCCACTAGGAAGTTTAAAAACAAAAGGCTCACAAGCAACTAGGCAATCAACATGCAGACGACGCACACAATCCATAGATATAAAAGAATGCGTAGCACCAGAATCGAGCAATACGGAAACAGGATGATCAAGGATGTGGACGGTACCTGTAGCCACCGTCGCGTCAGGATCTCCTGCTCGTCTCATCTCGTACACTCGGGGCGGAACAGAGCCCGCACTAGAAGCTCCCCCTCTAGAAGGCTGACCACGATCTCGACCTCTACCAAAACTCTGATGCGGCTGAGGAACTGTCGGTGCCTGATTCACACTCGGCTCTCCCGCAGCTGGGGCTGATATCTGAGTAACTGGAGCCCAAGTTGCATCCGTACAAAACTTAGCACGATGACCCATCCTACCAAAAGCAAGACACTGAATCGGAGGCCTATCACACTCACTCATCATGTGGCCCGGACGACTACAGTTGAAGCACGTAGGACCACAAACGGAACCAGCAGGAGCGGACCTAGAACCGTTTCCTCGACCAACTGATGGCGACTAATTCCCGAAGACTCGCGAACCAGACTGAGCCTTCGGATACCCTCCTGACTTGCCTCCCGAAAACTGACCAGAGGTCTTCTGCTTCTTTCCTTCGGTTGCCGTCTGTGTCGCAGAAAACGACATCTCATAAGCCATCGCTTTATTCTGATAATCTTTCAAAGTCGTGCACCCCAGACCAGACATGTAGTGGCGCACCCTCGGTTTCATCCGCATATCAAAGTGGCGGATCTTATCAAGCTCATCTCGGACTTGGTTTCTCACATAATGCAGTTGTTGATTGTAGTCTTTGATAGCTTGAGATATAGGGACATCTTGGGGCTTAGCCTCAAAGAAGGCTCGGATCCTCCCCTCTTTCACTGGCCATGGACATAATTCGTCTTCCATCAGATCCCGAAACTCTGCCCACATAGCTGCCCGGTCACGCGGTTTCACCGCTTGCCACCACGTTGCTGCCTCCTTGGCGAGGAAGTACTGAGCAATGGGTACTTTCCTCTCCTCCGAACAATTAGCAGCCTCAAATACTTTCTCCATCTCGAATAGCCAATTCTCCCAACCAGAAGGGTCGGAAGCACCATCAAACTGCGGAGGACGCATACGAATCACATCCTGAAGTAGCTTATCATTGCCGGATCCAGTAGGCGGAACCGGGTTGGCATTAGCTTGGCCGACTAGAACGGCCTGAGTCAGTAGCGTCATCTGGTTCGCTACTTGTTGCAAAATGTTGGCCACTCCAACATTCTCGTGTGCATTACTGGAGCTAGCAGACTGGTCCTGCTGACCTCCGGAACTAGGGGGAACACTGTTCGACAAAGAAGGCATCGCCGAATCAGTTCCCGAGTGATCGGACATGGCCGCCCCACCGGCTGCGCCACGTCCCCTACCGCGTCCGCGACCGCGTCCGCGTCCTCTACCAGCAGGAATTCTGAAGAAGCAACGGGTAAGTACAATTCAAACGCAAAACGCAATAAGATACTAAGACAGGAATAGAACGGAACGGTGAAATGAGTCAAGTTAGGAAAACTTACGAGCACCGGCGTACTGAGATGATGGCATAGCAGTGATACTGTCCCAAAAACGACACTCGACCTGACCCAAATAACTGACAGCCTAGGTATCCATAAACCTAAGCTCCGATACCATATTCTGTAACACCCCCAAGACATTCAGGGCATATTACAGCGCCGTGGACCCCACACTGTGGAATCCACCAGGCTAACGTACCAACGAGACATTCGTCCACGACACCAATCATCAATAAAACGACAATTCAAATATAAGACTACAACCCGACGAATAGAATCCAACATCAATCCATTTTACGAAACGGGAACTCAACAATAACAATTTGGAAAAGGAAGTACTCGAGTACTTAAACCAGTTTTATAATACAGAAACCCCAAAACAAGACATCAAAAATAAGTGACATAACTGAACACCAACAAATGTCTACTGAACAGTATCATGCTTGCCCCTCATCTTCATACGGCTCAAGTGCTCGTTTGTCCCCACGATCGATACCTGAAATACAAAAAGTATTTCCCCCATTTAAGGGGTTAGCGACAACTGCTAGTGCAAGTACAATCCATTTGAACTACATTCTAATCAGATGAATATATGCGCCAAAAAGTCATTTTAGAAAACATTTTATATTCCGGAATATTTATGATGTACAATCACAAAACACATTATCTCCAACAAATCACAATTCAAAGTTAACCGTTGGTACGAGACTCACGGCCACCGTACCCCGCAGAGCCCCGTCGGACATCCCTGGGTGGCTAACCACAGTTCGCGATACGCACACTCACGGCAATACGTATCCCTAGAGGCCCCGTCGGACCTTTCCTAGGTGAACATACACATAACCATCCACAACAACCACGATACAGCCATAATTCAAATACTAGAACATGTAAACAAATGTTAAGTACTTGCCTTTGAGACATTCTTGAAGAAACGGAAGTGAAACACAACTACGAACGGTCCGGGTGGAAAACGACGGTTCCTAAATGAAGGATCAACATAGTTCAGTCCCAACGGACAATAATAACCGATCGGAATACACCCATAATCCCCGATTACAATTCATGACAAAAACGTTCAATTGATACGGGCGAGGGTTTACGTAAAATCTCCCCGTATCAACAATTCGCGGATTAAAATAGAGAAAAACGGATTGGGAATCACCCAATAACAATAATCAGTGAGGAATATCACAACATACTAGAATGATTCGAGTCCAATTAGCAAAACCCGGAAAAACCCCCAAATTTGACGAGCTAGGGTTCTAGACGAAAATACCTTGAATTCGGACGATGGATGATGATTATGCTGATGATAATATGTTAACACGACTCTACGGTGATGGAGTTTGAAGAGAACTACGATCAGTACCGGTGGAAATCGCCTCTGAGGTCGCACGTCGAAGAAACGAAGAGAAAAGAATAAAACTGCTGTTCTGAAACTGCCCGCTGACTTATATAATCTGTGAAGTTAGCGCACGCTAACTGCCATATATAGCGCGCGCTAACGGGGCCGTGACAGGTCCAGTGGCTACTACCACCATTCGTTAGCGTACGCTAACCTAGGGGGTTAGCGTACACTAAATGCTTATCGGTAGCGCATGCAAGGTAACAGGAGTAGCGTGCGCTACCTACACAGCAGTTCAGTACTGCTGATGTCACATCAGCAGTAAGCTGCTGTCGAGGGTACCATACACAAAACGCACGACGAGAACAGAATCCAGGAACATGAACGCGAAGCATACAAGACGACGGAGCTAAGCGCTGAAAGAAAAATACAATTCCGACCACCGAAGGGTCCGTAATGTGACAACGAAAACGAGATTTCCCTAAACTATTAGGAAATTACAAAAATGGCCCAAATGACCGAAAATCACGAAACGACGTCGGATTTACAAACCGAAAGTCTCAACACGACCAACTCAATCATACGAACTTGTACAAACCAAGAAACAACGAAAACGAACGAGTTTTACAAGAATCGAATGTTCATACGCCAAAACATGTCACAAAATGAAATTACGTGAAAACATCATCAAAACTCGTCCAAATGGAAAAACTCCAAGAACAAAGTAGATTCAAAATGTCGAAACGGTTACAAGCGAGTCGATAAAAATAGACATACACTAAAAATAGAAACTGCTAAAAATGGAAAATTACGGATATTACACAAATAATAGTAGTTGTGCCAATATCACCCAAATCGAGTTTTAAACCTTAGGAACAAGGAAAACACCCAAGTAATGTACCTTTAAGATTATTGCATGAACATTGATTTTACTATGATACTTTGCTATGAAAGTCTATCAATGTATATATTTAAAATATATTACAGTCATAAATGCTTGCTCCATAAATTTATGTTCATACATCTACTATTGTTTGTAGTTTATATGCAGTATAATATTAGACAATGTATGGCATGAATAAATATAAACTACATATAATAAGTTATTAAGTTTGACTTATAAATAAAGATAACAGAGAATAAAAGGCATCTTTCGAAGTCTTATAGGTGTTCACCAAGGCATCTCCAACCAAGAATCAAATACATATCCCTATGCGGTTTAGAGAATAGAGATCACAGAGGGGTTTTGCCTGCCAATAAATTCTTCCACATACAACACCCATGAATTGAAGCATGAACAACATGCTAATTTGACCATGATCAACGTTTGTATTATTATTTAGTATTTATTAATTTATCTCTTTATTATTGCATATATGCGTCTGAATTGTTCTATTATATTACTCATATTGGCATGATATAACTTTTTGACACACAATTTACATCAGGCAGCATAGGACGTTGCAAATAATATATGCATGAAAAATACATACTTTGGATACTTTGAATATGAACTCAACCCCCAAGTATTAATCGGAAAATCTATTTGTGATCGATTTAATAGCAAAAATACATTAGTGTTTGATTCAATAATTAGAGCAAACTCGTGCGATAATGTATTATGAATATAATATAATATAATATAATATAATATAGAGAACAATTAATAGGAAAAAGAGAGGCAATCTTGTTATATCGTCTCACTAAAGTATATATAAAGCTTTTTATAGTCAAAAAGTCGCCCATTACATAACAATATAGTTTTTCATCCTAGTTTATCAACTAGCCCTTTTTTTATACTGAGGTTCCAAGCTTACACCTGACTAGTTCTCGGGATAACAGCCCCGGCCCCACAGTATTGCTACCAGTTAAATCGCGAGATGTGTATTTGGCTCTCAGGTTCTTAAATATCCTCAACTACTGCGCACAAGGAGTCGTTCCCCCAAGTGATTGCTCCATGCTGGACCCCCTCAAATTAACCACAGGGTCCCATCGAGATCTGGCCTCCCACACTGCCGCTTGAAGCCCTCAATATTTAATTGTTCCATCAGCGTACCCCGGAGGACTAGGGTCTCTTCTTTAATCATAGATTAAAGAGTCATAAACCCTTGAAAATTCTTGTCCGCAGAGGGACTCGAACTCGGGTCTCCCACTTGAAATGGAAGACCTGTGGTCAGTGAACCAAGGTCACTGGTTGCTCCCATTTTTTTTGAAAAAAAAAGCTCCCATTTTTTTTTGAGAAAATGACCCAAAAATACAATGTCAACAGGGCCTTTGCTCAGTAGCACTCAAGCGCCCCTCTTTCTTCCCACTTACTACATTCTAACCTTTTCATGCGCCTGAGTCTCTTGACATCTCTCATTTTTACCCTTGTTATTTTGTATTGTTTTTCTGCTTTTTGCTTTCTTTCCTTTCATCTACAGTGATTGCAGCGACATGATTTCCTTTCATCAACAGTACAGGGATTCAAATATGCCTTTCAATATTCAAATTCAAACTTCACCTATTTTCTTGCTCGGCTATTTCCTCTCAATTTCTTTGGTGCAAAAGAGAGCTCTCCGAATTTTCCAGGTTCATAATTTTCCAGGAAGAACATGGTTGAACATTCGACGACTCAGATACCATTAAGGTTTGAACTTTTCATATTTTTCATAATATATGGGATTTTTGTGAAAAGGGGTAAATTTTTCATCTCTCCGCTAAGGTTCGACGACCCTGATAGATAAAAAAATGATTTTGTTGAAATTGGATGGATTTTGTAATTTTTCTATGTGTTTAACTATATTTTACAACATCAATCTTTCAAAAGCGAAATGCATTTTTGTTTTGTTTATACTTCTTATTGTTTGCAAATTGTTTTTCATTTATTTTAACTAAATACTTTGTGTTTGGGCAGGCGTGATTATTCAGCTTTGATTTTTAGGTGGAAATGGGAGAGTTATTGTTTTATGTATCCGCTGAGTTCGACAATCAATTTAAGTACACTGCAAGATGAAGTGCGCCGTAGGTTCAAATTTCGACGAGATGGTTGTAATATCCGGAATTTCCACTACTATTGTTTAATATTATTTTACCTGAGTTATGTTGTACAGCGTGGAATCTGTACAGTATGGATAAAACAAATGAAGGACTGAGACATCTGTATTAGTATAATTGTCGTACTTGGTCGACAATTGTATTTGAGGATATTGTGGATCATATGGGAATATTATTGGAAGGAGTATGTATATTCAGTATGTCGTATATACGTATCTAGTATGTTGAGACGTTGGACATGTAACACCCCCAGAAATCCACCGGGAATATTACACGTCGTAGACCCCTTAATAGAGGGATCTACCAGGCTAAATACCACGGAACGACAAACGTCTGACCGACCGGGGTCAAACTACATACTGACACTGATCGATAAGGTCAAATATTAACACACACCGACCAATAAGGTCACACGACAAGAAAACAATCCGAATAACAACTCATTACTGGACTTACCCACACAGGGGTCACGATACAATATAGCGGAAGACTAGAGATAACACAATAATACAATAACATCATACTGAACTCTGACTCTTGATTAGTATCGCGGCTCGCCTTGTTCCGTGCCATCCCTGTGACTGCTCCAACGAACTAAGCATACCTGAAATGCATGAGACGCATTTCCCCCATTTAAGGCGTTAGCATTTGAATAGCTAGTACAAGTATTCAGGTCATACAACATATATCACGCAAATATCAGTTATATTAAAATGACAACAGTCGTGAAAGAAGTTCCCGAGAGGTTTTCAATGTTTAAAGTACAACCCAAGTCTTTGAAAATAATATATATATATCATCTCAGGAGTTTTAGAAAACGAAAAAAAGTCTTTAGGGACTTCAAGTTCAAGATTAGAAAACCTTTTTCGAAAATAATAGGGTCTCGGTCTCGGCCCAAATCTCGTTCATCTAACAAATATTTATATAACTAAGAAATCTTTATGGACCTCAAGTCCTTAGTTGAAAAATCATTGCAAGACAATTGGGTCTCGACCCAAAGTCATTTCCCACAAAATAACGTTTACACAATCGTTGGGATCTCAACCCAAAATCTCATCAAACCACAATACACGAAAACAATAACAAGGTCCGTTTTCCAACACCAAAACCTCACAACCAAGGAACTAAACACATACGACGCATTTTAGTGCCATTCTAGCCAAGTACCAAAATCCTATATATATAATGTATCTCAACATCAAGAACAAAAACGTTGTGATATTCCGGACATATCACAGTTAAGAAAATCGCCTAGGACCGGGGCGAAACCACTGGTCCCATTCGAGGCCTCTAAGGACCCTCCCGAACTGGCCATAATTATAAATCAAATCACGCACAGGCATCACCTAGTACCGGGGTGAAACCACTGATCTCACTCGAGGTCTCTAAGGACCCTCCCGAGCTGGCTAGCGAATCAAGCTCGTGAATCCAGAGCGAAGTCATAGATTCCCTCGAGGCCCCATCGGACCCTCCCGAGGTGAGCAAAGCACACACATAAACATTTGAAAAACGCATTGTCTCAATCGCTAGTCACAATATATATAGCAAAGGCACTTACTATAAATGGCCACTTATCCAACAAACAACTGCGATCGACACAGCTTAACAACAACCTAACAATTCTAGATGCATCGCTACACACCAACAGGTATAACAACCGTTCATACCATTACACCAATTCAATCCCGACTCCATGACACACAACCCAATGATCCCTAAATTCTTACAACGCACGTCTAAGTGTACTATCTAATCGATACCACATCTCTAGTGACAAAGACTCTACAGCAAGAAACAAGTTGACTCTAACCTATCATAACTTCTATAACGGCCCATATCATGCAAGATCAATAAAAGTGAATAACCAAGACAAATTCATTGTACAACCTCAATTCACACAATATAAATCATATAGACAAGAATACTTTCCTCGATAATTGATGCCGAAAGCTCCGAAGAACATGGCTCACCCGATCGATCGATTGAAATCCCAACCCTTATTATAAATAAATAAATAAATAATAGCCAATTTAAAATAAGGTCCAATTTAATATCTTATAATTACAAGGTAATTAATTAGACGATATATTACCTCATTTGTTCCCTTTTAATTTAATTGATCGGACCAAACGACCAACGATAATCAACCTAGATCCACAACTTGATTATTGCTCCGAACACAACTCCAACCTCAGACTCATTCCGTAAGTCCAGTATACGATATCAAGGGTTTTGTAGAACTCATTTCCAGAACATAGGGTGTCTGTACTCCGGGTCGCGGCTCATCCCTGCCGAGCCACGGCCCCCGTCACATTTGCTGGAAATAGCCGAGCCTCCTGTACTCTGGGCCGCGGCCCCTGCCGATCACCCTTACCCGGCCCCTGCCGATGCCCTGTCGATGCACCTAGGGCCGCGGCACATCCCTGCCGAGCCGCAGCCCCCGTCATTTTGCCTGACATATGCCGACCCGTCTGTACTCGGGGCCGCGGCACCCTGCCGGTCGGGCCGCGGCCCCTGCTCGATCTCCTGGGCAGATTTTCAGCGTGTGCCGCGGCACACTTGGCCCGGGCCGCGGCACATAGGTCAACTTTGCAAAAGGAATCTTTTTATGCAGTTTTTCATGCGTGATTCAATATCACTTCATCCCACACACATTTGAGAGCAAGCAAGAGAGAGAGAGAGAGAGAGAAACAAGAGAGAGAAATATAATTCTTCAATTTCCCAGAGATTTATCGGTCGGATCGTCGTGATCTTTTGACAAGAGCTTGGTAGCTATTGGACAAATCATTTCACCGGTGTAGATCGAGATTTTGAGTCCGGAAGTTCGGGTGTTTCGTTAGCTTTTTGTGTAAGCTATTTACGGTGTTTTCTTTTCTCGATCTTGTTGTTATTGTGTATTCCAAATACTTGAAGAACATTTATTACCGAGTATTTGACGATTGGTGCATACCCCCTAGTTTGTATTAGGGACGATTGTGTACTTTGTATGTATTGGTGATAGTGGATTTAAGCGGCTTCGGTCCCGTGGTTTTTACTCTTGTCTTGAGGGATTTTCCACGCTAAAATTGTGTCTCGTTATTTATCGCTTTTGGATATCATTTGTATTAATTTTGCCGAGTTGCAATTGTTGCTCTACTCGTCGGTAACCACAAAGTTGCAATTGAAGATTGGGAATTTGTCAAACGAGGTTCCACATTTTTCGTCGTGACGTGACGTTTGTCGGTATTTTTCCCAACAAAGTGGTATCGGAGCCACGGGATCTGTTGTTTCGTGGTTATTTGTTATCTCAATTGTAAGATGGAAGCCAACACGAGTAGAATGGTTAACTTGAATGGTTCGAATTACCACGTATGGAAGTGGAAGATGGAAGACCTTCTATACGTGAAGGATTATTACTTACCGATTTTTAGCAAAGATAAACTGGAAGGGAACTCCGACGCAGAGTGGACTATTTTGCATCGCCAAGTTTGCGGATATATTCGATAATGGGTGGATGACAATGTTTTGAACCATATTAGTGGAGAGAAGGATGCTCGAGAGTTATGGCACAAACTCGAGCAATTGTATGCTCGGAAGACGGGGAATAATAAGTTATTCCTCATTAAACAAATGATGAATTTGAAGTTTCGAGATGGGACTCCTCTATAGGATCATTTAAATGCATTCCAAGGCATAATCAATCAACTTGCCGGAATGGGAATTAAATTCGAAGAGGAGGTGCAAGCTTTGTGGTTATTAGGCACATTGCCGGATTCTTGGGAGACATTTCGAACGTCGTTGTCTAACTCCGCCCCTGATGGAGTCATTTCGATGGAATTATCTAAAAGGAACATGTTGAATGAGGAGGTCCGAAGAAAAGCACAAGGATCTTCATCACAGTCGGATGTTCTAGTTACCGAAAGACGGGGGAGAGGTCAAAGTAGAGGTCCGAGTAATAGAGGGCCACAAAGGAGTAGTTTTCGGGGGAAGTATGCCAATATCGAATGTTACCATTGTGGTAAGAAAGGGCAAACAAAAAAATTTTGCCGACAATTGAAGAAGGAGAATCGCCAAGGCCGAGAAAATTCACAAAAGAAGGAAAGCGGTAGTAATGATAAAGCCGAAGTTAATACTACGACCGAAGAATTCTTTGTTTGTTGTGACTATGATATGGTGAACCTTGCGAGAGATGATTCGAGTTGGGTGGTCGATAGTGGAGCTACGTGTCATGTTACATCATGTAGAGATTTTTATTCCTCTTACACTCCGGGTGACTTTGGTATAGTCAAGATGGGTAACGACGGGTTATCCAAGATTGTTGGAGTGGGAGATGTGCACTTGAGATTCGACACCGGAATGGAACTTGTTTTACGGAATGTAAAACATGTTATGGATATGAGGCTTAATGTTATGTCCATTAGTTTACTCGATGATGACGGTTACCATAGCGGTTTTGGCAAGGGGTTGTGGAAACTCACTAGAGGTTCCTTGATTGTCGGGAGAGGACATAAGGAAGGAAAATTGTACATGACACTTCCAAAGGTCACGACTAATTTCGTGAACACAATCGACAACAATGACATGGCCAGGCTATGGCATAAGATGCTCGGTCACATGAGTGAAAAAGGAATGGTGCTATTGTCGAAGAAGGAGGCGTTGTCCGGGGTTCACAAGTACACCTTAAAAGATGCTCTCATTTTCTAGCCGGGAAGCAAAGGAGAGTTACTTTTAAGAGTCATACTCCTTCACGGAAGGAAAATGTGCTTGATCTTGTTCATTCCGATGTTTATGGTCCTACGAAGACTAGGACACTCGGTTGTTGGCGATATTTTGTCACATTCATCGACGATCACTCTAGGAAGGTGTGGGCATACACCTTGAAGACCAAAGATCAAGTGTTAGACACTTTCAAACAATTTCATGCCTCGGTGGAAAGAGATACCGGGAAGAAGTTAAAGTGTATCCGGACGGACAATGGTGGAGAGTACACCAGACCCTTTGATGAATATTGCCGAGAACAAGGGATATGACATCAAAAGACGCCCCTAAAGACTCCACAACTCAATGGCTTGGCGGAGAGAATGAACCGGACTTTGGTCGAGAGAGCTCGTTGTTTGCTCTCACATGCCGGATTGCCAAAGTCGTTTTGGGGAGAAGCTTTGAACACGGCGGTTCATGTTATTAATTTGACGCCGTGTGTTCCTTTAGAATTTGATGTCCCGGATAAGGTGTGGAGCGGTAAAGACATCTCATACCGCCACTTAAAGGTTTTCGGATGTAAAGCTTTTGTTCACATTCCGAATGATGAGAAATCAAAGCTTGATTCAAAGATGAAGTCGTGTACTTTTATTGGCTACGGGCTTGATGAGTTCGGGTATAGATTATATGACCCGGTGACAAAGAGGCTTGTTCGGTCGAGAGACGTTGTTTTGTAAAAGATCAAATGATGAAAGATGTTGAGAATGGAGAGTCAGCTCCAGAACACGACTATGATCTTATTGATTTGGACACCGTTCCTCCACAAGATGTTGAGACACCGGGTGGAGAGGATGTCCAAAATGATGAACAACAAGATGCCGATGACAACGATGAGTTGAGACAAGATGACACCGATGGAGCTCATCCCGAGCTACCCGTGACAAACATGCCATATTTTGTTCCATATAGGCGGTCGACGAGGACCTGTCATCCCTCCACCCATTATTCGGCCGATGAGTATGTTTTACTCACCGACGAGGGAGAGCCCGAAAATTTTGCGGAGGCTATGGAGGATGAAAAGAAGAAGGAATGGATGGATGTCATGCAAGACGAGATGAGTTCCTTGCATGAGAATAACACTTACGAGTTGGTGAAGTTGCCGAAAGGCAAGAGGGCTTTGAGAAACAAATAGGTGTATCAGGTGAAGTCGGAGGACCATACCTTGTTGCCCCGATACAAAGCTAGACTCGTGGTGAAAGGATTTAGTCAAAAGAAGGGTATTGATTTTGACGAAATTTTTTCTCCGGTTGTGAAGATAGGATCGATTCGTTTGGTCCTTGGTATTGCGGCTAGCCTTGATCTTGAGGTAGAGCAAATGGATGTCAAGACAGCTTTTCTTCGTGGAGACCTTGACAAAGAAATTTATATGAAGCAACCGGAAGGGTTTGAGGTCGAAGGAAAAGAGGATTATGTGTGTAAACTCCAGAAGAGTTTATACGGGTTGAAGCAAGCACCACGGCAATGGTACAAGAAGTTTGAGTCGGTTATGGGGGAGCAAGGCTACCGGAAGACGACTCTCGACCATTGCATATTTTTAAAGAAATTTGGAGATGATGATTTTATCATCTTATTGCTTTATGTGGACGATGTAACACCCCCAAAACCATATGGGAATATTACACGCCGTAGACCCTTTTCACGAGGATCTACCAGGCTATACCTTACAAAACGACCAACTGCTTTCCCGTCCAGGGTCAAACAATAAAATAATACAGACCGTTAAGGTCATTTACACGCGAACACACAGACCGATGAGGTCACACAACTCAATCAACAAAATTGACTTATACAACATTACTGATAAGTGTCAGTTTTATACACTTATCTATGGTTTGTATCGATAAATTTCACCCATAATTGAGCTAGTCTACTTGTTTTTTGCTTTTAATTAATTAGTTTTTATTAATTTTATTTTTATCGGATGATGATGTAAATCTAGTCTTAATCGGATTGAATTACTGATTTACTCAAGAAATAACATGTTTATAAAATATTCTCTCTGTTGAGTTTTTATGTACTCATGTTGTAGGGCTTTCCGAGACGAGTTGGGCAGTCTTTCCGGATTCAAAATTAGAGTTATATATCAAAAGTTATCATCCGAAGAAGATTTGGGGCAAAAACGCAAAGTCTGAGAAATTCTGGGTTGAAAACGTAACTCACAAAGCAACCAGTGAGCAAAATTTACGAAGCCATGTTACGGTCGTAACTACTGAATGTTACGGCCGTAAGACATCCTTGTTACGGCCATAACTCCTTAATGTTACGGCCGTAACTCTTGACAGATTGTGATCATTTGTCAAATTTTTTATACTTTTTGTGTATTATTGAGGGGATGGCTGGCATTGATCCGATTTATTGTAATAATGCTGGAGTTTTGGAGCTATTAGATGACTTTAGGTGTATAAATAGACCCCTTAGATCCGTCATCATTCATCATTCATCTTATAATTTTTCCACTTTTTGTAATATTTTCTTTTTGTGTGAAGAACACACTTGTATTCTTGAGTGTTGTGTTAGTGTGGTATAGCATATGTTGTTCAGAGAGTTTATTGCTTCTTTCTCCTTTATCTACTAAGGAAGTTAGGATCAATTCTTTCTCTTGTTCAACTAATAATGACCACTCAAACTTGTATTATGTATATTAAACTCTTCATGGGCTAAGTTACCTTAGTTGGGATTATAAACAAGGTTAGTCATGTTATTTAAGATTGTATAAAGATCTATTGTGAATTACTTATTATTGTCTGTGATTTTCATTGTTTTAACAATCTTTATTTATTTGGCCAATAAATGACGATATTTATGGTCTTCATATGTTTCGAAAGAAAATATGTTTGATTAGATCAAATGATCTTCACTCTAAGTTGTTCTAGGGGAAAGAAATATACCTCTAGACCTTAGATGATTCTTTGAGTTATTTTCATAAATCCTAATGCTATGTATTGAAGCCAATCAACATAGAAATATAGTGGATTGATTCAATATATAAGGGGCATTTTATAGTTCGAAAGAGAAACTGTCTTTTTAAGAAAAATCGAATCTACACAACATAATAAGTAAATTCATCTTATGATTGTAATATCCGCGTTTTCTATCCTTGGTAATTTCTTTCTTTTGGTGCATTTTCGTTTCGGACAACTCGCCTGGCACTGTTTTGTAATTATGAACTTATTTTATTCTTGGAGTTTTCCGTTTAGACCGGGTCTTGATAATGTTTTTGTGTAATTTCATCTCGTGTTATATTCTGTCGCTTGTGTATTCGTTTCTCGTTAAATTCGTTCGATTTCGTCGTTTTCTTACTTCCATGAGTTCGTATGCTTATGTAGAGCATGTTGCGAGTTTCGGATTGTTAATCCGACGTTGTGTCGTGACTTTTCGGTTGTTTGGGCCGTTTTTGTAATTTCCTAGAAGTTTAGGGAATTTGTCCCTTATTCGACTTTGGTTGTGTACCTCAGATCGTTTTGGGTTCCGTACTTCCATTTCGTGTTATTGTTGCCCAAATATCGATCCCTGTTGCTTTTATTCTCCTTCCGAATCATTTTTCGTCATTTTGAGACCCGAGGGGGTGTGGGCCGCGGCACAAGAATTGTGAGCCGCGGCACACACATCGCCCAGTTGTTGCCTAAACAAATCGTGCCGTGTGCCGCGGCACAAGGATTGTCTTGCGGCTTCTGGCACAGTCGGTCTGCGGCACACTTGTCCGGCCGCGGCACACCCGTGTGACACTTGCCGGCCAAAATCGGTATCAGCGTGCCGCGGCTCGGTCCGGCGATGCCGCGGCACATGCCGAGTCCGAGCCGCGGCACACTTCGATGAGCCGCGGCAACGAGCGGTCGGCCACCACCGGGCAATTTTGGCTCTGTGCCGCGGCACGCTTTAGCCGCGGCACACGGCGCGGTCAGCGCTATATCTGCTTCTTATTCAGCGAGAATCGCCCATTTCCTCCCCCTTCTTCAACCGTGCGAGAGAGAGAGAGAGTCTTGAGAGGGAGAGTTCCTCCATACACCACTTATTGTGTAGATTTCTTCCTCTCTTTTCGATCGGGTGGCTCGGATTGCGGATCTAACACGTGGTTTTCGGATTTGAGTGCTTGATTCTTCAAGAGGTAAGAATTCCTTTAACCCTAGTATGATTTTGGGGAGGGTTTGGTGGTGATTTTGTGTTCTAATATGAATTAGCCGATGTTGTTGTTAGAATTGATAATATACTCGTGACCCTTGGTTTTCTTGTTTTTGGTTGGGATGAAATCCCGTTGTTATACCATTGACCGATTTCATTTCCTTTTGCACTCTTGGTGTCCGACGAATTGTCCCAACGGGTAGAATTAGGATTAATTCTTACCTTTCCGCATTATTGAGACTTGTGTATACCGTTATTGTGTTAGGATTGGATTTGGGAGGATTGTTCGGACCGAAACCTATTCCGTCGTCGTTTCCTTCGTTTCGTTTCATTCAAGGCAAGTACATGTATTACATTTCGTTATGTATATTGTGATTTTCGAAATGAATGACAAATGGTGAATTTTTGGGTGCGTGAGATGGGTTCCTTCCACCCGGAGTGTCCGACGGGATGTCTGGGGGTCGATACTAAGGGGTACGGCCGCGGAAGGGAACTTGTGTGCGTGTGTGATTGAACTTCCACACGGAGTGTCCGACGGGATGTCTGGGGGTCGATACTAAGGGGTACGGCCGCGGAAGTGGTATCCCACTCGGAGTGTTCGACGGGATGTCTGGGGGTCGATACTAAGGGGTACGGCCACGGGATACCAGTTGTGATTTGTGATATCGTGATGATTGGAAATTGATGTGATTGCCAATGTAGTATTCCGGAATATATATGTGGCAAATGACTTATGTTGAGATGATTGTGTAAAACCGCATTTTTGTATATAATGTGGTGTAATTGTGTACTTGCACTAGCTATTCGAATGCTAACCCCTTAAATGGGGGAAATGCGTCTTATGCATTTCAGGTACCGGGAGAGCTGAGGAGCAGGCACGGGGCACGCACGCGAAGGACGGGACGGCTTGATGATAGTGGCTCGAGTCTGTTTTGTTTATTTCTATGTTTGGATATTGCATATATCGAGTATTGGAATTAAACTGTTTATTCTTGAACTTGGTTTAAGTCCCCTGCGTGGGCATCGAATTGATATTTACATTATGTTTTATGTATTCCGTTGAAATGATTTGGCCGAGGCCACGGCCCTATTTACTTTTGAGTGCATCTTTTGGGGTTTTCATCGTGGTTATGTGTCATGTGTTAGCTTTGGTAGACCTCAAGAGGGTTCTACGGCGTGTAATGTCCCCTTTGTGAATTGGGGTGTTACATTTATGGTATCGGAGCTTTAGGTTTTGAATACCTAGGTGTCGGTGAATTTTGGAGTGCTGTCGGTTGCGTCATTAGAGTCGGTCATTGAGCCTAATATCATCATGCTACCGTCTTTTCGTGCGACCGTGGTCGTAAGTCTCCTTGAGCTCTTATATCTACGTAATTCGTTTTCTTACTGTTCGGAATCGTGACTTGTGTTACCAACTTTGTGAATTGTGAATCTTTACGATCTTGTCCTTTTCTTATTTCCCTTCGGTATGTTGAGAGGTCGTGGTAGACCGGCTAGGGGACGCGGCCGAGGCCGTGGTCGGGGTGCTGATAATGAGGAGGGCTCACTTTCTCGATCCTCTGCGGACTCGGCCTCTCACTCGGTGCCGTCGGGTAATAATGCCGGCCAGAGCTCTTGCCGTACTTGTGATTGGTAGCCCAACTTACTCGAGATAGCTCGGGGTGGACGCGAGAATCCGCCCCGACACCGGAAGAGGAGGCTAGTAAGTGGCTTGAGACGGTGACTAAGATGCACCCTCCTCGTTTCTCGGATCCTCGGCTCCCTCGGTTGGGAGAATTGGCTCTTTCGGTTGTCCAGACCTTGATGCCGTAGCTTGTCACGAAGACGGAGGGTACATATTGCCCAGTACCTCTGGATAAGGAAGGCTGCGGAATGGTGGGAGGCCGTTGTGCCCAGAGACCGTCGAGCTACTTGGGAGGAATTCAAGGCCGCTATAGAAGCAGCAGTATTGTCCGCCGCTTGATCAAGGAGCGCAGAATTGTGGAGTTCTTCACCGCTACACCTCGGGACGTGCCTATTTCTCGTGCCATCATTACTTACAATCGGCGGTTGGGTTTCGTGAGAGATCGGGTGAGGTCGGAGGCCGATAAAATCCGTTACTTCAATATGCGCATGAAGCCGCATATTAGGCAGAGTATGGCACCGCTCATGTGTGCCACTTTGAAAGAATACCAGGATCGCGCCCTAGCGATCGAGATGGCGGTTCCGGAATCAGAGTCGGTTTCGGAAGCTAAGAAGCAGAAGACTACCGGTGGATTCTCGACCGGGAAGGGTGGTCAGTTTTCGAGGTCTCGTTCTGCTCCCACACCGGGGAAGAGGCCGTTCCATCAGGCCGGTGGATCTCAGGGTAACCGTTCAGTTCAGTCCGTCGCTTCGGGTGCCAGGGTTTGTTTTAACTGCAACCAATATGAGCATTTGATGAAGGATTGTCCTTTTCCCCCCGTTGCTTGCTTCACTTGCGGGCAGACCGGGCATCGGGCGGCTCATTGTGAGAGAGCCACCAGGGTCGCTAGAGTTCCGACTACCACTACCGATCTGAGGGATCATAATACTCCAGCTACTCAGGTTCCGCAGGGTTCGGGTCGCGGTAGAGGTCGGGGACAGCCGGATCGCCGCGCAGCCTCGAGCTCGGGTTCAGTCCACCCCCGACTGTATCAGATGAGGTGCACAGAGGAGGCAGACATTCCGGTAGCGTCAGGTACCACTCAGATCTTTACTCATCCAGTTTCCGTGCTTTTCGATTCGGGTGCTACCCATTCCTTTATTGCGTCGGATTGTGTGAATCGTATTGGCTTTAACTGCTTGTTTGAGTGTGAACCGTTTGTGGTGGGTACGCCTAGCGGGGATCGTATGGTTGGGGACCGGGAAGTTAGGGATTGCCCCGTGAGGATCGGGAGCCGAGATTGGCCCTCGAACCTCATCGTTATCGACCTTAAGGGTGAGGATTTAATCCTCGGGGACGATTGGTTAGAGCGTCACGGTGCTATCATGAACTATCGGACTCGTACTATCTCGATCGTGGCCGAGGATGGCACCGAGCATACTCTCGTCGTAAGCCAGTAGATCGAGGGAGCGTGATTAGCGCCTTGAAGGCGATGAAACTTGAACCGAGTGTGTCGGCCATCGGTGCTATGCCACGAAGGCGGAAGATGGTAGAGTTGACATGTCGTCAATTCCAGATTGTTAGTGAGTATCCCGATGTCTTCCTGCACGACTTACGGGATTACCACCACGGCGAGAGGTGGAGTTTCCTATCGATCTAGAGCCGAATGCGGCCCCTATTTCTCGAGCACCGTCCGTATGGCACCGTCGGAGATGTTAGAGTTGAAGAACCGGTTGGGAGAATTGCTAGATAAAGGGTATATTCGACCGAGCGCATCGCCTTGGGGTGCGCCCATACTTTTCGTTAAGAAGAAAGATGGGTCGCCGTTTATGCATCGATTATCGAGAATTAAACAAGGCGACCATCAAAAATAAATACCCTTTGCCCGGGATTGACGATTTGTTTGATCGGCTTCGAGGGCGGCAGTCTTTTCGAAGATTGATTTGCGATCGGGCTACTACGATTGAGAATTCGGGACGTCGATGTTCGAAAGCCGCCTTCGGACGAGATATGGCCATTACGAGTTTGTGGTTATGCCTTTCGGGCTAACTAATGCCCAATGATGTTCATGCGGTTGATGAACAAGGTTTTTATTGAGTATCTGGACAAATTCGTAGTCGTTTTTATCGACGATATTCTTATCTATTCACGGAGTCGGGAGGATCACGCCTTACATCTCCGAATTGTATTAGACACTTTGAGGACCGAGCGGTTATGCGCGAAGTTCTCTAAGTGTGAATTTTGGCTCGAGGAAGTGACGTTCCTCGGGCACGTGATTTCAGCGAGAGGAGTTCGGGTAGATCCACGAAGATAGAGCGGTGATGGCTTGGGAGCCGCCTAAGAATGTGAAGGAGGTGAGGAGTTTTACGGGTCTCGCGGCTATTACCGCAGATTCGTTGAGGATTTTCTAAGATCGCTAGACCACTCACTCGGTTGCTCCGAAAACTCGGAAGTTCGAGTGGGTGCGAGACGGCAGACGGCTTTGACGAGTTAAAGAGACGTCTGACTACCGCGCCCGTTTTAGCATTGCCTCAGGGGAACGAGGACTTCGTAGTGTATAGTGATGCTTCGGGCCTTGGTCTAGGGTGTGTTTTGATGCAGAGAGACAGAGTGATTGCTTATGCGTCCCGCCAATTGAAACCTTATGAAGTAAACTACCCCACGCACGATTTGGAGTTAGCTGCGGTCGTTTTCGCCTTAAAAATCTGGAGGCACTACCTCTACGGGTCGTCATGTAAGATTTTTACGGATCACAAGAGTTTGAAGTACATCTTCAGCCAGAAAGAGTTGAACATGAGGCAGCGTAGGTGGTTAGAGTTAATTAAAGATTACGACCTCGAGATACTTTACCATCCTGGTAAGGCCAACGTAGTGGCTGATGCGTTGAGCAGAAAACCGATGGCTTTGCAGATGTTAGAGGTTCTTACAACGCAGAGTAAGATCCAGCGAGATTTCATCCGTCAGAATATTGAGGTTTGGGTTCAGAGAGTTCAGGGCCAGTTATGTGCATTAGAGATCACTTCGTCCTTGATCGCGATATCAAGGCGAAGCAATATGACGATCCGTTTTTGGTCCAGTGAGGGAGGATGTGAGGAAAGGGAAAGCCCCTGGATTTGTGGTTCACGATGATGGAGTTTTGAGGTTTCGCGGCAGACTTTGTGTACCATGTGATAATGAGCTGAGACAGAAGATCTTGAGCGAAGCTCATACCACGCCCTACTCCATACATCCTGGTACGAGTAAAATGTACAAGGACGTGAGGAGTAACTACTGGTGGAGTAATTTGAAGATGGATGTTAGCGAGTTTGTGGCGAAGTGTTTGACCTGTCAACGGGTTAAGATTGAGCATCGGCGACCAGCTGGCTATTACGACCACTTCCTATCCCGGAGTGGAAATGGGAGGATATTTCTATGGATTTCATTACCAATATGCCCAAGACTCGGACGGGGATGAACATGATTTGGGTCGTTGTTGATCGACTAACCAAATCAGCTCATTTTCCGAGTATAAAGGACACTTGGGGGCCGGAGAGGCTTGCACGAGTGTTTGTTGCGGAAATAGTGAGATTGCATGGGACCCCTAAGAGCATTGTTTCGGATCGTGATGGCGATTCATATCACATTTTGGCGGAGCCGTTCATAGAGCTTTGGGAACCGAGTTGAGACTTAGTACATCCTACCACCCTCGAGACAGACGGACGATCGAGCGGACGAATCTGAGACACTAGAAGATATGTTGAGAGCACATGCATTAGATTGGAAGGATGATTGGGAGACACACTTGCCGTTGATCGAGTTCACGTATAACAATAGTTGGCATGCCTCGATCAAAATGGCACCATTCAAGCGTTGTATGGAAGGAGGTGCGAGATCACCGTTGTGTTGGGATGATACGTCCGAGCTAATCGGCACCGAGCCCGACACGATAGTTGAGACGAGGGAGAAGATTACCCGATTCGTGGTAGATTCTCGACGGCCCAGTCGGCGAAGTCTTATGCCGATACACGTCGCCGACCGTTGGAGTTTGAGGTGGGAGATCACGTCTTGCTTAAGGTGTCGCCGACACGGGAGTTTACCGCCGGTCGGAAGGGTAAACTTAGTCCGAGATTTATCGGGCCGTTTGAGATCTTAGATAGAGTTGGAGAACTCGCGTATCGGTTAGGCTTGCCGCCGTCCACGAGCCACGTGCATAACGTATTTCATGTTTCCCGGCTTAGGAAGTACGTATCGGACCTAGCCATATTATTGATTTTGGAGAGGTCGAGTTGGGGCCCGACATTACCTTCGAGGAGAGGCCGATTCGGATCGTAGAGCGTCGGGTTAAGCAACTCGGGCACAAAACCATCCCTTTGGTCAAAGTGCGGTGGTCGAGGCATGGATCCGAGGAGGACACGTGGGAAGCAGAGGAGAGTATGAGGTCGAGATACCGAATTATTCGTGTTGTAAGTTTCGGACGAAACTTATTTTTAGGGGATAATGTAATATCCGCGTTTTCTATCCTTGGTAATTTCTTTCTTTTGGTGCATTTTCGTTTCGGACAACTACTTTGCTTTGTTTTGTATTTATGAAATTATTTTATTCTTGGAGTTTTCATTTTAGACCGGGTCTTGATAATGTTTTGTGTAATTTCATCTTGTGTTATATTCTGTCGCATGTGTATTCGTTTCTCGTTAAATTCGTTCGATTTCGTTTTCTTACTTCCATGAGTTCGTATGCTTATGTAGAGCATGTTGCGAGTTTCGGATTGTTAATCCGACGTTGTGTCGTGACTTTTCGGTTGTTTGGGCCGTTTTGTAATTTCCTAGAAGTTTAGGGAATTTGTCCCTTATTCGACTTTGGTTGTGTACCTCAGATCGTTTTGGGTTCCGTACTTCCATTTCGAGTTATTGTTGCCCAAATATCGATCATTGTTGCTTTTATTCTCCTTAGGATCATTTTTCGTCATTTTGAGACCCGAGGGGGTGTGGGCGCGGCACAAGAATTGTGAGCCGCGGCACACACATCGCCCGATTGTTGCCTAAACAAAGCGTCTGCAGTGTGCCGCGGCACAAGGATTGTGCGCCGCGGCACAGTCGGTCTGCGGCACACTTGTCCGGCCGCGGCACACCGTGTGACACTTGCCGGCCAAAATCGGCTGCCGCGTGCGCGGCTCGGTCCCGGCAGTGCCGCGGCACATGCAGTCGAGCCGCGGCACACTTCGAATGAGCCGCTGCAACGAGCGGTCACCACCACCGGGGCAATTTTGGCTCGTGCCGCGGCACGGTTTAGCCGAGCCGCGGCACACGCGGCGGCCGGCTATATCTGCTTCTTATTCAGCGAGAATCGCCCATTTCCTCCCCCTTCTTCAACCGTGCGAGAGAGAGAGAGAGTCTTGAGAGGGAGAGTTCCTCCATACACCACTTATTGTGTAGATTTCTTCCTCTCTTTTCGATCGGGTGGCTCGGATTGCGGATCTAACACGTGGTTTTCGGATTTGAGTGCTTGATTCTTCAAGAGGTAAGAATTCCTTTAACCCTAGTATGATTTTGGGGAGGGTTTGGTGGTGATTTTGTGTTCTAATCAGAATTAGCCGATGTTGTTGTTAGAATTGATAATATACTCGTGACCCTTGGTTTTCTTGTTTTTGGTTGGGATGAAATCCCGTTGTTATACCATTGACCGATTTCATTTCCTTTTGCACTCTTGGTGTCCGACGAATTGTCCCAACGGGTAAAATTAGGATTAATTCTTACCTTTCCGCATTATTGAGACTTGTGTATACCGTTATTGTGTTAGGATTGGATTTGGGAGGATTGTTCGGACCGAAACCTATTCCGTCGTCGTTTTCTTCGTTTCGTTTCATTCAAGGCAAGTACATGTATTACATTTCGTTATGTATATTGTGATTTTCGAAATGAATGACAAATGGTGAATTTTTGGGTGCGTGAGATGGGTTCCTTCCACCCGGAGTGTCCAACGGGATGTCTGGGGGTCGATACTAAGGGGTACGGCCGCGGAAGGGAACTTGTGTGCGTGTGTGATTGAACTTCCACCCGGAGTGTCCGACGGGATGTCTGGGGGTCGATACTAAGGGGTACGGCCGCGGAAGTGGTATCCCACTCGGAGTGTTCGACGGGATGTCTGGGGGTCGATACTAAGGGGTACGGCCACGGGATACCAGTTGTGATTTGTGATATCGTGATGATTGGAAATTGATGTGATTGCCAATGTAGTATTCCGGAATATATATGTGGCAAATGACTTATGTTGAGATGATTGTGTAAAACCGCATTTTTGTATATAATGTGGTGTAATTGTGTACTTGCACTAGCTATTCGAATGCTAACCCCTTAAATGGGGGAAATGCGTCTTATGCATTTCAGGTACCGGGAGAGCTGAGGAGCAGGCACGGGGCACGCACGCGAAGGACGGGACGGCTTGATGATAGTGGCTCGAGTCTGTTTTGTTTATTTCTATGTTTGGATATTGCATATATCGAGTATTGGAATTAAACTGTTTATTCTTGAACTTGGTTTAAGTCCCCTGCGTGGGCATCGAATTGATATTTACATTATGTTTTATGTATTCCGTTGAAATGATTTGGCCGAGGCCACGGCCCTATTTACTTTTGAGTGCATCTTTTGGGGTTTTCATCGTGGTTATGTGTCATGTGTTAGCCTGGTAGACCTCAAGAGGGTTCTACGGCGTGTAATGTCCCCTTTGTGAATTGGGGTGTTACAATGATCTCCTATACATATTCTATAAGTAATGACGAACTAAGTTTGTAATCCCAACTATTTCATTTTATCGCTAATCAATCTATTATTGTTGCAATCTTTTTATTTCCTTAAAATATTAGAACTATTATTGCATTTTCTTTGCAATTATTAAACCAAACTCTTTAATTGTGTGTTTCACTCATCTTAGTATCTATAAAAATAGACTAATAGTGTATAATTCAAATTATAACCAAACTTCCTCGTGGGATCGATAAACCGGACTCAAAAAGTCCACTTAGTACTTGATACGATATCGTGCACTTGCGATAGTTACACTAAGAACGTGTCCAGTTTTTGGCGCCGTTGCCGGGGAACTATAAGTGTTATAATTGAAATCTTACATTGTAAACTATTTCTATAAATACAATTTTTCGATGTTGTAACTTAGTACTCAATTGTGTTTGTCCGGTCAAGTGGCGGATAACGGTACTCTGTGACTATTAAAGTCGGAATTTTTAGTTTCCCACAACAATTGATATTTGTAGATATTTTCTTCAATTATTTATATTTTATTTTTTTTATTTTTTATCATGGAAGAAACATTGTATAAAATTGAAAAAAGATTTCCCTTTCTAAGCAAAAATGCAATTGTAAAAATCTACAGAGCTAGAATTGAAAGGATGAAGTTGCTTATGAATAAAAGCATACCTTTTGACATAAGATTCATTATTGAAGCCAAAGTAAGAATAGCAGGTGAATTCACAGAAACACTGACTAGATTTTTACCAAGGCTTGGAAAAAATTCATATGCCAAGAAACGACGAGCAAAGATGATAGTCGTTTGCTATAAATGTGCTAGATGGAACTATAATTTAAAATATCGATCTTTAGGAATTCCATCTACAAACAGAGAAGATAAAATTTAATTCATTAAGGATGGACTGAATGAAGAGAATTTAGATGATATCGAAATTTCTCTTGACACACATCCTACTGGACTCGTACATTACGGAATTCGATGTTTGTGGAATAAATTCAAACCAAAATATGAACAACGTCTTGGGAATCTGACGTTAAAAGACCCTGTTTGCCAATTTGTAAGAAAATTGGATGGGAAGCTTCTCCCCGACTCATAGAAGGCATTTAGGCCGTTTCTGAACGTAAAATCAGAGGAAGATGTGAGCCACAATCACAACTACTGTACATACACGTAAGAATCTTTTATTTTTGTCGTGTGGTGAGATTTTATGAATAAAAAAATATGATACGCAATAAATGCATTCATTATTCTATTAAGTAGTTGAAGCGCAATCGACGCAATCACAAACTTGTTAAACAATTTTTACATTTTTTTTCTTCTATAAATAAACATTGTGCTTGTTTCTTTTATTCATCCCTCAAACTTGTACTTTTCTCTGTTTCTCTCTAAATAATTTCTTTTCAAAAATGGAGTCATCTTCTTCATCAAAAAAATTTAGCACAGTCTGTATTTTTGGTGGAGCTAGTTATAGAAAAGAGGCATGCTTTACTGAAGCAGCCCACAACTTGGGTCGTACCTTAGGAGAAAAATGCATTCATGTAGTTTGCGGAGGAGGAAGTCTAGGATTAATGGGACGCGCTGCTGCTTCTGCCTATATGGAAGGAGTAAGAGTGTTGGGAATAATTCCAAAACCTCTGGCTGAAAGTAAAATCACCGGGTCAACTATTGGAGATGAGTTTAGATCTATAAATATGCAAGATCGCATAACTCACATGATAAATAATTCTGGCGCCTTTATCACCCTTCCCGGTGGTTTTGGCACTCTTGAGGAACTTTTTCATGTGGTTACCAGAGCCCAGCTAAATGTTCATCAAAAACCAATAGGTCTGCTTAATGTCAATGGTTTCTTTGATGGTTTACTATCTTTCATCGACTACTCTGCTGAAAAGGGTTTTATTTCTGAGCGTGCTAAACGAATCATAGTCGTTGCAACAACACCAGAAGAACTAATCAAAAAACTCAATGAATTTGTTCCTCAACCAGATCCAGCTCTAGCTAAAATTATCTGGATGGAAGATTTTACCGTGAGAAAACGAAAAGTGGATTCATTCCTCTCCCTTTGATAACCCATGTCGGACCTCTTGTATTTTTACTTTCTGTTGTGTGTAATAATCGTGCTAAATGGTGGCAGCTTAAGGAGTTTCGTCTTGATCTCTTGACGCGCATCTATTCGCGATTTATGTATTGTTATTTTATTGATGTAATTTCTATTGTGTGTTTTTTTATAAAAGCTTTGATGGCAGCGTAAGACGACTCTTCGGACTTTCTTGATGCGCATATTAAAAATTGTGTTATGCTTCCGAGTATATTTTATTTTCTTTTGTTGTGTGCCTCGTATATTTATTCTCTTGCAGATTCTAAAAGGCGTTAGCTCAAGCATCAACTTTCTTAACAGGGAGTATTCTGCTTTTCTGCATTACTTTTTATTTTTTAAAAACTGAGGACAGTTTTAGTTTCAAGTTTGGGGGTGTTTTGGAACTTGTTTGTTTATTTTGTTTGTTTTTGAACTATGATTTTTATTTTTGCTTTGAATCATATGATTGTGGTATGTTTTGATTATTGTAGTGTGTGGTGTGTTTTTATTATTTGGCATTGATTTTTGTTTTTTTAGGTTTAGTGTTTATATATATATATATATATTATTTTGATTTGTGAGATTTCTAGATCTGGCCATAACACCAATAAGTTAGCTATATACAAGCTTCTAAAATTGTTTTAAACCAGTTAAAAAATTGTATATTCCAAAAAATTTTGAGCCTTAATCTCTCTTTCCAAGCCTTGTAGTTATCATATAAAATCGTGACATTCGTTACCTTGAGAAAATAAGAATTAGTCGGTTGATGAAAAATATAACTGAAATTTACTTAATTTGTGGAGTTTTTGATTTTTCATGCTTAACTAATAAATGATTTTCTGTAAAAATTCTATTCCCTAAAAAAAGGAGTCATTGGTGAAAAGAGCTACACGTTAGCAAATAACGGTGTGAAATCTATCACCTAATAAAAAAATGGCGAAAATGAGAAGTATTGAGCAGCAACAACTGCCTAATTTTGGGGGTCTTAAAATTTTGCGAAAAATAAAGGACTAACCATTGTTGGTGCGTAGCTGCCGTCTCACAGAAAATTGGTGAAAAGAGCTACACGTTAGCAAATAACGGTGTGAAAGCTATCACCTTTTAAAAAAAAGAGATAGAAATAGTTGGTGAAAAGAGCTACACGTTAGCAAATAACGGTGTGAAAGCTATCACTAAGGGATGTAGTTTATGAGCAGATCTGAATTATTTAGCGGTTGAATTTCAATACACTCAATTTCGTGAAAAATCATAATATTTGATGACGCCAATGAAATTCTTCTTCATATTGAGTCGAAAAATAAACGAGTGATCGAGAGCAACCATTAAAGGGAGTCGTGCATGTATATCATGAGTGGGAAAGAAATAATAAACCTTTTGGGGGGGAAACCTTGCATTTTGGAATTACAATACTAAAACCGTGTTTTAACTTCAAAATCATTAGTAGATTTATTTTGAATCTTGATTCATTTATATCTACTGTATAAAGCTGGTTGTTGTGTATTAATGGCATTTTGATCTCCTTTTCTCTTTTTATATAATTATTTTTCTTAATTTGTGTGTGTATTAGTATTTTTGTGTCTTATTTTTATTTTTTTATTTTTTGTGTGTGATTAATAAAGAGTCTTGCTCGGGACTGGCAAGAATTCAAGTTTGGGGGTGTGATAAGTGTCAGTTTTATACACTTATCCATGGTTTGTATCGATAAATTTCACCCATAATTGAGCTAGTCTACTCGTTTTTTGCTTTTAATTAATTAGTTTTTATTAATTTTATTTTTATCGGATGATGATGTAAATCTAGTCTTAATCGGATTGAATTACTGATTTACTCAAGAAATAACATGTTTATAAAATATTCTCTTTGTTGAGTTTTTATGTATTCATGTTGTAGGGCTTTCCGAGACGAGTTCGGCAGTCTTTCCGGATTCAAAATCAGAGTTATATATCAAAAGTTATCATCCGAAGAAGATTTGGGGCAAAAACGCAAAGTCTGAGAAATTCTGGGTTGAAAACGTAACTCACAAAGCAACCAGTGAGCAAAATTTACGAAGCCATGTTACGGCCGTAACAACTGAATGTTACGGCCGTAAGACATCCTTGTTACGGCCGTAACTCCTTAATGTTACGGCCGTAACTCTTGACAGATTGTGATCATTTGTCTAATTTTTTATACTTTTTGTGTATTATTGAGGGGATGGCTGGCATTGATCTGATTTATTGTAATAATGCTGGAGTTTTGGAGCTATTAGATGACTTTAGGTGTATAAATAGACCCCTTAGATGCGTCATCATTCATCATTCATCTTATAATTTTTCCACTTTTTGTAATATTTTCTTTTTGTGTGAAGAACACACTTGTATTCTTGAGTGATTTGTGTTAGTGTGGTATAGCATATGTTGTTCAGAGAGTTTATTGCTTCTTTCTCCTTTATCTACTAAGGGAGTTAGGATCAATTCTTTCTCTTGTTCAACTAATAGTGACCACTCAAACTTGTATTATGTATATTAAACTCTTCATGGGCTAAGTTACCTTAGTTGGGATTATAAACAAGGTTAGTCATGTTATTTAAGATTGTATAAAGATCTATTGTGAATTACTTATTATTGTCTGTGATTTTCATTATTTTAACAATCTTTATTTATTTGGCCAATAAATGACGATATTTATGGTCTTCATATGTTTCGAAAGAAAATATGTTTGATTAGATCAAATGATCTTCACTCTAAGTTCTTCTAGGGGATAGAAATATACTTCTAAACCTTAGATGATTCTTTGAGTTATTTTCATAAATCCTAATGCTATGTATTGAAGTCAATCAACATAGAAATATAGTCGATTGATTAAATATATAAGGGGCATTTTATAGTTCGAAAGAGAAACCGTCTTTTTAAGGAAAATCGAATCTACACAACATAATAAGTAAATTCATCTTATGATCTCCTATACATCTTCTATAACTAATGACGAACTAAGTTTGTAATCCCAACTATTTCATTTTATCGCTAATCAATCTATTATTGTTGCAATCTTTTTATTTCCTTAAAATATTAGAACTATTATTGCATTTTCTTTGCAATTATTAAACCAAACTCTTTAATTGTGTGTTTCACTCATCTTAGTATCTATAAAAATAGACTAATAGTGTATAATTCAAATTATAACCAAACTTCCTCGTGGGATCGATAAACCGGACTCAAAAAGTCCACTTACTACTTGATACGATATCGTGCACTTGCGATAGTTACACTAAGAACATGTCAATTACCCACAACGGGGTCGAAACACAATACAGCGGAAGACTGAAATCAACTCGGACAACACAACGAAAATCAAAACAACTCTCAGCTCTTGATTAGTATCGCAGCTCGTCATCCTCTTGTGCCAATCCTGTGACTGCTCCCCTGAATCTGCATGTACCTGGACGCAAAACAGACAACCACCCCCCAATTACTCGGGGGTTAGTACAACTCCACTGTTTTACTAGTGCAAGTATCAAATCATACGAAATGTAACAAGCAAATAATAATCGTGAATCAAATATAATAATCAAGTATCAAAATATTCCCGGGAGGTTTTCACAAGGGAAAATAAGCTATGAAGCATTCGAAAATAAGATTATCATCTCGGGAATTTTTTAGAATTTCAAAACCTTTAAGACCTCAAGTTATGATTCACAAAACCTTTCGAAAAACTTTAGGGCCTTAACCCAAATCTTGTTTCATAACTCAACAGTTTACAATACGGGAAACATTTACTCAAGCTTAGGACTCGGTCCAACATTCATTTTCGTAAAACTTTTCCTTTCGAAACTTTGATTTGAAAATAATCATGCTCATGACACCGTGATCCACTGTCACGTGTCTCCGTAGGTTCAACAACCCGCACGGATTACACCACGCACAATTAAACAAACATAATCAATTCTGACACCGTGATCCACTGTCACGTGTCTCCGTAGGTTCAACAACCCACATGGACTATATCAATCACAACAATCACACACACAGTCTTGACACCGTAGTCCACTGCCACGTGTCACCGTAAGCCCCGTCGAGCTCACCCGTTTGGACGTACTGTGTCCGAAACTCATGGTCCACTGCCATGCGTTATCGTAGGCCTCGTCAGACCAGCACGATTGGACCTCAGTACCTCACTAAGTTCTGACCCCGTAGTCCACTACCACGAATCCTCGTAGGTCCCGTCGAACCAACACAAGTGAACTTAGCGGTCACAAACATATTCACGTTCACATTCACATCACATACAACAATGAGCACATTTATTCAATCACGTTGATCACCACAAAATCATACATCACACGCACATAACACAACCTCAACACTCGCAACAACTATCATCAATCAACGACACACAACCAATATAACACACGTTCGGTACACAATACATTGCACAACCAAGTGTACAACCATCCCATATGTACGTCGCAATCCTGCACAAATGGCACAACAGCTAACACGTATACCAATATAACACTATTATCACAAAGCCTTCAAATTGTGGAATACACAACCAATTCAAACGGAACATATTTACGAAGGCAAGCAAAATCATTATAAATCTCATACGTGATTATTAGTCGCAAGATACAAGTCGTATAATAGGATACTTGCCTTAATAACCGTTACCGAATACCCCGAAGAACACGGTTCGACCAGGAAGCTTGTACCATGAAGAAGACAACGAACGGAAGGGTTCCGACTCGAGTTCTTCACAAGGAATCTGACCCTAACATCATACCATCAATAAATTAACGAACGATCGAGGAAGAATAATCGTAGAATGCTCGGATTCTCTTTGTGACATTTTATCGAACACCTTCAAGGCCTCGATAAGATACTCAATAAAACGACAAATCCGTGGCAATCCAACCGTGGAATAACAAGGAATTCGATATAATATAGCTTAACAATCATCAATCCATCACTATTCTGAGTTAAAACGGATTAAACAGACAAATCGAACAAAATCCCCAAAACTAGATTTTAAGAAAACTTACCCTGATTCGGTCGATCGGAGCAAGTTATGGAAGGATTAATCGATGTTATGGGCTCAGGAATTTCGTGGTTTGGTAGTTGAACAACATGTCTTCGACTCCTCCAGGACTCCATCCGTGGACAGGAAGAAAGAAGTGAGAAAAAATGAGTGAAACCCGACTGCCCTGCCATATTTATACCCCTGCCGAACACGGCGCAGCAAACGGCCCACACCAGCGCCGTGTGTCTCGGCCGTATCCGACACGGCGCATCAGCCGGCGCAAATCTTGTGCGGGTTCTCGGCCGTGTCTCGGCATGCTTGCTGGTCCTGGACGACCCGGCGCAAGACACGGCGCTCGGCAGCGCCGTTTTTAGAGCCGTGTCGCACAGGTCCGGCCAGCCACCTCCAGACACAGATCGATAATTACGACCGAACCACAACGACGATCCTAACGACCCCGAAACCCGAACCTGAATACAAATCGAAGATACAGTTACGAAGTACTCGCAAAGACGAATCTAAGATCTAAGAGAACACACGATTCCGACCACCCGAAGTGTCGGAATTCGACAATGGAAGTAATTACCCCAAACTTTGGGAAATTACGAAAACGGCCCAAAACGTCCGAAAATCACGATACGTGATCGAATAACCAAATTGAAGTTCACAACACGTCTAACAAAGTTAAACGGACTTACGGGAAACTCGAAATAGTAATTTCGAACGAGATTCACAAGAATCGAACTCGAGTGCGGAAAAGTTGTAAAGAAACACGGAACTCAACAAAACAATACCGAAACGAACTCGGATGACAAAAAGTGCAGAATTAATCATTCTCAGAATCATGAAATGGTCCCAAGCGGACTCCCGTTGAAAAAAGAAAATTACCGAAATCCGAAATTGCGGATATTACATTCTACCCTCCTTAAAAGAAGTTTCGTCCCGAAACTTAAATCAAGTAGGGAGAAGCAATATCCCGCCAGGAAAACTCAACGAGATACACAAGAACCGAAAAAAATCACGCCCAACGGCGAAACGTTACAAGCAATGCAAAGGAATATATGGCGTGAAAACACACCCCATGACGACTAACACAATGCCACCGACTATGATTCAAAACAACGAGTAATTAACAACATATAAGAGGCACACATTAATCAAAGAAATGCACGCGACAACAAGTCGCACCCGACCACAACGACTACGCGGTAGAAACAAATATAGTATTACGATAGAAGTCACTCCGATTCTCGTCAACAAGAAAATGTCCGACGTCAAGACACAAACAATTCAAGATAACAGAAAACGAGAATACCGGATATTACATTTTATCCTATTAAAAATAAGTTTCGTCCCGAAACTTAAAATAAAACATCATGGTAGAATAAAAACAAAACCAAAAAGTTCACGCAACAAATATAATTTTCTACACGAATTACAGCATGAAGTACGATACACAACTACATCACTGGACACCACCGGGCACTCCCCGAGTAGGAATGAAAACCCGATTCCCGAACATCTTGGCAACGGTCTCACAATGCACCGCTTGGTGCCCCAGTTGGCCGCACTTAAAATAATTAACCGGTGGCGAACGACAATTCTGTCTCGCATGGCCCACACGACTGCAGTTGAAGCAGGTCTTCACACCGACCGTCTTACTCGCCTCCAGAGTAAGGTTCTTAGACTGGTCAATCGAATGAGGAGTGCTCCCAGAAGGAAAATGCGAAGCAACAGGCTCACGGATCTCACGTCTCTGCCCTCTTGAAAAATTTCTCGAGGTCTTCTGTCTCTTACTCTCTGAACCAGATTCCGACACAGAAACAGCCATCTCAATGGCTAAAGCTCGGTCCTGATATTCTTTCAGGATGGTACACATAAGCGGAGCCATACTCTCACGGATATGGGGTTTCATGCGCATATTAAAGTATCGGACCTTGTCCGCTTCACTTCTCACTTGATCCCGAACATAAGCCAACTATCGATTATAATCGACTATCGCCTGGGATATTGACACATCCTGGGGCGTAGCCGAGAAAAACTCAACGATTCTGCGTTCACGAACAGGCAACGGGCAATACTCTACCTCCATGGTGGTCTTAAACTCAGCCCATGTAGGTGTACGATCTGCAGGCACTACAGCCTGCCACCGATCTGACTTCTTTGTCGGCAGTGCTTGAGCAATGAGTACTCTCCTATCATCCAGACAAGCTACAGCATCAAATATTCTGTCCAACTGGAAGAGCCAGTTTTCCCAACCTTACAAGTCGACGAACCCAAAAAACGGGGCGACTGCATCTTCATCACATCTCGTAACCACTTACTAGTTCCGTTATCCCTAATTGGGTACTCATCCCGACATACGACCTGATTCATCTGCACTAACTGGTCAACCACCTGACGAAGGATGGTGGCGGCGCCAACGTCAACGTTAACGCTGGCTGAATGAGAATGTCCCTGATCTGTACCGAGCTGATTGGTACTCGGCAAGGAGTGAGTTGCCCTCTCACGCTCCTGATCACGACCACGACTACGACCATGTCCTCGGCCTCGACCTCTCGGCATACTTAACGGACGATCAATCAGAATAACACAACCAACCAAACATTACAACGTCAACATAGGACGATAAATAGCAGCACGATAAAACATCAACTCCAAGTCATCACACAAGTGCACGAACTAACACTGTAATTTAAGAACTTCATTCAAAAATAATTCACACAGTCACATCAACAGAGATGTTTGGATTTTACCAACTCAAACACAGTCAAAACCACACACGTATCGTAGGGATCAAACACTAGCAACAAAAATAAAATATTTTCGGGGTATTATTCAAATGATAAAATTTTAAAATTCTCAAGTTTGAAAAATTTGGTGAAATGAAATTTTTGAAAACACTTTTAATACCTCGGTCGTCCAATCAAAACCATGTATCTCAACATTTAGAAAACACTAAAACATTCTCCGGAGAGCACAACAACACCACAAACTTATCACAACCACTTAGCCCCAACACGTGGACATATGAAGTTCAAAATTCCGAAAACCAAAAATCGTTCTGCAAAATAAAAAATTTTCAAAATCCTTTCGTTCATAACAAAAACGACGGTAATATTTTACAAGGTCCGAAATACTTCAAAACACACTTTCCAAATACCGTCTGATGGTGTCATTTGAAAATACACGGCTCAATTGTCAAAATTTAACCAATTTTTAAAAATCCATATAAACCGTGGTTTGACCGCACCACCAAAATATTTTCCAAAAATCGATTTCTACAAAAATGCTCAAACGGCAACCAAGGTCGCCAATTCAATCAAATGCATCTCGTGGTACCCGATTTAAACACACAACAAAATCATTCATTGTAGTTTCTCACAAGCTCTACCGTCGGTACCCCTTTTGAAACCCATCAAGGTTTACAACTTTCACACCAATACCACCCCACTCGGCGGTTCAAAGATAAAACAATAATGTGCCTAATACTATACACATACTATGTGCCGCAAGTATTAAACACAACTATATTACACAATACTGTGTAAATAAAATCATGCACCGCAATTAACTCACTAAGATAAAATCGAGATACACAGGTATTACGCATAAAGGAGGAGACTTACATCCACAGGCCGCACGGAGGTGACGGTCGCCCACGATACTAATCTCGTCCGACAACATATCCAAACGTTGTGACTACGCACAACTCAACTTGTCACCTGACGACTCGAACGACAAGACAACACATTACTCGACAAATCACGACTCGACTCGACCCGACAGCCTAGGTTTCTGCAACCTAAGCTCCGATACCATAAATGTAACACCCCCAAAACCATATGGGAATATTACACGCCGTAGACCCTTTTTCACAAGGATCTACCAGGCTATACCTTACAAAATGACCAACTGCTTGCCCGGCCAGGGTCAAACAATAAAATAATACGGACCATTAAGGTCACTTACACGCGAACACACAGACCGATGAGGTCACACAACTCAATCAACAAAATTGACTTATACAACATTACCCACACTGGGGTCGAAACACAATACAGCGGAAGACTGAAATCAACTCGGACAACACAACAAAAATCAAAACAACTCTCAACTCTTGATTAGTATCACAGCTCGTCATCCTCTTGTGCCAATCTTGTGACTGCTCCCCTGAATCTGCATGTACCTGGACGCAAAACAGACATCCACCCCCCGATTACTCGGGGGTTAGTAAAACTCTACTGTTTTACTAGTGCATGTATCAAATCATACGAAATAAAACAAGCAAATAATAATCGTGAATCAAATATAATAATCAAGTATCAAAATATTCCCGAGAGGTTTTCACAAGGGAAGATAAGTTATGAAGCGTTCGAAAATAAGATTATCATCTCGGGAATTTTTTAGAATTTCAAAACCTTTAAGACCTCAAGTCCTGATTCACAAAACCTTTCGAAAAACTTTAGGGCCTTAACCCAAATCTTGTTTCATAACTCAACAGATTACAATACGGGAAACATTTACTCAAGCTTAGGACTCGGTCTAACATTCATTTTCGTAAAACTTTTCCTTTCGAAACTTGAAAATAATCATGCTCATGACACCATGATCCACTGTCACGTGTCTCCGTAGGTTCAACAATCCGCACGGACTACACCACGCACAATTAAACAAACATAATCAATTCTGACACCGTGATCCACTGTCACGTGTCTCCGTAGGTTCAACAACCCACACGGACTATATCAATCACAACAATCACACACACAGTCCTGACACCGTAGTCCACTGCCACGTGTCACCGTAAGCCCCGTCGAGCTCACCCGGTTGGACGTACTGTGTCCGAGACTCATGGTCCACTGTCATGCGTTATCGTAGGCCTCGTCAAACCAGCACGATTGGACCTCAGTACCTCACTAAGTTCTGACCCCGTAGTCTACTGCCACGAATCCTCGTAGGTCCCGTCGAACCAACACGAGAGAACTTAGCGGTCACACACATATTCACATTCACATTCACATCACATACAACAATGAGCACAGTTATTCAATCACGTTGATCACCACAAAATTGTACATTACACGCACATAACATAACCTCAACACTCGCAACAACTATCATCAATCAACGACACACAACCAATATAACACACGTTCGGTACACAATACATTGCACAACCAAGTGTACAACCATCCCATATGTACGTTGCAATCCTGCACAAATGGCACAACAGCTAACACGTATAACAATATAACATTATTATCACAAAGCCTTCAAATTGCGGAATACACAACCAATTCAAACGGAACATATTTATGAAGGGAAGCAAAATCATTATAAATCTCATACGTGATTATTAGTCGAAAGATACAAGTCGTATAATAGGATACTTGCCTTAATAACCGTTACTGAATACCCTGAAGAACACGGTTCGACCGGGAAGCTTGTACCACGAAGAAGACAACGAACGGAAGGGTTCCGACTCGAGTTCTTCACAAGGAATCTGACCCTAACACCATACCATCAATAAATTAACGAACGATCGAGGAAGAATAATCGCAGAACGCTCGGATTCTCTTTGTGACATTTTATCGAACACCTTCAAGGCGTCGATAAGATACTTAATAAAACGACAAATCCGTGGCAATCCAATCGTGGAATAACAAGGAATTCGATATAATATAGCTTAACAATCATCAATCTATCACTATTCTGAGTTAAAACAGATTAAACGGACAAATCGAACAAAATCCCCAAAACTAGATTTTAAGAAAACTTACCCTGATTCGGTCGATCGGAGCAAGTTATGGAAGGATTAATCGATGTTATGGGCTCAGGAATTTCGTGGTTTGGTAGTTGAACAACATGTCTACGACTCCTCCAGGACTCCAGCCGTGGACAGGAAGAAAGAAGTGAGAAAAAATGAGTGAAACCGGACTGCCCTGCCATATTTATACCCCTGCCAAACACGGCGCAGCAAACGGCCCACACCAGCGCCATGTGTCTCGGCCGTATCGTACACGGTGCATCACCCGGCGCAAATCTTGCGCGGGTTCTTGGCCGTGTCTCGGCAGGCTTGCTGGTCTTGGCCGACCCGGCGCAAGACATGACGCTCGGCAGCGCCGTTTTCAGGGCCGTGTCGCACAGGTCCGGCCAGCCACCTCCACACACAGACCGATAATTACGACCGAACCACAACGACGATCCGAACGACCCCGAAACCCGAACCTGAATACGAATTGAAGATACGGTTACGAAGTACTCGCAAAGACGAATCTAAGAGCTAAGAGAACACATGGTTCCGACCACCCGAAGTTTCGGAATTCGACAACGGAAGTAATTACCCCAAACTTTGGGAAATTACGAAAACGACCCAAAACGTCCGAAAATCACGATACGTGATCGAATAACCAAACCTAAGTTCACAACACGTCTAAAAAAGTTAAACGGACTTACGGGAAATTCAAAACAGTAATTTCGAATGAGATTCACAAGAATCGAACTCGAGTGCGGAAAAGTCACGGAACTCAACAAAACAATACCGAAACGAACTCGGATGACAAAAAGTGCAGAATTAATCATTCTCAGAATGATGAAACGGTCCCAAGCGAGTCGTCGAAATGGACTCCCACTGAAAAAAGAAAATTATCGAAATCCGAAATTGCGGATATAACAAACGACATGTTGATCGTTGGCAAGAATGCCGAGAGAACTGCCAACTTGAAGGAAGAATTGAATAAGTCTTTTGCCATGAAAGACTTGGGGCGGCTAAACAAATTCTTGGGATAAGAATTACTCGTGATAGAGCAGCCCGGAAATTACACATGTCGCAAGAGCAATATATCGAGAAGGTGCTTAAACGCTTCAACATGGACAAAGCTAAAGTTGTTAGTTCGCCTCTTACTAATAATTTTAAATTGACGAGCCAAGATTTCCCTAAGACTAAGGAGGAGATTGAGGATATGGATAAAATTCCATATGCCTCGGCGGTCGGGAGTTTAATGTATGCTATGGTTTGTACTAGGCCCGACATTGCTCATGCCGTGGGAGTGGTGAGCCGGTTTCTATCGAATCCGGGAAAGAAGCATTGGGAAGCCGTAAAATAGATATTTAGATATTTGTGGGGTACTTCCAAATTGGGGATTACGTTTGGAAATGGGAAAGCAATGCTTGTTGGTTATTCCGATTCGGATATGGCCGGTAATGAAGATAACCGAAAATCCACTTCCAGTTATTTGATGACATTTGCAGGGGGCCGTGTCATGGCAATCAAGATTGCAAAAGTGCGTTGCCTTATCTACAACGGAGGCCGAGTATATTGCGGCGGTGGAAGCGTGTAAAGAGCTCTTATGGTTGACAATGTTTTTACGAGAGCTAGGCTTCTGACAACGACGTTACGTGGTTCTTTGTGATAGTCAAAGTGCGATTCATTTGGCTAAGAATGCGACTTTTCACAAGAGAACGAAACATATCGATGTGAGGTATCATTGGATCCGAGATGCTTTGGAGGATGATTTGTTTGAACTTGATAAAGTCCATACCGATGATAATGGTTCCGATATGTTAACCAAGGCGTTGAGTAGAGAGAAGGTGAAAGTGTGTAGGACTCATTTCCAGAACATAGGGTGTCTGTACTCCGGGCCGCGGCTCATCCTTGCCGAGCCGCGGCTGTAACACCCCGAAATATTCGGAGTATATTACAGCGCCGTGGACCCCTACATGACCAGGCTACAACAAGAAAACACCACTCGACTAACCGTCTCGGTTAGCGAGGATACACATTTAAATAATATGACATATGAAAATACGCCCGGAGCAACCGGCGAATTAAACATCAACCGACAATGTAACAATTTAAAAATAGTACAAAATGGAGTTTGAAATGAAAAGCCTAAGTACTCGCGAGTACAGTCTATCAGTTTATAAATATAGGAAACAACCATATCGAAATGGACAAAAGAAATAAGTAGACCCAAGTGCACATGTCAACGACCCTGGCCAACATCCTCGTACTGTCCCGGTGCTCGCTCATCCGGATAATCATAACCTGAAATCCATAACAAGAATTTCCCCAAAACGGGTCCCCAGAGGGGTTAGCAATTACGCTAGTACAAGTAATCAAGGCAAACCAATCGCTTACACATTTCATAGTAGATGCACCAATATCAATTTCAAAAGCCAAAACCAGACATGTCTTTTCCGGAAACAAACAGTCAAACAATTTGCCTTGGGAACAGAGTAATATCATAGATCCTGCCCGAGGCCTCTAAGGACCCTCCCGAGCTGGCCATATTATAAAACAAAACACACACGTGCATCGCCTTGGGAACAGAGTAATATCATAGATCCCGCCCGAGGCCTCTAAGGACCCTCCCGAGCTGGCTAGCTAAACAAACTCATGAATCCAGGACTCAACCCTTTGGATTCCCTCCGTGATCCCGTCGGACCAACCCGGGGTGAGCAAATCACACACAAAATACATTACCATTCCACGTTAAGCGTAAAGGTTTCCAAAAATACTTGCCTTGAATAATTGATGACGTAAACGAACGGAAGGAAACACCAACGAACGCTAGGAACCGACAATCACGAACCTAACGATTCGAAGAACACAATCACAACCAATCCTAAACGAATACGGAAATTGGAATACACCCGAAAACCCGCCTACGATTCATGTATATTTGTATAGAAACAACGACGAGGGCGGACCACAACCAAACCCTCTCGATTACAAAATTACTACGAAATATACCATGAATCCGTAGGGAAACCAACAAAACCAACAAGATTAATCATGTACATCATGTATTAATCTAACATACGGAACGAATCGGACGAAACATGAAAACCCCCTTCAATTTACCCAAAACAAGGTTTTAGGAGTTTACCTTGAATAATGACGAAGAACACGGTTAGAGGTTGATAATATACTCCAAAAACTCGAAGAAGATGATGGCTCGGAGTTACAAAGCTTCAAATCACCGGAAATGCCAAGAAGATCACCTAGGAGTCGGATGGGAAGGAGAGGGATGAAAATTAACCGAAATCGGTCAACTCCTGGGTTTATAAACCCAGGCCCCGTTACGTACGTTAGCCACCACATGCTAACGTACGTAAGTTGCATTACGTACGTAAGCCATAAGGGCCTTACGTACGTAACCAAAAAGGCAGAATTTCCTGTACCGAAATACACTAGGGCGTTACGTACGTAACCAAAAGGGTGTTACGTACGTAACCAAAAAGGCAGAAATGCCTGGACCGAATTACACTAGGGCGTTACGTACGTAACCAAAAGGGTGTTACGTACGTAACATTCCTTTCTGTGGAGTACAGGCCAGAATGAATTAGGGAGGTACCGAAAAAGAATCGAAATACAACGGTGAACAATTCACGATGGTACGGACGTAAGGGACCTGAAACGATGAACTTACGTGCCGAAGGAAAGCATATTCCCGACTACTCAAAGGTTCAGAAAAACAACAACAAACGTAATTTTCCCAAAAGTTTGGGAAATTTACAAAACAGCCCAAACATCCGAAATGTACGACACATGGTCGAAACACCAAACAAAAGCTCACAACGCCCATAATAACACGAGATGGATCTTCGGCAACCCCGAAACGGCGGTTCCGAACGACGATTACGATAATACCTGAAATAACGACGAAAATAACATGAAACATCAATCGAGTAAAACGAGTCCGAAACAAGCTCGAACGACAAAAAGTTCAATATTAAATATCCTCAAAATATCAATACGGTTACAAGCGAGTTGTTAAAAACGAAAATGCACAAAAATGAGAATAATAAGAGAAGGGAAAAATGCGGATATTACATTCTACCCTTCTAAAAACAAGTTTCGTCCCGAAACTTAAGAAATAAACAACTCGGGATACTTAGCACGCATGCTATCCTCGGTTTCCCAAGTCGCCTCCTCGACACCATGTCTCGACCACTGCACTTTGACCAAAGGAATGGTCTTATGCCTCAGTCGCTTCTCACGGTGCTCCAAAATCTTTAAGGGACGCTCCTCGAAGGTAAAATCTTCGGCAATATCGATCTCACCATAACCGATGATATGACTAGGATCCGGGACATATTTCCTCAGTTGAGAAACATAGAAAACGTTATGAACGTGACTCAAGGCCGGAGGTAGCGCTAAACGGTATGCCAACTCACCGACACGCTCGAGAATCTCAAAGGGTCCAATAAATCTCGGACTCAACTTTCCCTTCTTCCCGAAGCGAAAAACTCCCTTCGTCGGCGACACCTTTAGCAACACGTGGTCCCCCACCTCGAATTCCAAAGGTCGACGACGGACGTCGGCATACGACTTCTGTCGACTCTGAGCGGTCAACATCCGTTCTCGAATCAAATCCACCTTCCGCCTCGTCTCTAGGACAATATCCGGTTCGGTCCCGACCAAATCGGATGCTTCATTCCAACAAATCGGCGATCGACAACGCCGCCCGTAGAGCGCCTCATACGGTGCCATCCGGATCGACGCGTGCCAACTATTGTTGTACGTGAATTCGATCAATGGCAAATGATCCTCCCAGTTGCTACTCCAGTCGAGAGCACAAGCACGCAACATATCCTCGAATGTCTGGATAGTGCGTTCCAACTGTCCATCTGACTGAGGATGAAAAGAGGTACTCAAACGCAACCGAGTACCCAATGCCTTATGCACCGCTTGCCAGAAATGCGATACAAAGCGGCCATCACGATCCGAAACAATAGACTTTGGAATACCATGAAGCCTCACAATCTGCGCAATAAACACACGAGCCAACTTCTCCGGGCCCCAAGTATCCTTGATGCCCAGAAAATGTGCCGACTTGGTCAGGCGATCAACAATCACCCAAACTATATTCATGCCCGATCTCGATCTCGGCAAACTCGTAATGAAGTCCATCGATATATCTTCCCATTTCCATTCCGGAACGGGAAGTGACTGCAACAACCCGGCCAGTCGCTGATGCTCGATTTTGACCTGCTGACAAGTCAAACAACTCGCTACAAACTGCGCGACCTCTTCCTTCATATCATTCCACCAGAAATTCCTCCTCAGGTCCTTGTACATCTTACTCTAACCAGGATGAACGGAGTAAGGTGTAGCATGGGCCTCGCGCAGAATACTCTGTCTCAACTCTAAGTCGTTCGGCACACAAAGCCGACTCTGGAATCTCAAAACACCATCCTCATGAATCACAAACCCAGGAAACTTTCCCTTAAGAACGTTCTCTCGGATTTGAGTAATCATAGGATCCTCTAACTGCTTCAGCTTAATTTCATCAACCAAAGACGACGAAATCTCTAAAGCAAAAAGTTGCCCGACAGCTCCTGGCAACAAAACCTCAACATCTAACTCGATCAAAGACCGCCGAAGCTCATACTGAGACGTAAGGACCTCAAGCATTCGCAACACAACTGGTTTCCGACTCAAGGCGTCGGCCATGACGTTCGCCTTGCCCGGATGATAAAGGATTTCAAGGTCATAATCCTTAATCAGCTCTAACCACCTCCTCTGCCTCATATTCAACTCCCGCTGAGTAAATATGTATTTCAGACTCTTATGATCGGTAAAAATCTGACATGCAGAGCCGAAAAGATAGTGACGCCAAATCTTGAGCGCAAAGACAACCGCCGCTAATTCCAAATCATGAGTAGGGTAGTTAAGCTCATATGGCCTCAACTGTCTCGACGCATAAGCAATGGTCTTGCCATGCTACATCAATACGCACCCAAGACCCTGACCCGAAGCATCGCTATAAACAGCAAAACCTTCGTTGCCACACGGCAATGCTAAAATCGGGGCTGAAGTCAAACGCCTTTTCAGCTCCTCAAAACTGGACTGCCTCTCGTCATTCCAGACGAACTTCTCGGATTTCTGGAGCAACTGTGTAAGTGGCCGAGCTAGTTTCGAGAAACCCTCGACGAACCTACGATAGTAGCCAGCCAAACCCAAGAAACTACGGATCTCTTTCACATTCTTGGGCGGTGCCCAATCCACAACTGCCTCAATTTTCTGCGGATCCACATGAACCCCCTCGGCTGAAATCACGTGACCCAAAAACATCACTTCCTTCAGCCAGAACTCACATTTCGAGAACTTTGCATAGAGTTTCTCGGTCCTCAAAATGTCTAACACCACCCACAAATGATGGGCATGCTCTTCCTCGTTCCTCGAATAAATAAGAATATCATCAATGAAGACGATGACACACTTATCCAAATACTCGATGAAGACTTTGTTCATCAACTGCATGAACACTGCCGGCGCATTAGTTAAGCCGAAAGGCATAACTACGAACTCATAATGTCCGTATCTCGTCCGAAAAGCTGTTTTCGGCACATCGGACTCCCTCACCCGGAGCTGATAGTACCCCGATCTCAAATCAATCTTCGAGAATACTGCGGCTCCCTGCAACTGATCGAACAAGTCATCAATTCTCGGCAAAGGATACTTGTTCTTGATGGTCACCTTGTTTAGTTCGCGATAGTCGATACAAAAACGCAGTGAACCATCCTTCTTTCGCACAAACAGGACCGGCGCGCCCCAAGGCGAGGCGCTCGGCCGAACATACCCCGACTCAAGAAGCTCACTCAACTACTTCTTCAATTCTGACATCTCTGAAGGTGCCATACGATACGGCGCCTTAGAAATCGGAGCCGCGCCCGGCTCTAACTCTATAGCAAACGCAACCTCACGATCCGGTGGCAATCCCAGTAACTCGTCAGGAAATACATCAGGAAACTCACTAACGACTGGAATCGACGAAAGCTCGACTCCACCATCCTCCGCCTGCAAGGCATAGCACCAATAACCAGTACACCCCTTTCGTAGGAGTCTCATCGCCTTCAAGGCGTTAATAACAAACTTCTGATTTCCCCTCTTTCGCCCCGCGAAAGAGTGCTCGGTGCCATCCTCGGCTAACATAGTGATGATCCTCGTGCGGTAGCTCATGATTGTGCCATGCCACTCGAGCCAATCATCCCCGAGAATCAAATCCTCACCCTCAATATTAACGACAATAAGATTAGAGAGCCAAGATCTCTCACAAATAAACACAGAGCAGTCTCGGACCTCTCGATCACCGACAATTCTATCACCGCTAGGAAGTTTAACGACGAAAGGCTCGCAAGGTGACAAGCAGTCGAGACTCAAACGGCGTACACACTCTAGAGAAATGAATGAATGCGTAGCACCCGAATCAAAAAGCACACCGACAGGATGGGAAAGGATGTGAACGGTACCTGTCGCCACAGTAGCTGCTGGGTCATCGGCCCTCCTCATCTCATAGATACGCGGCTGGGCAGAGCCAACGCTGGAAGCTCCTCCCCTAGCGGGCTGACCCCGACCCCTACCTCAGCCGGCACTCGGTGGGGGCGGCGGAGCAAATGAGCCCTGGTTCACACTCGGCTCCATAGGTGCTGGGTGAGAAGAACGGGCGCCGCGAAGCTGTCTGATCTGATCACAAAAGAGGGCCTTGTGGCCCAACTCACCACAAGTATGACAAGTGAACTTCGAACGAGGACACTGCCGGTTCCTATGGCCCTGCATACCGCAGTTAAAGCATGTGGGTTCATGAACGGAGGTTCCGGCGGCACCCCGGAAGCTCCCAGAGAAATGAGCCAAACCGCCCGTAGAAATATTTGCAGCCTGAGATTTCTGCTGGCCTCCACTCTTGGGACCAGAAAAATTTCCGACCGACTTCTGCTTCTTACTCTCACGAGCCATATCACTAGCTGTCACCGACATATCATAATCGAGGGCCTTACTCTGATAATCCTTCAAAGTAGTGCAGACGAGTCCAGACATATAGTCCCGAATGGACAGTTTCATCCTCCTGGAAAAATGGAAAATTTTGTCGCTCTCTTCGACAACTTGGGTCTTCACATAGCCCAACTCCTTGTTAAAATCAGCAATAGCTTGAGACACGGGAATATCCCGTGGTTGAGCATCATAGAAAGCATGCACTCGAGCCTGTCTGACCGGCCACGGGAAATATTCGGTCTCCATCAATTCCTGAAATTCGGCCCACGAAGCCACATGGTCTTTGGGCCCAACAGCCTCCCACCAATCCGTAGCATCTCCCATGAGAAAGTACTGGGCAATAGGGACCTTACGGTCCTCGGGACAGATGGTGGCGATGAAGACTTTAGATATCTCCTTGATCCACCCCTCCCAGCCAATCGGGTCTGAAGCTCCCGAAAACTGAGGAGGATGCATCTTGATGACATCCTGAAGCCAGTGATCCGCTCCGCCCCGATTAGCATGGGCCTGATCCGGGTTCTGAACCACCTGAGCTATAGCCGCCATTTGGTTTACCATTTGCTGCATAACGGCCGCAATGCCAAGGTCGGCGCGCTCCTGGGAGGAAGCATGACTGTGACGGTCACCGGTACTGCCGGCTCCCGAAGAATGCGACGTGGCCGCCCCACCGGCTGCCCCACGTCCTCGGCCGCGTCCACGACCATGACCACGACCACGACCACGATTTCCTCCGGCATCCATACTGGTGTTAAGAGATAACAGAAGTATATTGATGATGAGTAAGGGAGGAAAAAGCAAATACGATTCGAAAAGCGGAAATACAATGTAAGGAAACAAAGGACCGAATAAGAAAACTTACGAGCACTGGAAGTACCGAGATGCTAGCAGCGGTGTGACAATGTGCAAAACAAAACACGACTAGACCCAATTAACCAACAAGCCTAGGTATCCATAAACCTAGAGCTCTGATACCATTTTCTGTAACACCCCAAAATATTCGGAGAATATTACAGCGCCGTGGACCCCTATATGGGACCCACCAGGCTACAACAAGAAAACACCACTCGACTAACCGTCTCGGTTAGTGAGGATACACATTTAAATAATATGACATATGAAAATACGCCCGGAGCAACCGGCGAATTAAACATCAACCGATAATGTAACAATTTAAAAAGTACAAAACGGAGTTTGAAATGAAAAGCCTAAGTACTCGCGAGTACAGTCTATCAGTTTATAAATATAGGAAACAACCATATCGAAATAGACAAAAGAAATAAGTAGACCCAAGTGCACATGTCAACGACCCTGGCCAACATCCTCGTACTGTCCCGGTGCTCGCTCGCCCGGATAATCATAACCTGAAATCCATAACAAGAATTTCCCCAAAACGGGTCCCCAGAGGGGTTAGCAATTACGCTAGTACAAGTAATCAAGGCAAACCAATCGCTTACACATTTCATAGTACATGCACCAATATCAATTTCAAAAGCCAAAACCAGACATGTCTTTTCCGGAAACAAACAGTCAAACAATTTGCCTTGGGAACAGAGTAATATCATAGATCCCGCCCGAGGCCTCTAAGGACCCTCCCGAGCTGGCCATATTATAAAACAAAACACGCACGTGCATCGCCTTGGTAACAGAGTAATATCATAGATCCCGCCCGAAGCCTCTAAGGACCCTCCCGAGCTGGCTAGCTAAACAAACTCACGAATCCAGGACTCAACCATTTGGATTCCCTCCGTGATCCCGTCGGACCAACCCGAGGTGAGCAAAGCACACACAAAATACATTACCATTCCACGTTAAGCGTAAAAGTTTCCAAAAATACTTGCCTTGAATAATTGATGACGTAAACGAACGGAAGGAAACACCGACGAACGCTAGGAACCGACAATCACGAACCTAACGATTCGAAGAACACAATCACAACCAATCCTAAACGAATATGGAAATTGGAATACACCCGAAAACCCGCCTACGATTCATGTATATTTTTATAGAAACAACGACGAGGGCGGACCACAACCAAACCCTCTCGATTACAAAATTACTACGAAATATACCATGAATCCGTAGGGAAACCAACAAAACCAACAAGATTAATCATGTACATCATGTATTAATCTAACATACGGAACGAATCGGACGAAACATGAAAACCCCCTTCAATTTACCCAAAACAAGGTTTTAGGAGTTTACCTTGAATAATGACGAAGAACACGGTTAGAGGTTGATAATATACTCCAAAAACTCGAAGAAGATGATGGCTCGGAGTTACAAAGCTTCAAATCGCCGGAAATGCCAAGAAGATCATCTAGGAGTCGGATGGGAAGGAGAGGGATGAAAAATGACCGAAATCGGTCAACTCCTGGGTTTATAAACCCAGGCCCCATTACGTACGTTAGCCACCACATGCTAACGTACGTAAGTTGCATTACGTACGTAAGCCATAAGAGCCTTACGTACGTAACCAAAAGCGAGAATTGCATGCAGAAATACACTAGGCGTTACGACGTAACCAAAGGGTGTTACGTACGTAACCAAAAAGGCGAAATGCATGCAGATTACACTAGGGCGTTACGTACGTAACCAAAAGGGTGTTACGTACGTAACATTCTTTTCTGTGGAGTACAGGCCAGAATGAATGAGGGAGGTACCGAAAAAGAATCGAAATACAACGGTGAACAATTCACGATGGTACGGACGTAAGGGACCTGAAACGATGAACTTACGTGCCGAAGGAAAGCATATTCCCGACTACTCAAAGGTTCAGAAAAACAGCAACAAACGTAATTTTCCCAAAAGTTTGGGAAATTTACAAAACAGCCCAAACATCCGAAATGTACGACACATGGTCGAAACACCAAACAAAAGCTCACAACGCCCATAATAACACGAGATGGATCTTCGGCAACCCCGAAACGGCGGTTCCGAACGATGATTACGATAATACCCGAAATAACGACGAAAACAACATGAAACATCAATCGAGTAAAACGAGTCCGAAACAAGCTCGAACGACAAAAAGTTCAATATTAAATATCCTCAAAATGTCAATACGGTTACAAGCGAGTTGTTAAAAACGAAAATGCACCAAAATGAGAATAATAAGAGAAGGGGAAAATGCGGATATTACAGCGGCCCCCGTCACATTTGCTGGAAAGAGCCGAGCCTCCTGTACTCTGGGCCGCGGCCCCTGTCGATCACCCCTGCCCTGCCCCTGCCGATCACCCCTGCCGATGCCCTGTCGATGCACCTGGGGCCGCGGCACATCCCTGCCGAGCCGCGACCCCCGTTATTTTGCCTGACATATGCCGACCCGTCTGTACTCGGGGCCGCGGCACCCTGCCGGCCGGGCCGCGGCTCCTGCTCGATCTCCTGGGCAGATTTTCAGCGTGTGCCGCGGCACAGAGGTCAACTTTGCAAAAGGGATCTTTTTATGCAGCTTTTCATGCGTGATTCAATATCATTTCATCACAAACACATTTGAGAGCAAGCAAGAGAGAGATAGAGAGAGAAACAAGAGAGAGAGAGAGAGAAATACAATTTTTCAATTTCCCGGAGATTTATCGGTCGGATTGTCGTGATCTTTTGACAAGAGCTTGGTAGCTATTGGGCAAATCTTTTCACCGGTGTAGATCGAGATTTTGAGTCCGGAAGTTCGGGTATTTCATTAGCTTTTTGTGTAAGCTATTTACGGTGTTTTCTTTTCTCGATTTTGTTGTTATTGTATATTCCAAATACTTGAAGAACATTTATTACCGAGTATTTGACGATTGGTGTATACCCCCTAGTTTGTATTAGGGACGATTGTGTACTTTGTGTGTATTGGTGATAGTGGATTTAAGCGGCTTCGGTCCCGTGGTTTTTACTCTCGTCTTGTGGGGTTTTCCACGCTAAAATTGTGTCTCATTATTTATCAATTTTGGATATCATTTGTATTAATTTTGTCGAGTTGTAATTGTTGCTCTACTCGTCGGTAACCACAAAGTTGCAATTGAAGATTGGGAATTTGTCAAACGAGGTTCCGCATTTTTCGTTGTGACGTGACGTTTGTCGGTATTTTTCCCAACAGTTTTTTCCTCTTCTCGCCTCCATCAATACATACATATATATATATATATACATATATATATATATATATAATGCGTATATAGACATGTATCACATACACACACCTTAACATATACACCTATATATAATGAATATATATATCACACATTCGGAAAAATATCCATAAGCTCGTTACACACCATAATGCGATCGATCCGACTCAATTTATTCCCAACGACATAAGTGAAACTTTTACCTATTAGAGCAAATTCACAAAGAGCCGCATCATCAATAAAACCATTGAAATCCGAAGCTGACCTTTGGTTAAACACAGTATTCCTACGATCAGCAGGTTCCTGAACCACGTTGAAGTCGCCTGCAACTACCAACCAACCATGATGGCGTTGCAAATTAACCAAGATTTCGCTCCAAATATCTCTTTTTTCAGTGTCAGACTGTGGCGCGTACACATTAACAAAGTTTAACGGCTGACTATTACCTTTCAAAAACCCACAAGTGATTAAGAAATAACGATGTCGAACCACAGAAGAGACCTCCCACACTTTATCATTCCATATACTTATCAAACCACCCGATCTTCCTGTAGCATCAACATGAACCTCTTGAAAGTCAGAATGACCCCAGAAATCAGCCAAATTAACCCCTTTCATGTAATATCCGCATTTTTCTTTCCCTTGTATTTTTATTTTCGGTGTATTTCTCGGTCGTAGTGACCCTCGTGTATCTTTTAGTGTATCTTTTCAGCCACCTATTGATCTGATTCTCGTTATTGTTGTGCGGAACCACCGTTTTGGGGTTGCCGTGAATCCATTCTATGTTATGATGCTTTTGGACATGTTCCGTTTGATGTTTCGTTTATATTCCGGTGTTTTGAACCGCTTATGTTTCGTACCTAGCGCACGCTATTTTTTCTGCATAGCGCGCGCTAGGGGTCCCTTAGTAGTGCACGCTACGACTGCTTCGTAGCGCGCGCTAGAGAGCCAGCCCTGGGAGTGGCAGTGTTGATTCCAGCCCTCTAGACTGGCGGATTAGCGTACGCTATGTAGTCTAGCGCACGCTAATGTCGGGGTCTAGCGCACGCTGAGATGCCCGGTAGCGTGCGCTAGTGTGACTGTCCAGTACTGGACAGTTTGCCACTGGACTTGACTGATGCCCGGGTAGCGCGCGCTACCGATACACTTTAGTGCACGCTACGTTTGGTCGATAGCGCGCGCTAACCGGATCAGGTGTGCTCTGATAGTTACTTCTCGACTCGGCTGATGTCCAGGTAGCGCACGCTATGGGTCCATAGCGCGCGCTACCGAGAGGTTATTAGCACACGCTACGTTTGGAGTAGCGCACGCTAATGGCCAGAAATCTGACTACTGGACTGGAGTTTGTTTCGTTAGCGCACGCTAACTTTGAGGACTAGCGCGCACTAACACTCCCTGGCTATATAAACCAGGGAGTTGACCGAGATGAACGTATTATTTTCATTTCTTCCTTCTCTCCGCGGCTAAGGCGATTCCGGGCGATTTCTTGGCGATTTCTTCCCCCGATCATCTCAACCATCAACTTTCTTGAGTTCTTGGTGTATATTATCAACATCAACACGAATCTTTCATCCTAATCCAAGGTAAATCTCTCAGAACCCTACTTTTGGATAAATTGGGGGTTTTGGGATTTTCGTCCGATTCGTTCCATTTTGATGGTTAATCCATGATGAATATGGTTAATCTTGTTGATATTATTAGTTTTCCTACGGATTCATGGTATATTTTCATGGTTTTACGAAATCGGGAGGGTTTGGTTGTGGTCCGCCCTCGTTGTTATTTTTATACGAATATACATGAATCGTAGGCGGGTTTTCGGGTGTATTCCATTTCTGTAATCGTCTAGAGTTGGTTGTGATTGTGTTCTTCGAATCGTTAGGTTCGGTTCCGTTGGTTCCTAGCGTTCATCGGTGTTTTTCCTTCCATTCGTTAAGTCGTCAATAATTCAAGGCAAGTATTTTTGGAAACCTTTATGTTTAACATGAAATGTTAATGTATATTGTGTGTGCTTTACTCACCCTGGGAGGGTCCGACGGGGCCCTGGGGGAATCTATGACTTCACTCTGGATTCACGAGTTTGTTTCGCTAGCCAGCTCGGGAGGGTCCTTAGAGGCATCGGGTGGGATTCATGGTGGCGTCCTGGTCCTAGGCGATGCCTGTGTGTGACTTATTTTATAAAGTGGCCAGCTCGGGAGGGTCCTTAGAGGCCTCGGGTGGGATTCATGGTAGCGTCCTGGTCCTAGGCAAATTGATTATTTGACTGTTTGTTTCCGGAAAGAACATGTCTGATTTTTGGTTTTGAAATGATATTGGTGCATGTACTATGAAATGTGTAAATGATTGGTTTGCCTTGATTACTTGTACTAGCGTAATTGCTAACCCCTCTGGGGACCTGTTGTGGGGAAATTCTTGTTTATGGATTTCAGGTTATGATCATCCGGACGAGCGAGCACTGGGATAGTACGAGGATGTTGGCCAGGGTCGTTGACATATGCGTTTGGGTCCTTTTATTTCTGTTATTCCATTCGATATGGTTGTTGTCCACTTTTGAAACTTATAGATTGTACTCGTGAGTACTTAGACTTTTCTCTCCGGATTAAGATTTATATTCGTCAAGTTATTTATGTTGCCATTGTGGATTATTCCGCCGGTTGTACCGGGCGTGTGATTTGGTGTTCAATTGGATAATGTGTATATTTATTGTGGTAAATTGTGTCTAGCCTGGTGGGTCCCATGTAGGGGTCCACGACACTGTAATATACCCTGAATATCTCGAGGGTGTTACAGAAAATGGTATCAGAGCATCTAGGTTTATGGATACCTAGGCTTGTCGGTTATTTGGGTCTAGTTGTGTTTTGTTTTGCATATTGTCACACCGCTGCCAGCATCTCGGTACTTCCAGTGCTCGTAAGTTTTCTTATTCGGTGCTTTGTTTCCTTGCATTGTATTTCCGCTTCTTTAATCGTAGTTGCTTTTTCCTCCCTTACTCATCATCAATATACTTCTGATATCTCTTAACACCAGTATGGATGCCGAAGGAAACCGTGGTCGTGGATGTGGTCGTAGTCGTGGAAGCGGCCGAGTACGTGGGGCAGCCGGTGGGGCGGCCACGTCGCATTCTTCCGGAGCCGGCAGTACTGGTGACCAGCATAGCCATGCTTCTTCTCAAGGTGGCGCTGACCTTGGTGTTGCGGCTGTTATGCAACATATGGTAAACCAGATGGCGGCGATTGCCCACGCGGTCCAAAATCCGGCCCATGCTGCTCGGGACGGAGCTGACCGTTGGCTCAAGGATGTCATCAAGATGCATCCTCCTCAGTTCACGGGAGCCTCTGACCCAATTGGCTGGGAAGGATGGATCAAGGAGATATCTAAAGTCTTTGTTGCCACCAACTGTCCCGAGGATCGTAAAGTTCCTATCGCCCAGTACTTTCTCACTGGAAGCGCCACAGATTGGTGGGAGGCCGTTGGGCCCAAAGATCATGTTGCTTCGTGGGCCGAATTTCAGGAATTGATGGAAACTGAATATTGCCCATGGCCGGTTAGACAAGCTCGAGTCCATGCCTTCTATGATGCTCAACCTCGGGATATTCCCGTATCCCAAGCTATTGCCGATTTTAACAAGGAATTGGGTTATGTGAAGACCCAAGTTGTCGAGGAGAGCGACAAAATTTTTCACTTCTCCAGACGGATGAAACTGTCGATTCGTGACTACATGTTTGGACTTGTCTGCACTACCCTGAAGGATTATCAGAGTCGAGCTCTTGCCTATGATATGTCGGTGACGGCCAGTGCGGCGGTCCGGGAGAGCAAGAAGCAGAAATCTACCGGAAATTTCTCAAGTCACAAGGGTGAAGGTCAGCAGAAGTCTCAGTCTGCAAATATTCCTGGTGGCGAGCCGGGCCATCGGAACCGGTAGTGTCCTCGTCCGTCTCTGATTTGTCATACTTGTGGTCAGTCGGGCCACAAGGCTTCCTTTTGTGAGCGGGCAAGGCGGCTTCTTGGTGCTCAGACTTCTTTTCCAGCACCTACGGAGCCGAGTATGAATCAGGGCTCATTTGCTCCGCAGCCTCCGCTGGGTGCCGGTCGAGGGAGAGGTCGTGGTCATCCCACTAGAGGGGGAGCTTACAGTGTTGGCTCCGCCCCTCCATGTATCTATGAGATGAGAAGGGCCGATGATCCAGTGGCCACTGTGGCGACAGGTACCGTTTATATCCATTCACATCCTGTCAGTATGCTTTTTGATTCGGGTGCTACGCATTCATTCGTTTCTCTTGAGTGTGTGCGCCGTTTGAGTCTTGACTGCTTATCACCCTGTGATCCTTTCATGGTTAAACTTCCTAGCAGTGATAGAATCGTCGGTGATCGAGAGGTCCGGGACTGTCCTGTGTTTATTTGTGAGAGGACTTGGCTCTCTAATCTTATTGTTGTGAGTATCGAGGGTGAGGATTTGATTCTCGGGGATGATTGGCTCGAGCGGCATGGTGCAATCATGAACTACCGCACGAGGATCATTACCATGCTAGCCGAGGACGGCACTAAACACTCTTTCGCGGGGCGAAAGAGAAACTAGAAGTTTGTTATTAACGCCTTGAAGGCGATGAGACTCCTGCGAAAGGGGTGTACTGGTTATTGGTGCTACGCCTTGAAGGCGGAGGATGGTGGAGTCGAGCTTTCGTCGATTCCGGTCGTTAGTGAGTTTCCTGATGTATTTCCTGACGAGTTACCAGGATTGCCACCGGATCGTGAGGTTGAGTTTGTTATAGAGTTAGAGTCGGGCGCGGCTCCGATTTCGAAGGCGCCGTATCGCATGGCACCTTCAGAGATGGTCGAGCTGAAGAAGCAGTAGAGTGAGGTTCTTGAGTCGGGTTATATTCGACCGAGCGCTTCGCCTTGGGGCGCACCGGTCCTGTTTGTGCGGAAGAAGGATGGTTCACTGCGTTTGTGTATCGACTATCGTGAACTAAACAAGGTGACCATCAAGAACAGGTATCCTTTACCGAGGATTGACGACTTGTTCGATCAGTTGCAGGGAGCTGCGGTATTCTCGAAGATTGATTTGAAATCGGGTTACTATCAGCTCCAGGTGAGGGAGTCCGACGTGCCGAAAACAGCTTTTCGGATGAGATACGGACATTATGATTTCGTAGTTATGCCTTTCGGGTTAACTAATGCGCCGGCGGTGTTCATGTAGTTGATGAACAAAGTCTTTATCGAGTATTTGGATAAGTGCGTCGTCGTCTTCATTGACGATATTCTTATTTATTCGAGGAATGAGGAAGAGCATGCCCGTCATTTGCGGACAGTGTTAGACATTTTGAGGACCGAGCGACTCTATGCGAAGTTCTCGAAATGTGAGCTCTGGCTGAAGGAAGTGATGTTTTTGGGTCACGTGATTTCGGCCGAGGGAGTTCGAGTGGATCCGCAGAAGATTGAGGTAGTGTTGGATTGCGCACCGCCCACGAATGTAAAGGAGGTCCATAGTTTCTTGGGTTTGGATGGCTACTACCGTAGGTTCGTCGAGGGTTTCTCGAAACTAGCTCGGCCACTTACACAGTTGCTCCAGAAGTCCGAGAAGTTCGTCTGGAATGACGAGAGACAGTCGAGTTTTGAGGAACTGAAGAGGCGTTTGACTTCAGCCCCGGTTTTAGCATTGCCGTGTGGCAACGAGGGTTTTGCTGTTTACAGTGATGCTTCGGGTCAGGGTCTTGGGTGCGTGTTGATGCAGCACGGCAAGACCATTGCGTATGCGTCGAGACAGTTGAGGCCGTATGAGCTTAACTACCCTACTCACGATTTGGAGTTAGCGGCAGTTGTTTTTGCGCTCAAAATATGGCGTCACTATCTTTTCGGCTCTACATGTCAGATTTTTACCGATCATAAAAGTCTGAAATACATATTTACCCAGCGGGAGTTGAATATGAGGCAGAGGAGGTGGTTAGAACTGGTTAAGGATTATGACCTCGAAATCTTTTATCATCCGGGCAAGGCGAACGTCGTGGCCGACGCCTTGAGTCGAAAACCGGTTGCTTTGCGAACGCTTGAGATCCTTACGTCTCAGTCTGAGCTTCGGCGGGCTTTGATCGAGTTAGATGTTGAGGTTTTGTCGCCTGGAGCTATCGGGCAACTTTGTGCTTTAGAGATTTCGTCGTCTTTGATCGATGAAATTAAGCTGAAGCAGTTAGAGGATCCGATGATTACTCAAATCCGAGAGAACGTTCTTAAAGGAAAGTCTCCTGGGTTTGTGATTTACGAGGATGGCATTTTGAGGTTCCAGAGTCGACTTTGTGTACCGAACGACTCAGAGTTGAGACAGAGTATTTTGTGTGAGGCCCATGCTACACCTTACTCCGTCCATCCTGGTTCGAGTAAGATGTACAAGGACCTGAGGAGGAATTTCTGGTGGAATGATATGAAGGAAGAGGTCGCGCAGTTTGTAGCGGGATGTTTGACTTGTCAGCAGGTCAAAATCGAGCATCAGCGACCGGCTGGGTTATTGCAGTCACTTCCCGTTCCGGAATGGAAATGGGAAGGTATATCGATGGATTTCATTACGAGTTTGCCGAGATCGAGGTCGGGCATGAATATGGTATGGGTGATTGTTGATCGTCTGACCAAGTCGACACATTTTCTAGGCATCAAGGACACTTGGGGCCCGGAGAAGTTAGCTCGTGTGTTTATCGCGCAGATTGTGAGACTTCACGGTACTCCGAAGTCTATTGTTTCGGATCGTGATGGCCGTTTTGTATCGCACTTTTGGCAGGCGGTGCATAAGGCGTTGGGTACTCGTTTGCGTTTGAGTACCTCTTTTCATCCCCAGTCAGATGGACAGTCAGAACGCACTATCCAGACATTTGAGGATATGTTGCGCGCTTGTGCTCTCGATTGGAGCAGTGATTGGGAGGAGCATTTGCCATTGATCGAATCCATGTACAACAATAGTTGGCACGCGTCGATTCGGATGGCACCGTATGAGGCACTTTATGGATGGCGATGTAGATCACCGATTTGTTGGAATGAGACATCCGATTTGGTCGAGACCGAACCGGATGTCGTTTTAGAGACGAGGCGGAAGATAGAATTAATTCGGGAACGGATGTTGACTGTCCAGAGTCGACAAAAGTCATATGCCGATGTCCATCGTCGACCTTTGGAATTCGAGGTAGGAGACCACGTTTTGCTAAAGGTTTCGCCGACGAGAGAAGTTTTACATTTCGGGAAAAAGGGGGAGTTGAGTCCGAGATTTATTGGACCCTTCGAGATTCTCGAGCGAGTCGGTGGGTTGGCATACCGTTTGGCGTTAACCCCGGCCCTGAGTCATGTTCATAGCATTTTTCATGTTTCCCAGCTGAGGAAATATGTCCTGGATCCTAGTCACGTCATCGACTATGGGGAGATTGATGTCGCCGAAGACATTACTTTTGAAGAACGTCCCTTGAAGATTTTGGAGCATTGCGAGAAACGACTGAGGCATAAGACCATCCCTTTGGTCAAAGTGTAGTGGTCGAGACATGGTGTCGAGGAGGCAACTTAGGAGACCGAGGATATCATGCGTGCTAGATACCCTGAGTTGTTTGTTTCTTAAGTTTCGGGATGAAACTTATTTTTAGACGGGTAGAATGTAATATCCGCATTTTTCTTTCCCTTGTATTTTTATTTTCGGTGTATTTCTCGGTCATAGTGACCCTCGTGTATCTTTTAGTGTATCTTTTCAGCCACCTGTTGATCTGATTCTCGTTATTGTTGTGCGGAACCACCGTTTCGGGGTTGCCGTGAATCCATTTTATGTTATGATCTTTTGGAGATGTTCCGTTTGATGTTTCGTTTATATTCCGGTGTTTTGAACCGCTTATGTTTCGTACCTAGCGCACGCTATTTTTTCTGCATAGCGCGCGCTAGGGGTCCCTTAGTAGCGCACGCTACGACTGCTTCGTAGCGCACGCTAGAGAGCCAGCCCTGGGAGTGGCAGTGTTGATTCCAGCCCTCTGGACTGGCGGATTAGCGTACGCTACGTAGTCTAGCGCACGCTAATGTCGGGGTCTAGCGCACGCTGAGATGCCCGGTAGCGTGCGCTAGTGTGACTGTCCAGTACTGGACAGTTTGCCACTGGACTTGACGGATGCCCGGGTAGCGCACGCTATTGGTCGATAGCGCGCGCTACCGATACACTTTAGCACACTCTACGTTTGGTCGATAGAGCGCGCGGATTAGGTGTGCTCTGACAGTTGCTTCTGGACTCGGCTGATGTCCAGGTAGCGCACGCTATGGGTCGATAGCGCGCGCTACCGAGAGGTTATTAGCGCATGCTAATGGCCAGAAATCTGACTACTGTACTGTAGTTTGTTTCGTTAGCGCACGCTAACTTTGAGGATTAGCGCGCACTAACACTCCCTGGCTATATAAACCAGGGAGTTGACCAAGATGAACGTCTTATTTTCATTTCTTCCTTCTCTCCGCGGCTAAGGCGATTCCGGGCGATTTCTTGGCGATTTCTTCCCCCGATCATCTCAACCATCAATTTTCTTGAGTTCTTGGTGTATATTATCAACATCAACACGAATCTTTCATCCTAATCCCAGGTAAATCTCTTAGAACCCTACTTTTGGATAAATTGGGGGTTTTGGGATTTTCGTCCGATTCGTTCCGTTTTGATGGTTAATCCATGATGAATATGGTTAATCTTGTTGATATTATTAGTTTTCCTACAGATTCATGGTATATTTTCATGGTTTTGCGAAATCGGGAGGGTTTGGTTGTGGTCCGCCCTCGTTGTTATTTTTATACGAATATACATGAATCGTAGATGGGTTTTCGGGTGTATACCATTTCTGTATTCGTCTAGAGTTGGTTGTGATTGTGTTCTTCGAATCGTTAGGTTCGGTTCCGTTGGTTCCTAGCGTTCGTCGGTGTTTTTCCTTCCGTTCGTTACGTCGTCAATAATTCAAGGCAAGTATTTTTGGAAACCTTTATGCTTAACATGAAATGGTATTGTATATTGTGTGTGCTTTACTCACCCTGGGAGGGTCCGACGGGGCCTCGGGGGAATCTATGACTTCACTCTGGATTCACGAGTTTGTTTCGCTAGCCAGCTGAGGAGGGTCCTTAGAGGCCTCGGGTGGGATTCATGGTGGCGTCCTGGTCCTAGGCGATGCCTGTGCGTGACTTATTTTATAAAGTGTCTAGCTCGGGAGGGTCCTTAGAGGCCTCGGGTGGGATTCATGGTGGCGTCCTGGTCCTAGGCAAATTGATTATTTGACTGTTTGTTTCCGGAAAGGACATGTCTGATTTTTGGTTTTGAAATGATATTGGTGCATGTACTATGAAATGTGTAAGCGATTGGTTTGCCTTGATTACTTGTACTAGCGTAATTGCTAACCCCTCTGGGGACCCGTTGTGGGGAAATTCTTGTTTATGGATTTCAGGTTATGATCATCCGGACGAGCGAGCGCTGGGACAGTACGAGGATGTTTGCCAGGGTCGTTGACATATGTGTTTGAGTCCTTTTATTTCCGTTATTCCATTCGATATGGTTGTTGTCCACTTTTGAAACTTATATATTGTACTCGCGAGTACTTAGGCTTTTCTCTTCGGATTAAGATTTATATTCGTCAAGTTATTTATGTTGCCATTGTGGATTATTCCGCCGGTTGTACCGGGCGTGTGATTTGGTGTTCAATTGGATAATGTGTATATTTACTGTGGTAAATTGTGTCTAGCCTGGTGGGTCCCATGTAGGGGTCCACGGCACTGTAATATACCCTGAATATCTCGGGGGTGTTACATTTCAAGTCTTGGAATTGAGACTCTTAAAGCATCACAAAATCAACTTCATTCTCTATCCTCAAGTCCCGAACCCATTTAGCCTTCCCTTTCCCCTTCTTCCCCAGACCGCGAATATTAATAGACATCGTATTCATGGTTCCACCCCTTGAAAACCTTCATTTAAAATCTGATTACGTACCTGAGGGGGCTTTCAGACCATAGTCCTCTTGTCTTGGTGTTACAATCAAAAAATTTTGGTCCGAAGCCTTTTCGCTTTTTTAATTCATGGCTGGAGCGTGACGGTTTTGTGGATGTTATTAAAAAAGCTAATGAGGAAGGTTTTATGGATGGGGTCCCTGACATTGCTCTCATGAAGAAGTTTAGAAGACTGAGGGGCATTATAAATGATTGGAAGTCTAAGTTAAAAACCCTGGAAGGAGAAGAAGAGGCAATTCTGAAGAAGGAGGTTGAAGTTTTGGAGAGTTGTCTTGAGCAGCGAGACCTTACTGAAGAAGAGAATTGGGTTCGGTGGGAGAGTAAAAGACGTCTGATGGAGATTGATAATTTGAGACAGAAAGATATTAGACAAAGGTCGAGAGATAAATGGGCGGAACTGGGAGACGATAATACTAAATTCTTTCATGGGTTGATTAATAGAAGGCGAGTCGCTAACCAGATTCCGGGGCTGCTGATTAAAGATGTTTGGGAAACTAGACCAGTGGAAATCAAAAAAGAGGTATATAGATTCTTCCGAGACGGATTTTTAGAGAATATGGAGTATCGTCCGAGTCTTCTTTGTTCAGATTTAAAGAAAGTCAGTGACGCGGATATGGAGCGTCTGGTGCAAAAATTCTCGGAGATAGAAGTTAAGGAAGCCGTCTTTAGCTGTGGTGATGATAAAGCGCCAGGACCAGACAGGTTTAATTTTCGCTTTATAAAATATTTCTGGTCTTTTTTTGCTAAAGATTTTGTTGCTATCTTGGATGATTTTTATGAACAGGGGGTCATTAGCAAAGGTGTTGGGTCCTCATTCATCACTTTAGTGCCCAAAATTAAGGACCCGACTAGCTTGGGAGACTATAGACCTATCAATTTGATAGGGGTTATTAGTAAGGTCATTTCCAAGATTCTGGCAAACCGATTGAGATCAGTTATGGGGGTTATAACTTCGGAAACGCATTCTGTGTTTTTGAGTGTAAGGTACATTTTAGATGGTCCGTTGATCATTAATGAGGTGTTGTCTTGGGTGTGCAAGAGTGATAAAAAATTCTTTCTGTTAAAACTGGATTTCGAGAAGGCTTACGATAATGTAAGTTGGAATTTTCTGTTGGATATTAAAAGACAGATGGGTTTCCCTGACCGATGGATAAGGTGGATAAAAGGTATTCTATGTTCTGCTAGATCCTCGGTGCTTGTGAATGGTTCTCCAACATTCGAGTTTCAGTGTGGGAAAGGCATTCGTCAGGGTGATCCGATTTCCCCTTTTCTCTTCATAGTTGTGATGGAGGTGTTGTCTAGTATGATCAGAAAAGCGGTGGAGAAGGAGTTGTTTCAGGGTGTTATATTGCCTAATGGAGGTTTCACCTTATCCCATCTTCTCTATGCGGACGATGCGATGGTGTTGGGTGAGTGGTCAACCTCGAATGTCAAGATGGTGGCTAGAATTCTTAGAGTCTTTCATCTATGCTCAGGTCTCAAAATTAATTTTTATAAATCCAATATTTATGGTCTGGGTACGGAGGGTGCTGAATTAGTTAATATGGCGGCGTAGTTAGGATGTAAATCGGGGTAGGTTCCATTTTCTTATTTGGGAATCAAGGTGGGTTCTAATATGAATCGGATCAATAACTGGCTATCGGTTGTCGACACTGTTAAAAACAGGCTTTCTAGATGGAAAGCGCTCTCTTTGTCTATCGGGGGTCGCATGACATTGATTAAATCGGTGTTGGAAAGTCTCCCAACATATTATTTTTTATTGTTTAAAGCTCCGAAGAAAGTTATCTCGGATATTGAAGCGGTGATAACAAGATTTTTTGGGGAGAGAATGCGGATAAAAGAAAGATTCATTGGGTGGCTTGGGATAGGGTGACCCTTCCTAAAAACCGGGGAGTATTGGGTTTGAACCGATTAGATTGGACAAATAATGCTTTAATTGCTAAGTGGGTTTGGAGGTATCGAATGGAGTCTAGTGGGATGTGGAAGAGAGTGGTGAAAGCTATTCATGGATCTGCTAGAAACTTGGAATGTCTTCCGTCTAAAGATCGATATGCTAGTCCGTGGAATAGTATAGCCCGGTTCGAGAGGTCGTGCAAACCAAGTGGAAAACGGATTAGTGAATGTATTAAAGGTCTGGTCGGAAAAGGTGACTCGATTAAATTCTGGCTAGATATTTGGCTTGGCGACACCTCTTTGAAGGTGCTGTTTCCATCCTTATTTGCCTTAGAAGTCGATAAACAGTGCTGGGTCAAAGATCAATGTCCAGATTCTCAAGACTTAACGGGATTCAAATGGGGGTGGAAGAGGCCTTTGGGTAATGATATCGAACATCAACAACTTGAGGATTGTCTTCAGTTGCTGGAGCAGGCCTGTGTTTCGAACAGGAAGGATGGATGGCGTTGGATTAGGGACGCGAGTGGGATATTATCGGTTGCAGGTCTCAAAAGTTTATTTATAGATGTTAATGATAGCAATGGTAATTATGTTTTTAAGTGGTGCAAGTGGATTCCATCTAAGTGTAATATTTTTGCGTGGCGTGCGGAGATGGATAGGCTTCCTACAAAATTGGCACTGCAGCGAAGGAATATTGATGTGGGAGACTGCAGATGTGTGCTTTGTGGGGATGAGCTGGAATCGAGTTCCCACATCTTTACGGGATGTCGTGTGGCTTTGGAGATATGGCAGGTTTTGGAGTCGTGGTGCAAAATTCCTCCTTTATTTGCTTTTCAAGTAAGTGACCTTTTGGATGCCCACAAATATATGTTTGCCTCTTCTCTGAAGAAATCGATTATACATGGCCTTATCATTACTTGGTGTTGGCGGATTTGGAAGGCGAAAAATGATAAGATCTTTAACAATAAGGAGCTTAAGGTGTTAGAGATAGTCGCAGAGGTGAAAGTTATGGGTTTCCTTTGGTTTAAGAATAGGCATAAATGTAAAAATGTAGATTAGGATTCTTGGTGTAGCTTCGATTTGCTGTAATCTTTTGGCCCGGCCGCCTTGTCTCTGCTCGAGCCTTGGTTGGTCGTGGTTCGGTGTTAATGAAGTTCACTTTTCAAAAAAAAAATATATCACACACATCACATTCCCACACACAACATCACCAGCACACACACACACACACACATATATATATATATATATATATATATATATATATATACACACACACAATTCACACAACACACTACACATATACACATAATATATATATATATGTATGTATATAGTTCACACATACAGCACACCCTACACACATATATATATACACACACATACGTATTCCTGCAAAACACAACACACACCCACACAACACAAACACCGTGAATCTGACTGTCGGAGTCGAATTTTTACTTCCGGCCACCTGACTCCGGCAACTCACGGTCGGACCTCGCCTATCTCCATTTTTGGACGCTCCACCCCATCGTACTCGACGGAAATCCAGCCCAAAACCACCGTGTTGTGTCGAGAATTATACTCTCCGACTGGCGATCGCCTCGGAGATCGGGCGACCTAGTCACTGCCGAGCAGCCAAGGCAGAACTGCCGACCAGCGACCAGGCGGCCTAGCCTTAGCCCCGCAGATAAGATGAATCGGCCAACCGAAGGTCCCAGGACAAGTCCCGGTGCCGAGCGATCGACATCAAATACGATCGTCTCTCGGTGCTTGGCGACCGACTCCTGGCGACCGACAAGCGGACGATCAACTCTCGGCACTTGCCGACCGACCCTTGGTGACCGACCGATGCCGACCCTCAGCGACTGGTCGATGACGACCTTCAGTGACCAGCTAGAGACGACCGCATCATGCCGATAGTCATCCAGTCGGCAAAGGCCGAGCCTCAGGACTGAGCCCATGTGCAGAGCTGATACAAGATCCGCATATCACGGATCGTTGACCACAGCCTGTCAGCATCCGTCCACCAGCCGACAAGCCCGCCGAAAGTTGTCAGTAGGACCGCATGTGACAGTGACCCCGGACGCGTGCTGGCTCCTCATTGGACCGCACAGCTGGCTGCCAGCCACTGCCTTGGACTTTAGTCCGACAGCCCGTGTGATCGCTCCATTATAATATTGGCCGGCAGACGATCGCCCCATTATTATAATGGACGGAAGGCGATCGCCCGCCAGAGGACAAGGCACCGCTGCCCCTATATATACAAGGCTCCCTGCACTCGGATTCCTCTCGGATTTTTGGCTCACTAAACACTCTCTGCACTATCGCGATTTCAGCACACTATACAGAATCAATACACAACACTTGGCTTTCTCCAACTCTTGGCAACAGCTGTCTTTCGGTACTTTCTTCTCTCGGACTCTCTCATCAAGCAGACGATCGGCAGGGACGAAGAACACCGAGCTTCGCTCAAGAGCCGAATTAACAGAGTCTTTTTACACTCATTGTATTTAGATTTCTCACATTAATACTTGTATCCACGAATATTTGTATTAACAACATCTCGCGAGAGCATTCAAGCCCGGGCCTAACAAACCCGGCAAATCTTGTATTTATTCATATTCTCTCGGAAGTGCTCCCGCAAATTGTTGTTTGTTGTCCGTCTTCCAGCAGTATTTAATCTTCGGATAAATATTTTGGGCAACAACAATTGGCGCTAGAAGAAGGGCATCTAACCCTCAAATTTTCATTCCTACCGTCCCGAAGAACACTCACTGTTCTCGGGGCATATACTTGAAGTGACACTCACTGCGCTTCAAAGAAATCCTTCAGAAACCATGTCTTCCGCCTCCGCGTCGAAGAAAGCCGCTGGCTAGCCGCCGACGCCTGCCTGGCCCTGGGCCCCGAGCCACAGCCGATGGTGGAAGGTAGCCACCGCGGTCAGAGACGCTCGATTCCGTCCCTGGACGGCGGCCCAAGCCTCTCGCTCGATCATTTCCGAACCAAGGAACAGATCAAAGAGGCCCTGGCCGTCCTTCAGGAGCGACGGAGTGCTCTCGATGCGCCTCCCGCTATCACCCCCTCGGCCGTCCGCCGGAAGTCCAAGCAGAAGCTCAAGGCATTACTGGCCGAGCGATCGCCAGGAGGCTCTCATCCGCAAGAAGAGGCGCTCGCCAGCCGGGGCAACTCTGTCTTCGATCGCCTGGGCAGTGACCCGTCTTGGCGACCGGGGCAGTCCGGCCCCAGCTACGAGACGACGGAGTTTGAGTCCGTCACCAGGAGCTCGGCCTACCCGAATCCCAGAAGGCAGCCCAGCCGTCTAGCTCCCCCTCGCCAAATAGCCGAGGTCGGCAGCAGCAGAGTCCGGAGATCGGTACACGATCGCCTCGGCTCCCGCTCCCAAAGCCGATCAGCAAGCGACCAAGCCACGGCGATGGCTGCAATGCAACGTCAGCTCGACGACATGAAGGCGCTCCTGGAATCCAGGGCAGGCGCCATGAAGACGATCGCCGAGCCAAGCGAGCCGCTCGCGATCGACATCGAGCTCGCCCCTGTGCAGCACAAGATCGCTCCTCCGCAAACACCTTTGTACGAGGGGAGATCAGACCCCCAAATGCACCTGAGCAAGTTCAACATCTACATGACCGGGTGTGGGGCATCAGACGTGACCAGGTGCCGAATGTTCCCTATGACGCTGGACGACCTCGCCTACCGGTGGTACACCTCATTGCCACCTCGGTCCATTGGCTCCTTTAACCAGCTGGCGCATGTCTTCACGGAGTACTTCACCACCAGGGTCGCTCGGCCGGAAGGTCCCCATCGCATGATGCGAATCAAGCAGGGAGAAGAAGAGTCCGACTCGGACTACATCGACTGAGTGGACGAGATCATCCTCAACGGCGAGCCCGTAAGCGATGAGATCGCCCTCCACACGGTCCTAGCAGGATTCAATGGCTTTTCGCCTATGTTTAGGCATCTTACGAAGAGCCGACCCACGACCTATGCGACCTTCCGGGCTAGAGCCGCAGACTTTCTGGCCAGGCAAAGGTTCCTCCTTAGCCTCTGAGCAGCACGATCGGCGCCCGAACGACGATCTCCCGCCCGATCGCCGTTATCAACCTATAAATAATGCGATCGACAGCCGAGCGACGATCACCAGTTTTCCAGCCCGATCGCCGATCATCATGCTACATCAGCAACCCGGAGGACACGATCGCCATCTACAGTCCAGCATCTAACATGACGGACTAAGGCATAAGATCGCCTCCACCGCACATCATAAAGCCATGGTCCTGGTAGTCGATGGAACTGGCTGCTTCGGCCATGCAAGGTCCCTTTCGGCCGAGATCGCCCGCCCTTCGTTTAAATACGAGGCCGGCGTAGTCTGAGGGCTCTCCAAATTTAATCAGTGGACATGATCGCCCGCCCTCAAGGTTCACCATCTAAGATGATCTACCCGGACAATGCAACACATGCCACTACCCCCGTCTCAACGTACACCGTCGAGGTTCGCCATCTCCATGGCGGGCTGAGGTGGAAGCAGAGCTAACAAGCCGCGGAGGTGGAGTTGATTCATCCGATGCTGCCCCGCGCAAGGACTCCTCTAGACCGAGACCGCACGCCCTTCGTTTAAATACGAGGCGAGGCGCAGCCTAACAGAGGACCCTCATAATAAAGTGAGTCACGAGACACTCAATGTCTTCGCGCACCAAGACACGGTCATGGAATCGGTCCATCGAACTCCGCGACTGTGCACGGTTCCTCAGCGACGAAACAATCAAGTTTCTACGAGGGATCGGCCAATGTTGTTTTTTACAGGTACAAGACCGAAAGATAGCTAGCCAATCGACCATGATAGCCCAAGTCCGAATCCTAAGTCAGCTCAACAAGATCGCCCGTCCTCCTCTTACACGATCGCCAGCAAGAACCACCTCGCCCCATGTCTTCAACATAGGAGCAAGTTGGGGGGCAATTGTTGTGTCGAGAATTATACTCTCCGACCGGCGATCGCCTCGGAGATCGGGCGACCTAGTCACAAATGAGCAATGAGGCAGTAATCGCGACTACCGACTGTGCGGCCTAGCCTTAGCCCCGCAGACAAGATGAATCGGCCAACCGAAGGTCCCAGGACAAGTCCCGGTGCCGAGCGATCGACATCAAATACGATCATCTCACGGTGCTTGGCGACCGACTCCTGGCGACCAACAAGCGGACGATCATCTCTCGGCACTTTCCGACCGACCCTTGGTGACCGACCGATGCCGACCCTCACCGACTGGCCGATGACGACCTTCAGTGACCAGCTAGAGACGACCGCATCATGCCGATAGTCATCCAGTCGGCAAAGGCCGAGCCTCAGGACTGAGCCCATGTACAGAGCCGAGACAAGATCCGCATATCACGGATCGTTGACCACAGCCTGTCAGCATCCGTCCACCAGCCGACAAGCCCGCCGAAAGTTTTCAGTAGGACCGCATGTGACAGTAACCCCGGACGCGTGCTGGCTCCTCATTGGACCGCACAACTGGCTGCCAGCCACTGCCTTGGACTTTAGGCCGACAGCCCGTGTGATCGCCCCATTATAATATTGGCCGGCAGACGATCGACCCATTATTATAATGGCCGGAAGGCGATCGCCCGCCAGAGGACAAGGCACCGCTGCCCCTATATATACAAGGCTCCCTGCACTCGGATTCCTCTCGGATTTTTGGCTCACTAAACACTCTCTGCACTATCGCGATTTCAGCACACTATACAGAATCAATACACAACACTTGGCTTTCTCCAACCCTTGGCAACAGCTGTCTTTCGGTACTTTCTTCTCTCGGCCTCTCTCATCAAGCAGACGATCGGCAGGGACGAAGAACACCGAGCTTCGCTCAAGAGCCGGATTAACAGAGTCTTTTTACACTCATTGTATTTAGATTTCTCACATTAATACTTGTATCCACGAATATTTGTATTAATAACATCTCGCGAGAGCATTCAAGCCCGGGCCTAACAAACCCGGCAAATCTTGTGTTTATTCATATTCTCTTGGAAGTGCTCCCGCAAATTATTGTTTGTTGTCCGTCTTCCAGCAGTATTTAATCTTTGGATAAATATTTTGGGCAACAACACACCGGAAACTCAAGGTCTGCTACCTAAACTCAGAATCTGCCCATGTACGAGTTCCGCCGCGTCGTCGCCTCCGCCACCGGCGGTCCTTCCAAAAGTATATGCCAGCTCCGGCTTGAAACGAATCTCACCGCTAGAATATCCGACCTACCTCCTTTCAACCCATCGCCGTAAAACTCTCAAACCAACATCGACCAACTCCGAAAAGAAATAATACCGTAAGCCTTCCCCGCGGTGCCGTCGGAACCCAATACTCCGGCCAACTCCGATTGTTGAAAGGGTGGTCGGTGTTTCCTCCATCCGGCACTTCTCCTCCGATCGCAAATCATCACTGATGAAGGAGAAAAGTGGAGTGTTTTTCTCGGGGTAGGTGAGGATAATGAGGGAAAAAGGAACGTGAGGGAGAGATGAGGAGCGGAAGAAAGAGAAGGTAGAAAAAAATGGGAGAGAGAGAGGGAGTGAGAACGTGAGGGAAAAGAGAGAGTGGAGTTAAAAAGGAATCTCCTCCCAATATTATATTAATACATTTATATAAAATGGGTTGTTGGGTTTATTCCACCCAACAAGGTTCGACTATAAATTAACCGAGTAAAAATGGATCAATTTGAGATTCATTATTCAGTCCCCTGGTTCGATTATCCAATTAATACGCTGCGTCACATAACATCAACACTAACTCACCAATATATTCGTAAAATGTCTCTGTTCGATAATTTAATCAGCTAGCTAATCGAGATGAAAATGAAATAAATCAATAAAAAAATTAATACCGCTAAAATTTCAATTTTAAATTTCCGGATATTACATACTATCCCACTTAAAATAAGTTTCGTCCCCGAAACTTGCCATGCCATTGCCTATATCACTATAACATCACTCCATATATGCATACGAACCGTTCAGCAATATAGGCAATCTCATGATTCGATCGATTCATACGTACATAGTCCTCAATATATAAAACGATACTCAAGAGAGATTACCTTGTCTGTGGCAACCATCTGGCCAACTTGCCAATCATCATACAATCAGAACAATTGTCCATCTCATACAATACTATTCTCATCACATATCTTCGCTTGGGGGAACCTATCCCACTTAAAAATATTCATATAAACTAAAAATATCAAAATATTTTTTTTCACAGACATATCTAAGTTTATAAAATTCTTCAGAAAGTCATTTGCAATTACGTCAAAGGACAAAGTCGGTAATATTTTTCAATAATTTAAATACTCTACAAATATCCATTTTCTCAGTGCCGTCATAAAAAAAATCTCATTTGAAAATGCAAAGCCCGAATTGCAAAAGTCAACAATTTCAAAACATGCGTTAAGTCACTGCTTACACGTACCAATAAAGTGGTTACAAAACTTTTCCAATTTAAATCGGATTGCAAAATACTTGTAAGTCATTTAAAAATACACGTGCAGCGGATATAGCTAACGATGAGAATACATTGAGGTAGCAAGAAACAATCAATCAACTCTCTTATTTGAAAATATACGGTCGGCTTGTCCAAAATCCCAGAAAATTTTCAAAAATTCACATTAACGCCGTTTAACCGTACTAGTAAAATGATTTAGAAGATCTGATTTTTCACAACATACTCGATTCTATGAAATTTTCAAAAACATTATCAGATACACGCGCAGCTAACACAGTTACCGATATGAACACGTTTGTAGCAATTAGCAATAATTAGTGAAACATATCTGGTTCCCAAACATGTGCCCATCTAACATTCAAATCATCACACTAACGGATACCACCCATGAGTATAATCTTAAATTCCAACATACATCGAAACCACCTGTTTGAGTTTCCGACAATCTCTGCCGTCAATACGACTCCTGGAACACATTAGTGTCCAGAAACTTCCACAACATATTGTACCAATCAAAGCTCAATCTACCAATATATATATATATGTATATAACGGTTTTCACCTTACCTCTTACTTGTAAACAAAATTATGCTGCACAAAATATAAAATATTATATAAAAGGGGAGACTTACATCCACAGGTCGCACGAAGAAGACGGTCGCCACGATACTAATCTCAATGGACAACAAGAACAACATGACATTACAACGCACAAGTCGACTTGTTAACCGATAAATCAGACGACGCGACAAGACACTACTCGACTCAACCCGACAGTCTAGGTTTCTACAACCTGGCTCCGATACCATTGTAACACCCCCAGTATCAAACCGTGAATATTACACGCCGCAGACCTCCTCCATGAAGATCTACCAGGCTATACACTGAATCAACATAATACATTACATGCCGACATGACAAAATCACGAACCATTAGACCGATTTGGTCTTTTATCACTGTCTTACAAATAAAAAATACATAACCCTATCCAGACTCATACCCACGCAAGGGTAAAATACTTCAAAACACAGACAATACGACAGCGGAAAAGATAATACAATGGACACCGACTAACTGAAACCAGAATTGGCCTTCGTGTGATTAGTATCATTCGTCTTTCATCATCCCTCGTACCGATCCTGTGACTTGCTCCCGAAAACCTGCATGTACCTGGACACAATACAGATATCCACCCCCCGATTACTTGGGGGTTAGCAAAACTCTACTGTTTTGCTAGTGCAAGTATAAAGTGCAAATACGAGCCATACACAACACATTCCGAGAATACCAAACCAAACCAAACCAAACATACCCAGTATATCCCGCTCAGAGCAGGGTCTGGGGAGGGTAAGATGTACGCAGACTATGCCCCTACTTATTACGATAGGGAGGCTATTTCCGTGAAGACCCCCAGCTTAGTGCACAGCAGAATCTTGTGTGATAAATACAAAAGAAAACATATGATTCGAAAAAGCTCGAGACCATACCTGAGCCCATGGCTTGATCCACATGGGACTTACCTAAGCGAAAATTGGCTACTTCACTCCCGATGAACGCTGCTCTAACAAAAGAGAGGTTGGCTCTGCGCACAGCTCCCTGTCAAAAATACACCACACACAAAGACAATATGATAAAATATACAATAAAAGTAAAAATGCAATGCTCTAGGTCAAATCTAACCGAGACAACCCAACCCTGAGGCTCTCAACTACAGCACCGCTCCCTACAAAAGGATCTACAACTCTGATCTGGCGCCTCCAAGCGCACCTATCAACAGTCATGGTCTCGGAAAGGTTTAAGGCCTTCAAATCTAATCTCAGTTGCTCCTCCCACGTCCTCCTCGGTCTGCCTCTCCTCCTCTCCCCGACAACCATTAAACTCTCGACCCTCCTCACCGGAGCAGATGCCTGCCTCCTGCGGACGTGGCCAAACCATCTCAATCTCCCTTCCCTAACTTTCGCTGAAATGGGTGCCACTTCCAGCGCGTTCCTGAAAACCTCATTCGTAATTCTATCTAACATTGTGCGACCACACAACCAACGTAACATTCTCATTTCATCCACTTCCAGCTTACTCTCAATCGACTTCTTCATCGCCCAACATTCGGAGCCATACAACATTGCAGGTCGGATTGCCGCTCTATAGAATTTACCCTTCAACTTTAGAGGGACTTTCTTGTCGCACAGGATTCCTGTCGCTGCTCTCCACCTTAGCCACCCCGCCTTGATGCGATGCCTGACATCATCTTCACACTCACCTTCCTTCTGAATGATCGAACCCAAATACTTGAACTTATCCGTCCGGGGTATGATCTGATCCGCAATCATTACCTCAACATCTTCCTCGTTGGCCTCACCATTAAAGTTACACCAGAGATACTCGGTCTTAGACCGGCTCACACGCAAGCCCTGGGATTCTAACTTAGCCCTCCAAAGCTCCAACTTCGAGTTCACCTCCCTCCTCGACTCCGCCACTAACACAATATCGTCGGCAAAAAGCATGCACCACGGGATGCCATCTTGAATCCCTCGTGAAATGACGTCAAGGATTAGATCGAAGAGAAGAAGACTTAGCGCGGACCCCTGGTGTAGCCCTATCTCAAACGGAAAATACTGGGTGTCACCAACTGGGGTCCTAACGCACGTCCTAGCTTGGGAGTACATGTCTTCGATCGCCCTAACGAATGGCAACGACACCCTCCTCTTTACTAGGCTCCTCCAAATAACATCGCGCGGAATGCTATCATAAGCCTTCTCTAGATCTATGAACACCATATGGAGGTCCTTACGCCGCTCTCTAAACTTCTCCATAAGGCGTCTGATGAGATGAATAGCCTCAGTCGTGGACCTCCCCGGCATGAAGCCAAATTGGTTCTCTGAGATCTCCACTTCTCTTCTAACCCTGCATTCCACCACTCTTTCCCAAAGTTGCATAGTATAACTGAGGAGTTTAATACCCCTATAATTACTACAACTCTGAGCATCGCCTTTGTTCTTGAAAAAAGGCACGACAATACTATGCCTCCACTCTGTCGGCATCTTAGAGCCTTTGAGGAGGATGTTGAACAGCTCTGCTAGCCACTGAACGCCGACTTCACCCAGACAAAGCCACACCTCAATAGGGATCTGATCCGGGCCTACAGCCTTAGCTCTACCCATTTTCATTAGGGCACCCTTTACTTCCTCCTTGCTGATGCTCTCACAGGAACTAAATGAACGAGCAGAACATAGACTAACTCCTTGCACCACCGAGTCACTACATCTAGCCTCATTGAAAAGTTCGAAAAAATACCTATTCCACCGCTCCTTAATAGTCACATCGTTCACTAACACTTGACCCAAATCATCCTTAATAAACTTAACGGGACCTAGGTCGCGCCGACCTCTTTCCCTAGCTTTCGCTAGTTTAAAAATAGCATTTGCTCCTTCTTTGGTGTCTAGGCGCTTGTACATATCCTCGTAAGCCTCACATTTAGCCTTAGACACTGCCTTCTTAGCCTCTCTTTTCGCCACCTTGTACGCTACAATCTTCAAGATTCTCTCCTCCCCATCACTAACCGACAAAAGCTCCTTAAATAGCGCTTGTTTTGCCTTAACCTTGTTTTAGACGTCCCCATTCCACCACCAAGCCTCCCTAGGTCCACTAGACCTGCCCGAAGAAACCCCTACCACCTTCTCGCCCACTCTCCTAATAGCATTGGCCATGCTGGTCCACATAAGACTTCCCGAGATTTCTCATTTAAATAAAATAGTTCAAACCGTAAACGTATAAATGAAACGAGTGATCATTTTGAAAATCAATTCAAGATCTCGGGAGTTTTGAAAACATTAGTAAGTGAATAATTCTCAACTTATCGAAAACTAATTCACAGTCCAGAGCTTATTTTCCAAAATACAAATCCGATAACAAAACACAGGGTCCACGACCCAACCAGCTCATTTCAAATCATTACCTCATACAATTACACACCAAACATTACACTTATGCCATTCTATCCAAATACCAAGACTTAATATAATGTCTCACGACTCCAGGCACAAGGCATTGTGATACTGCGGACATATCACAATTAATCAGTAGTACAAACACTCTGGCAATTCTTGCGCAAGACCACTCGGCCAAGTCCCTGTGCGCCCCGTCGAGCGACCCCAGGTGAGAATGCCCACTCGAAAGTAACTCTCGCGCAAGACCACACAGCCAAGTCCCTGTGTGCCCTGTCGAGCAACCCCAGGTGAGAGTACCCCGAGAACAACCTTACAACTCTCATAAGTTCACATTTCCAAAAACACAAACCACGAGAGTCAAACACAGTATATATAGTCGAGGAACTGCTAGAATGGCCAAATTATCCAACACATGTTCACGACCCAGAACTATAAGAATCTACACGGAAGCACAATATCTCAGCAGCACCGAAACGACACAACCAATATCACACAAACTCACATATTCGTCGATAACCACGTGACTCCACGCACACATTTTAACAAAAGAATTGAACTTTATATTTACCAACGACATAATCATATGTAATGACATCATACGAAAGTAAGGCGATCCTATACTCAACACTAGCACACATATTCAATTAAGCATATTAATTCCCGAAACACGCGGGTCACCTTTAAGAAAACCATTATGGTAAATATACCGATTCCTTTGAAAAATGGTTATAAATATTTATTTAGCACATATCGACGATTAGCAACCATTATATACACAAAACATGTAATGTATGGGCAAGATAATTGCCTCGACAATCGATAACGGACACTTCGAAGAACACGGCTCAACCGGGAAACCTCGAACACCTACAATTCTCCGGCGAAGACAATGAATACACCCTCGATCGGAAAGCTTGAAGAAAACGACGAATGGAAGAGTTCCGACTCGATTTCTTTACGAGAAATCTGACCCTAACATCATACCATCAATAAATTAACGATCGTAATAGGAAGAATAATCGTAGAATGCCTGAATCCCCTTTGTGACATTTTATCGAACACCTTCAAGGCTTCGATTAGGAACTCAACAAAACAACGAATCAAACCATGGAACAATGATAGAATCGGTAGAATACAACTTAACAATCATCAATCCATCACTATTCTAAGTTATTTAGGATTAAACGGACAAAATCAAGTAAAATCCCCAATTTACCCAAAAGTAGGATTTTAGGAAACCTTACCTTGATTCGATCGATCGGAGCAAGTTATGGAGGATTAATCGATGATACAGACTCAGTAATTTCGTGTCTTGATAGATTAACAACATGTCTTTGGTTTCCCCAAGACTTGGCTGCGGAAGGATTGAAAACGAAATGGGAAAAATGAGTGAAACCCGACTGCTCTGCCATATTTATACCTGTGCGGAACACGGCGCAACAAAAGGCCCAACCAGCGCCGTGTTTACCGCCGTGTTGCGGGTCAGTGCGTGACCTGACTGATACGGCGCAACACCCGGCACAAGACACTTGTGCATGTGTCTCGGCCGCATCACCGTCAAAAGACAATTAACATCTAAAATTGAAATCCTACCTCTCAGTAAAGAGGCTATCACAACGAGTGCATACAGAACGACTTAACGTTCACACTACCAACTTAATCACAATTCCGAGTACTATTGCTCAAACAATGTCATCATCATCACCTACGTCCTGACTAACAACCATGAACCGAAAAGTTAAAAGTGAGAGTCACATCTTGAATAAATTTGGAAGACCTCATTTTTTTTAAGTTTAAAAGTAATATTTCAAAAATTATAGTACAAAATGAAAATGAAATATCAATAGTTTGAATTCACAAAAAAAAAAAATCGGCCTTGAAGTCATCATACGAAAATTAAATTCTTTTCCTCCCGTGAAGGATGTTTTAAATTAAAAATTATGTGGCTTCTCAAAACATTCAAAGTCTTAAAGTACCAAATCCATTACTCCTGTAAAATGGTTTATACAACGATATATATACACTGGCTCCACTCTTCATTCTAGCACAACACGAGAATCAAACAAATATAGACCACATAATCACAAATAACATTTAAACTTTACCCCGTAATACTAAATCACACAACTAGCTCGTATAGCTCGAGGCACAACATGTAGTAGGGAGACTTACATCCACAGATTGCACGAAGATAATGACTGCACCATGATACTAATCACGACCGACATCACAGACAATGCGTCGCGACACGACTCAGTCAGACACAACCCGACAAGACATGACTCAACAATACCCAACTTGACCCGACAGCCTAGGTTTCTGCAACCTAAGCTCCGATACCATAATTGTAACACCCCCAGAATCTAACCGGGAATATTACACGCCACAGACCCTCTCCATGAAGATCTGCCAGGCTAGACACCAAAACAACACAATACATTACATGCCGACATAATAAAATAACGAACCATTAGACCGCTTTGGTCTTTCACCATAAACATACAACTAAAAATGCACATTTCTATCTCGACTCATACCCATGCAAGGGTCAACTATACAAACAAATTCATACAGCAGAAAATACGACAACGTAGAGGACAACACAATGAACTCCGACTGACTGTACCCAAAGCTGACCTTCGTGTGATTAGTATCATTCGTCTTCCATCATCCTTCGTATCGGTCCTGTGTTTTGCTCCCAAATCCTGCATGAACCTGGACGCAATACAGACATCCACCCCCTGATTACTCGGGGGTTAGCAAAACTTCACTGTTTTGCTAGTACAAGTATAAAATGCAATACGAGCCATACATTACATATTTCAAGAATATAGCATTATGAAATGGCCAACCAGTAAGACGTAACAAAAGACTTCCCAAGATAATTTACTTGATTAAAACTGTTGAAACATGAAAAGTAGGAATGAAAGCAATTTGCATCTTGCATAACATTTTAAAATCTCGGGAGTTTCAAAAACAATTGAGTTTTAAGCATTCTCACATATCGAAACCATTTGGGGGCACAACCCAAAGATCGTTTTCCAAAATACAAGTCTGATTACAAAGTGCGGAGTCCACAACCCAATTATACCATTTTAGTCACAAAACACGAGGTCCACGACCCAGTCATACACATCAACATCCTCCCAACCAATGACCAATTACACAAACACAAACCACATTTTTATGCCATTCTAGCCAAACACCAAGACTCAATATATATTGTATCTCGACCACGAGAACAGCGCATTGTGATACTCCGGACATATCACAATTAATCATCAAAACATCTACATCATCAAGCCATGGCAACACAACACGTCATCACAAAACCATACCTGGTAACCCACAGCCGCATCCCTTAGTATCGACCCCTAGAGGCCCCATCGATCCGTCTCTAGGTGGGAAACGACTTCCGCAGCCGTACCCCTTAGTATCGGCCCCCAGAGGCCTCGTCAGACCCTTCATGGGTGGAAGAACAACCACACGCACAGGCGTGTAGTTCCTCGGCCGTACCCCTTAGTATCGGCCCCCAGAGGCCACACATGCCATCCCTGGGTGGAAGATCGACATCTCACAACACACAAAAATCATGTTCACAAATCATAGTTTGCAAAACCACAAACCTCGAAAGTCAAACACAAAATATATAGTCGAGGTACCTTGCTAGAATGGCCATATTGTCCGACACATACACACAACCAAGAAACATTACCATCAACTCTGGAATCCAATGGTGCAACTAGCACCAAACACATAGCAACGAGAGAGAATTCCTTTCCAACCATGTTGAATGACACAATTTTTCTCATAAAGGAGTTACAACCTTTATCACACAACGTCACATGATCATCGATAACCACACGTTGCCACGCACACATCTTAACAAAAGTTTAGAACTTTGAATTTACCAACGACATAATCATACAAAATGGCATCACACGAAAGTAAGGCGTTCCTATACTCAACACTAACACACATATTCAATTAAGCACATTAATTCACGAAACACACGAGTTATCTTTAAAGAAAATCGTGATCGTAAATATACCGATTCTTTTGAATGTTATTTATAAGAATTCATTTGGCACATATCGTAAATTACCAACTATTATATTCACAAAACACGTAATGTATGGGCAAGATACTTGTCTTAATAACCGATACCGGACATGCCGACGAACACAGCTCAACCAGGAAACCTCGAACACCTACAGTCCTCCGGGCGAAAACAATAAAAACACGATCACGACGAGGATAAGGACCAATAACAACGGAAATCACAACCATCGACCAAAGGAAACTCATTGAAACATTTAATCGAACATTAAATGTATACAGTTCTTCAAGAACACCAAAATAACCCATCGTATAACAAAACCGAAGATATTGATATACAATCCCTAAAACATGATTAATAACATCATATAGCATCAGCCGATTCATCAAAATCAGACTAGAATCGAAATCAAGAACAAAACCCCATAGTTTGAAAAAATATTTTCAAAGAATTACCTCAATCCGTATGAAGAACAAGGATTAGATGTTGTTAATCCACACCAAAACCTTGATGATTATGTTTAAGGATGAAATATTGATGAACTTTCGACAAAATTTTGTCTGGAAATCGCCCAAATCGCCAAATGAAGAGGAAGAATGAAGAAATGGGTTCATAAACCTGTTTCTCACATTTTATACTGCTGCCAGACCAACCGGGCCGTGTCGGATTTGACGCGGTCGAGTCACATGGGCAGAACGGCCGTGCGACTAGGAACAAATTAGATAACTTTCACTAATATGAGCATAACCTTCTCGTCCGAACTCGGATTGACTCTCCGTTCGAGCCATTGGAAAGCTTACTTGATTATCTATCATACTGTATAGTTTCAGAAATTTTGGAATTTCCAAGAATTGATGGTGATTTTATAAAGTCGAACCTAAATATGGAAAATTCGAAATAGTATGCCGATTAATCCGAAGCAATATCAAAACTCGCTCGAATGATGAAAAGTGCTAAACAAAACATGTCCAACATGTGTCAATGAACACAAGCGAGTCGCTAGAATCGAAAAATATACAAATAAAAATCTTGGGTATTACATCATTGGGGTTCTGAGTTGCAGGAGCTTCAAACGCGCTTCCCACATAAATTTCATCCACCCAATTGATGATGTAGTCTGCCTATCAGAACAAAATAACGGGATAAAAATGTCATATTTAATAATGTATGACAAATAATTAAGGAAAATCTACATTGCCCTCACAATGGAGGGTCACCACACCCCCAGAATATCCATGCACTTAATATTACGAAACAAATAAGAATAAATATTCCCATTTGCCTTGCCATATTTTGGTGGTTGCCATTTTTGAAGGAGGTGTAATGTATGAATCTCTTGTCACGCTTTCTAATAACTAGGAGTGTATATTTATTGCTTGACAAGTGATGCAGCAGCCATAGTACAACCTTACACGACCCGGACTTTTTTCATAGTCCTTCTGTAACCAATTTCGACACCATGTACTCCAGACCATTGTATTCATTATCGATTTGTAGGTTATCACGACGCGCCTTAATCCTTTCATGCTCTTTTATCATTTGCTACATAAAGGTTAATCACAAAAGCATTATTAAAGTATTATGGTAATCATTTATAATTCACGGTAAGTATACGCATTTTAGGGTACATGAAACACTTACACATCCATCAACATTAATGAAATAGAAATTGCCCCACAAGTCGGTAGGCAATTGATCCTCCAACACTTCAATGTATTTTTGCATGAGCTGCATTTTTTCCAAAAACATCAAATATTACTTCAACAAGTAACTTTATATTGATGTGAACAAATTAAAGATCATAAACAAAATATGAATAAGATTGATGTGAACAAAGTTAGGATCGCCTAATACCACTTTATCCATAGCTCTTTCCAATATCAGATTAGCTACCTCTGATTTTAGCATTGCGTCTGCATTAGGTCTGTTCACCATATCTTCGTATATTGTTGGTATGCTTTATCAAAAAAGATGAACAAAAATATTAGAAATAGGAAGATATGTTGGAATTTATACATGAAATTAAATGTTGTTGACTTAGTGTTTCGTCCTAAACAAATCCCTATAATTCTTTTGGGCCGGCAAAGACAAACTACACCATGTGTTCGTGCTAAAATTATGCTAAGCCATGTTCACAAAGACGTAGGTTGAACCATTATTTCCAGCTACACCTTTCTCCCGATCCAAGCTCTTGGCAATTTCAGGTGTCGTATCGTATAAGTACTCGGGGAACAAGACCTTTGGCGCATGTCGGTTACCGATATTCACGTTCCGCTCAATCGATCCAACTTCAGCTTCTTTCTTTCCCTTAAATCTCTGCTCTGCATGGCCCGCAGCTTCATCTACTTCAGCGAGAAACGGCGTATCATACATGTAGTCCTCATAAACATCAACATTTGCAAATGGAACACTATTTACTGACTTTGGTAATTCACAGAATTTCACACCTTGTTGTAGAGCTCTCGCCCTACTTTCATCCATCTTATCCACATGCAGTATATACAACACAATCTCTTTACAAACATCCAATGGGCCGCTAGAATCTGCATGCACCGACTGAACCTTAGGCTCGGACACTTCTACTGCACGTGCAAAACGATCTTGATCAACGTTCCCATCCAAACAGCCTATGGAACTTTTCTCACTCAGATCACCACCCACCAATTCCTTCCTTGTTGTCACAACAAATATCAGCAACAATCGATCTAATTGTATCACTTATAGGGGACCCCAGCCCATCATTTTCAGTAATATATAATCCAGAATATCCGCATTTCTCAACACATCGGACGAACTGGTCTGCTCATCACATGACTTTGCGGGCAAATCATCATCCGGGCCACTATTACCAAGCAATGCTCCCTCCATGCTTCCTAATTCCTCTCCATCCATCAATACTACCTCTCTAACCATCAAACCAATTGGGGTATCTCATCGACACCTAATGTAGTTTTTTCCTCCATGCTCCCTTTACCTAAAACATTTTTATCAAACACACCACCAATGTCGGTAGCGACCATGACTTCATCTGCATCATCACCAATGTCAACATCAACCATTACTTCGTCTACACCGACCATCATTTTAGAATTATTTGGGTTGTGTCTGCCTTAGCATTCTTCATAACCAGCATACTGCTCCACATCATCGTCGGACACAGTTATGTCTTTGTTTGAAATATGCGTGTTTGTGTGCACGGACATATCACCCCTTACAGATGTCTCACTCTCATCACATCTCCTATCTAACACTTCATACAACTGATCAATTTTTTCATCGGAATCCCTCAGAGCACGACCAATGTATGCATCCACATCCATCATCAACTTTTTGTAAATTGCCAGACTATCGGCAAGTAGAACTTTACCATCCCCAGGCACGCTCTCACAAACACCGAATAGGATTTTGTTCATTTGTAGTAGCATCCTTCTCAATTTCTTTCTTTTGCTATCACATTGAGGTACCTGCATTACCTCAAGTAAAAAATGGGAGCAGCACTATAATGAAGCAAATACTAATGAAGAGCAGCACTATAATGAAGCAAATACTGATGAAGTGAAAATCATAATCTGCATATCTCTAACAATATTTGCAGATTGCTTGTTCTAGTATTTTACATTCATTCACTCACTTTTACCTACTGAGGTGTACGGGGGTTGAATATATAATGAAAATCCAACAACAATTAAAATATAGCCTTTTACATTGGGTTGATGAATATTTTAGTAATTATCTCAACAATTGGTAGTATAATGTCAAAATTAAATTTCGTTGGATGTATATTACATTATCTCAACCAGTAACACATTGATCTTTGTTATTACTAACGTTAGATATACGAAGCTTATGGTATTCACTTCATTAGTATTTGCTTCATTATTAAAGAGAGTAATTTTCACACAAGTTCTTACCCATCTACGCACCCTTTCATGCTGTGATTTATACTGGGATTCGGACTGTGTCGGTTGATAGAAATCCATTTATATGATCTCTTCCTCTGACATCTCCCATTCATCTGGCGCAACATCAAATTTAGTATCAAATGAAGACATTTTCCCTCCTTCGTCATATCGTTTGTGCCGCGGACATCCAGCAATCAAATATTGTCACAATAGTTAAAGAGTCATACACACACTTGCACCACAAAACAAGTATATATAATGTTTTTTACCGCAGAAATTTGTAAATACCACTAGCAGATTAGGATTGGCGTCAAGCTCAGGCCCATTGAACATTTCATCTGTCGACCAAACAACAAACCTTGGTCGCCCTTCCACAAGTCTCCCTTCTCGTGGTAGACGAAGTCTGGTCATTTACAAGAACCAATATTGCACCACCAATAAACAGCCATTAAGCGAACTAGGTTTACCAATGGTATGTTTTTTCAAACCCTTATACATGAAGTCCAACGTCATCCGTGCCCAGTTGTATTGGTTTATACTATCTACGTACATACACGCTCTAACCAAATCCCGTGTAACATTAACACCTGTTCTAAAAAAGAAAACCGTCGACATGATATACATCAACAAAAGTGATGCCACTTTTTAGGGGTTTCCCAATCCAGTTTTCTTTTTTCCCTTCTTATCTTTTGAAAAAACCAACGCATCCCATAGTTCTTCTCTAATAACACCACGCGTGACACCTATTGCTTCCTTACTCCTACGAAACCAAAGCCCAGCTGCTAATGTACGGTGCTCCAACGAGACTACTGGTCTGAAATTTTTCAAATATTCCTCAAAATTAACAGCTAACCTAAATAACTCCACCACTGTTTCCCTTGATATTTTCTTACTAACATCTCCAGACACCCACTCCTCCATGCTGCTGTCGTAGTGCCTCATTATCACTTCAAAATCCATCTCCTGTTTATAGCAATTACTTTCTCTTACTACACCATCTCTGAAGCAAGCAAACATGGGACCAAATGGTGTGTCATTAAGTATCTCCCACGTTTCTTTTGGAATGCGCTCTTTATGTATGTTAATTTGATCGAGGACATCCATAATGGTTACACGTTGTTGCGTGCACGGCACAACTTCGATCAAACGCCAATTTTTCTTCATCATTTTGTCTTTCTTGGCATTAACTTTTTCCGGCCCAATTTCCTCGGAGCGATCTATTCTTCTCTGTCTCTTTGATACACGAGTACTTTTCTGTTTCTCCACGGGTTTCCTCTTCACTGATTCAGACTGCTCGCTATTATCCGGTTCAAACTCCGAATTCGACTCGGAAACATCACCAAGGTGCACAGTTTGTGTTATTTTCCCTCTTCTCGGCATCCTGTTTCAAACATAATACATGACCATGACAACAGTTATATCCGCTTATTTTCATACTGCTTAATGAACATCAAGACATAACTCGTCAATTACTTGTTCAAATACTGATGAGTTGGCTTTTATGCAAATTTCCTATACGTGTGCAAAATTATACATTATCTTTTGTACCCTGTACAGTTTGAAATACTTAATAATTACGACAAAACAACCTAGTACTATGCAACACAACTCTTCAATTACTTGTGCAAATAATGATGAGTTCCAATAATAACATATTGCTGATACTATCAATTACTTGTTCAGATAATGATACAAATTTGAACGAGTAATGTATGATGACTTAACAACAAATTGCTAATACTTGTAATTACTTGTTCAAATAATGCTATAAAGTTATACATTATCTTCTATGCCCTATACAGTTTCAAATAGTTAATGATGATACAAAACAACCTAGTACTACGCAACAAAACTCATCAATTACTTGTCAAATAATGATGAGTTCCAATAAAACAAATTGATAATACTGTTAATTACTTGTTCAAACAATGATAATTTCCAATGTAATTTACAATATATTTTCAATTCCACTAATAACACAATACTAAGAATGGACACACACCAACCTAGTAGTATGAAACAAAACTGAACACAACCTAGCACTACTAAAACTGTGAGAATAAACATCATATTATGCATTTCAAATCAATAGCGGGAATGGATAATTCCTTAAATTAGATGCCTTTTCCCTTTTCTGTGCATAAAAATAACATGCAATACAAGAACGGCTAACACTAATTACAACAACTAATAAAATTTCATATTTTTCAATGAGTTACCAAAAATTCAAACAATAAGAACCATAAACAGGAATTAACGTAAGCATATTGCCTTTCATATTACCTTTTTCTGGTCTGTGGAGATTTCTTATTGCACTCAGATGACAAAATAGACTATCAACTGCAATAAATTATTCTCGTTTCGCGTAAAACTAGGTGACTCCAACCCCATGAATGAATTCGCCGATTTCAAATGGAGAGCCTACAACGAAAGTTTTTCTTTGTATGTATAATTTGGGGGTTGTGGTTTCAAAAGGTGTTGAGGTATGCTTCACCTTCACGTGGGCATCGACTGGATATTTAGGATGGGATGGAGAGAAGTGACCAGCAGCGTGAAAGTGGCGGTGCAGGGATATGAAAGGCACAATGGTCAAAATCGTATTTACTTTAATAAATAATAAATTATATACTTAAGAGGTGTGTTAACGGCACAATAAAATTCAAGTGGTATTTTTTGAGTTTTCTCCCATTTTTTTTTACAATAAACCGCTTCCATTATTCTGTGTCTTTCTGCGTTTTCTTTTCTGGATTACTAAACACCACCCTAAATTACTAGTCACCGCCCTATAATATTACATTTTTTCCCTTACTTCATATTTAGCAAATTTGTAATCCTACCTTCTCACTAATTTTCTCTCTCGACCTACTCTAAAGAAGCCACCAGCCGCCGTCGCACAACCTCTGCACAGCCGCCGCACCGCCGCCGTCCGCCGCCATGACCGGAAAAGGAAAAGCTCCAGTAAATATTTTTTTTTCGGGTTTATGATGTTTTGGCCGCCGCCCGCCGTGTCGGAATGCACGACGGAGGTGGCCGTCGAACTTTTTACACAGGCATCCGCCGATGACGCCTGTCCATGACACAGGCGTCCGCCGGTCCGGCCTGTCCATGGCGTAGGCTTCCAGGGCAGACGCCCTGGCCATAGGATAGACGTCCAGGTTAGACGTCCGAACCATGGATCAGCGTCCAGATCGGACGCCTATGCGCTGGAATAGGCGTCTGAATTAGACGCCTTAGCCACGGTCCTGGCGTCCAGACCAGACGCCCCTGCCTTGGTGCAGGCGTCCTGGCCGGACGCCCCAGCCATTTTTCGAAAAAAATAAAATTTTCAATTCATAATTAATAATGTGTATTGTTTGTATAATTATTACTCATTAGTTGTATTGTTTGCTAAATGCAGATGAGAGGAGGAGCGGGCAAATCTATGCCGCTAGTCACAGAGTTGATGGGTTCTGGAGCGCGTCGCACCAGAGCATGTGGTGTTGATGCTTCCATTCGTAGACAGCGGGAGGCAGAGCGTAGGGGATTCGAGCACGTACCTTATACTGAGTTTGGTACTGAGGATTCGAGCGAGTATTATTCGCACGTACCTTAAATCTAGATGAATAAAATGTTTGTACGTATCTCTTAAATGACAAATGACAATCTCATGGATAGGCCGTGTTGCCGTTGAGGGTGCTTTCAACGGCAGCACAGTGAGACATGAAAATAAAGATATACCATTTCTGAACCCAAATAGTATGACAGCGGCATTGAAAATAGTAGCAATAGGGAATAAATCTTCAGCCACAACCATCCAATGATCCGATCCACATGCACCACCATCCCATGTAATACGTCAAACCTCAGGTTCAATCCCATCATAGTAGATCGATCGGTAGAGTGTACAATTAGCCATAATTTCATTTGCAATGCATACACGTATAAGACGCCATTTATCTTGGTCGCCAAATATGTAGTCGGCAATAACACGAAATCCACAATTACCGTCTCCGGGGACATCAAGATAACCTTCTACAAATGGCAAAATAATTCCCGGTATCTTGTCGATATGGTGATAGTTACCTATCTCCACTCGGTGGTGTGCATCTGCAAACCCATATTCAATATATTACATATTATCGTAACAATATCAAACTTAAAAAGCGTATCACGAGTATTAATAAATTTGTTCATACCCGATGAAGAGGCATTGTGGACTGATGCAGAAGAGTTGCGGCCATGACCACTGGATGACTGGGAACGGCCACGACCCCTTTGGCTGTACTCCCAACCACTAGGATCGCGTCTAGTCGATGAACTTCCTCTTGGTCGACCCTTAACTGCCGTATTCACTTGTGGTTCAACATAACGCGTTCGATCAGGGTGAAGATGATCATGGATAATAAGTGATACGTTATGGACAACTGCAGGATCCCTCTGTCTGACCTCATCGACAAGGGATTGGAAGTACCGCTGGTCCTCCGATTCAGCACCGGTAGAAGGATCGACAAATTCGGTCGTGTCCACACCATCACTAATAATAAGTGTTTGCCAAAATATGTAAAGACGATTAACACTACATGGGGTCCGCGATTCCATAACTCTCTTGAGCTCATACGCACAAGGAATCTGATGGGTAGTTTGGAGTGAACAACTGCAACGATGGTACACTTGATCACTTGATTCTCTCATACGTGTCAATTCATTCGACAGTAATCGCAGACAATGATGGGAAACACGACAGTGCAAGTAGTTGAATGGAAAACCAGAGTACACCACGTCTGTACGACACCTAAACTGTTCAAGTGTGTATCTGATCTGTGTTAGTTGTGATTCAATCTCCTGGTTCACTTTGGTCCAGACAGTATCGAGGGCTCCCGTGGAAGAGTTAAGCCATTGCTTTAATTCGGCATGTGCACTCTATACTCTACAAGTGGTTGTGTTTCCAAAATGAAGCACTTTATTCGTCCACGCAACAACAAACATCTCCTTGTATTTTAGCCATGTACCATCAACATAGGATATCACCTTAGGATTCCATCTCCATGTATCCTTCATGAGTTGCACCGCTTGATCGTATTCCTCTTCGGTCTCCGCTTCCATGAGTTTCTTCCATTTCCCATTTTAAAACTTTTGGCCCATTTCTTTATCTTTTCCACAAATTCTGTAGACCTTGTCTTCAACATCCTTATTAATATGCCATGTACAAAGCAAGTAGGCACTCTGTGGAAATATCTCTCCAATAGGACACATCAATCCCAACTCGTGATCCGTAACAATAGCCATCGGATGAACATCAAACCCAAGCAAAATTTTCAACTTCTCCAACACCCACGCATAGCTCGATTCGGTCTCATCTTTCATAATTGCATAGGCGATTAGGAAGTTCTTGTTACATGGAGTCATCCCAACTATCTCGAGGAATGACATCTTATACTTATTCGTTTTGTAGGTAGAATCCATGCCAATGAACCATCTATAGGTCCGGATTAAGTTGATTGATGTTGGATGTGCCATGAACACGTGGGTAACAGCATTTGTATCCGGGTCGGCCTGCGTCCAATGTATGTAGTTATTCGTCACAGCCAAATGGTGAAACTGACCGACGATATATCTTTCTTCAAAATCATGCTTCCTCAAGTGGTCTCTATAGTTATAAATATGTCGTCTAGTCGGTTTGTCCTCGGGAAATTTATTCTGAATGGCCGCCAAGATGGTACACGGCTGTAATACCCGAGATTTCTGTTATGTAGTTGGAGCTTGTGATATTGTAATGATTGTACTTGATTTGAGTATTATTTTCCGTATTTCATAATCCGATGTTGTCGAGCGTTTAATTCCGTGATTTGGAATTAAAGATTGTAAATCTGCGCATGTAGCGCACGCTATCAGCTATGTTTAGCGTGCGCTAACGTGGGTTCATAGCGCAGGCTACTGAGTGTCCTTAGCGCACGCTATGCGCGGTCAAATTGATTGAGACGTGCGGTAGGTGAGAGCTGGCCGGGGGACCCCTGTCGGTTGGTGTCGGGATGTACCTGGACGTCTTTCGGGGAAGAGCCGAGTCAACGCCTTAGCGCACGCTACAGGTATATGCGTAGCGCACGCTAAGTGCCGAGTACGCTTTAGTCCGGTGAGCCGTTAGCGCACGCTACGAAAGGTGGTCTAGCGCGCGCTAATAGCCATTTATTATAAATAGACAAAGATCCTATTCGTGATTTGATTCTCTCTTCTCCCATTACCCGAGTTCCTACACTTAGAACATGTCTTCCTTCATCCTAAACATCTCATATCAACATCCCGATTCGTGATTGAAGATCGTTTATCATTGAGATTGTTGTTCAAGCTTTCGTGTCGGATTGCTTCATTTTCCTCCGTGTTCTTTACTACTTGAGGTAGGTGATTCTTCACTAATGTTAGTAATGTTCTTAAAGACGCCTGATCATGCTTAGATAGCCGCTTATTTCGTTTATGATCGGTCATCACATGATAGAAGGATACTTTGACGTATCGGCACTATCTATCTTATGAACCTTTGAACCATCTTAGTAGATTGGACTCTAAGCGTTTTCAAATCAATTTATGATCGAATCGGATATTACCCATTGCTACGTTGTACACGTTGGAATCATGTGTTTTGGGACTTGGAATAATCGGAACTTAGAATACTTCTGAAGATCTTAGAAAAGATATGATATTGAGATGACTATCCGTATATTTGTATTTCACGATCATAAATCTTCCACAAACCTTATTAGCATGATTTGCCCGAAGATAACTTGTATTATCACGGTAGAATTCATGAGTTCTTCACCATTCAACCCGATTTCGGGTTGTAGTATTCTCACATGCAATATTAGCGCACGCTAACACATGTGAGTTAACGTGCGCTATCGGGTCGTCGATTAACGCCGAAACGTATGTAGCGACGTTATGAGACCAAATGAGTCCGATCGCCAGACCGTGGCTAGCGACGCTAGTCTTACACGATAGCGTACGCTAACAAGCTCGCTTAGCGCACGTTACGAGAGTACGTAGCGCACGCTAAGCGATTCAGCGATTGTATTTTATGAACTTTTGACCGTGAATCAAATTGTTAAACATTCATGCGACGTGAGATAAATCCTATATCATTTCTTTTGTTAAGGTTTGGCCTCGTTACGTGATTGATTGAGGAGGACGACCGTCGAGTGTTCATTTCCGTGGAAGTATTGTTATTATCTTCAAATCGAGGCAAGTACCTTGATATACGAATTATAATTACGTTGAAATCATTGTTGTTGAAGTATATGAATTATGTCATGAATATCTGTATTTATATTATATATATATATAGATATGTGTGGATATTTATGTAGTATTAATTGATAGAGTTGAAGGCCTGATGTGCAAAGTCTTGATGAATAACGTGTGAGTTATTGTTTATTCTGCGTAGTTGCGTACTGGCGATTAAATTATGTGGATTGATGAACTGATTTGATAATTGTGGAAACGATTGACTGTGTGCTTGGTATTTGTAATAATGTGAATACTTGTTATGAGAGACGTCATATCTGGGTACCTCTGAGGGCGGGGCGTGCACTCCGGCCTGTTGTACGCTGCAATGAGCGGCTCCATATGATTGGTGAACACCGGTGTTACTTAATGCGCGAGCAAGGGGCGGCTCCTGTGGGAGTGAACGCCGGCGCGGTGACATGTGCAATGGGTGGCCAATATAGTGGAGTGAACGCCGGTACACAGGTGTGCAAGGGAGGCGCCTGGCAGGCTTATTGGTAACGGATATTTGAGTGATAGCTAAGACCCCGTTACCAAATGATTTTCGAAATTTAAATCCTTGCAACTTGCTTTTAATGTTGGTCTTGATGTAGACCGCGGTTTGTGTTTCTGGAGTTCGTTCCAACTCGTTTTAAATGTTGGTATCAGAGTTAATTAACCAAGGATATTTGACGAGATCTCCGAGGGTTAATTAACCAGGGGTCTTGAGCAGGATTTGTCGAATGAGAGGCTGTGCCTTTGATTATCTTGTGTTGATTATTCTGTATTGGGTCGAGGACCCCGTGAGATGTTGAGATTTGATCTCGTGATGATATTATTTGGATTGGGCCGAGAACCCCGTGAGATGTTGTAATGATTCACTTGTGATAGTGTTTTATCATTTGGGTCGAGGACCCCGAATAACGTTGTAATGGTTTTCTTGCAAATTGTTTTCCACATCTCGGGTCAAGGACCCCAGAGCTTTTGAAGTATTTTCTAAAATATATTTCCATCTGATTTTCAAAATCCCAAGATGGCCCGAGTCAATATTAATGTGTTCGAACTTTCTTATCAAAACACTTTTCATTTTATTAAAAGGGAATTTTATGACTCCTTGGGCTCGTTTAAAGTTTCATTTGTGTTATGTTCAGACGGAGAATATGACAATGTGATTATCTTTCACCTTGTGTATGTAATACTATTCTGTGTTAGCCATTTGAATGTGTGGGTTGTGTTAAGGTTTCACGACTGTTGAGTTTGTGTTATTATTATTCGTATATCTTGTGTGTTATGTACTTGCACTAGCAAAATTCCAGTTTGCTAACCCCGAGTTTTCGGGGTGGGTGCTGTTATGCGCTCAGGTTTTGGCGGCTCGGAGCGATCACAGGATTAGGCCGGAAGGAGATGGAGGACAATGATACTAATCACACCAGAGTTAGAGTCTTTTCTTTTGTTTCATTTTGGTCGGTATTTCTCTGTCGTTCGAGTATTCACCCTTGCATGGGTGTAGTTTTCATTTATTAAATTGAATTGTCGTTCTTTTCTGTGTTCATCTTTATTTTCATCATTGAGATGTATAGTTCATTTGTTTCTGAATTGTTTAATGACCTTGTCGGTCTGTGTTGTATTTAGATTGACCCCGGTCGGTCAGTCATTTTGTAGTCTAGTAGAGTTTAGCCTTGTAGATCCTTGTAAGAAGGGCCTACGGCGTGTTACATTTCTGGATGTATTCTGGGGGTGTTACAAATATGGTATCGGAGCTTAGGTTGGCGAAAAACCTAGGCCGTTGGGTCAAGTCCATGTCTTGTGTAAGTCGCGCGCGTCAAAGTTGTGATTAGTATCGTGGTTCCAACATCATCTTCAAGCAATCCGTGATGGTAAGCCTTCCGAATTGTAAGTCCCCTTATATACGTATTTGATTATATTGTGCTTAACGTGAACCTAGGATTTGAACTTGTTAGAGATTATATTGTTTTACGATATCACCTGCGTATACGGTTCGAGTGAGAATGGTTATGTAGTATACTTCGGTAGTCGAACATATTTATCGGTTTCTACATTTCAGTAGGATAAATCTTTGAGTGTTAATTTTATCCGCTGCGTGAGTATTTTGAAATGACTCTTGACATTTTGGCATTTTTAGTCTTGCACATTTTAACGGTATTTTTATGACGGTATTTAATATTTTACAAATGATTTTGTAAGTTTTGGAAAATGCTACCGTCATCGGCTTTTTGGCATATTTTGAAATGAATTTAAATGGTTTTTAGCCTGGTAGGTTTCGGCACAGAATCCCCGGCATGTGATATTTCCGGGCCGAATTACGAACATTTCAAAGTAGTGTTTTAAAATTTTCCTAGCATTGTAAACCTCATGATTTAATGTAGTCGTGTCGAATAGTCACGTATTTTGGTAAAAAGTTCTTTCGAATAAACATTTTGGTAGAAGAGGAAGGATTTTCAAAATTGTGGTATTTGGGACTCAACACTTTTGAAATATTTTAAATTAGTTACAATTCGATTTTCAATTTTCTTGTAAGCATTACTCGAAAATAAATTTTTTAGAGTCATTGTATAAACTTCCTCTTCCAAAACAAAGGATAGTATTTACAAGTTTTGAGCACAACGTGATTCGACTTTTGTTTCAATTTTTTTTTTTAAAAAAGCATACGCATAATGATCGTCCTGGACGAAGGACTGGAAGTTGATTTCAGAAAATTTCGTGCTTTACGATATTACCGTTATTCTAAGGATGCTAATTAAACCTTATGTTGATAATTGTGGTATACCGTACAACCGACTATGTGATAACAATAGACGGTACTATCTGCATTAGCATGACGAGCTCAGCGGATGTAGACATAATATAGGAAGCGGAAGAGGTGAAGTGGTTCGTGCGACAACGATTCATGTTACGGTGAAGGAATATCAAGATCGACGATAACCTATGAAACCTCCTCGACCGAGCCAACGAGCGGAGAAAAGAGACCGAGGACATCCGGAAAATTTTGGGCGGGGAAGAGATTAAGGTTCTCAAACCCCCACGCTGCTCGAATACGTCATCTTCGCGGTCGAGAATGAGCATCGGAATCCCGGCCAAAGATCGGTGACTCCGTAAGAAGAGAGTGTGCATCAACAGCAACCGCACGGACATATCCGTGTAAATCGTACCTCCCACTCTTGACTTGTCATCGGTGCGGGTGTGAAGGCCATCGGGAGAAACATTGTGAGATAATTTCCGAATTGGCAAAGAATGCTACTCTGTCGGTGAGCAGAGCAAGTGGACGGAGAATGACCCGAAACCTTATGTCTTCTGCTGAAGAGCCTATCATAGGCGAATGAAGATTTTGTGCCGTGTTCTAGTCGTTGCTGTTTCCAACAATCGTGACTTTGATTGTTTTTCATTTTAATTGCTTTTCGTTTCCAACTCCTGCTGTTTTAAGTTTCGTGGCTGACATGTCTTCTTAATACGGGGACACGTAGTAACCGTGCTCTTCTTAGTATTTCCGATGTTAGGAGACTTTCATTGTTGATGATTCATCTGTGATTCTCTTGACAATTTCAAACTACCATGTTCTACGAACCTACCATCATTCGAACGAATTTCAGAACCGATTTGTTAGACTCTTTGAATTATTGTGGTCTATTCACATCTGAACTTAATCTTTGCAGAATTTTGTTCGAAACTATTTGTTCCCATTCGTATGATTAATATTTCCAATGTGTTATGAACTTGAATACGGTGGGTCGAGCTCGACACGCGATTTTGGTACATCTGAGCCATTTGTGAATTTCCTTAATTCCGTGAGCTTCTACTTCTCCACTCTAACTTCTCGTGTACGCGTATAACTTATTGCCTCAATTGACGTGCCTGATACTTCCTAAGTCCGATCATCGTATTTCTTTTTGAACCTTGCATTCGCGCATCGCTCGTGATATTTTGGGGTTGAGCTAGTAGATACTTTTCCTTGGTTGTTCCACCACTCTACTTTAAGTTTCGGGACGAAACTTCTTTTTAGGGAGGAAGGATGTAATACCCGAGATTTCTGTTATGTAGTTGGAGCTTGTGATATTGTAATGATTGTACTTGATTTGAGTATTATTTTCCGTATTTCATAATCCGATGTTGTCGAGCGTTTAATTCCGTGATTTGGAATTAAAGATTGTAAATCTGCACATGTAGCGCACGCTATCAGCTATGTTTAGCGTGCGCTAACGTGGGTTCATAGCGCAGGCTACTGAGTGTCCTTAGCGCACGCTATGCGCGGTCAAATTGATTGAGACGTGCGGTAGGTGAGAGCTGGCCGGGGGACCCCTGTCGGTTGGTGTCGGGATGTACCTGGACGTCTTTCGGGGAAGAGCCGAGTCAATGCCTTAGCGCACGCTACAGGTATATGCGTAGCGCACGCTAAGTGCCGAGTACAGTTTAGTCCAGTGAGCCGTTAGCGCACGCTACGAGCAGGGTCTAGCGCGCGCTAATAGCCATTTATTATAAATAGACAAAGATCCTATTCGTGATTTGATTCTCTCTTCTCCCATTACCCGAGTTCCTACACTTAGAACATGTCTTCCTTCATCCTAAACATCTCATATCAACATCCCGATTCGTGATTGAAGATCGTTTATCATCGAGATTGTTGTTCAAGCTTTCGGTGTCGGATTGCTTCATTTTCCTCCGTGTTCTTTACTACTTGAGGTAGGTGATTCTTCACTAATGTTAGTAATGTTCTTAAAGACGTCGATCATGCTTAGATAGCCGCTTATTTCGTTTATGATCGGTCATCACATGATAGAAGGATACTTTGACGTATCGGCACTATCTATCTTATGAACCTTTGAACCATCTTAGTAGATTGGACTCTAAGCGTTTTCAAATCAATTTATGATCGTAATCGGATATTACCCGGTTGCTACGTTGTACACGTTGGAATCATGTGTTTTGGGACTTGGAATAATCGGAACTTAGAATACTTCTGAAGATCTTAGAAAAGATATGATATTGAGATGACTATCCGTATATTTGTATTTCACGATCATAAATCTTCCACAAACCTTATTAGCATGATTTGCCCGAAGATAACTTGTATTATCACGGTAGAATTCATGAGTTCTTCACCATTCAACCCAGTTTTCGGGTTGTAGTATTCTGCCATGCAATATTAGCGCACGCTAACACATGTGAGTTAACGTGCGCTATCGGGGTCAAGCGATCGCCCAAACGCACGTAGCGACGTTATGAGACCAATGAGTCGATCGCTGACCGTGGCTAGCGCACGCTAGTCTTACACGATAGCGTACGCTAACAAGCTTGCTTAGCGCACGTTACGTAGAGTACGTAGCGCACGCTAAGCAGTTCAGGCAGATTGTATTTTATGAACTTTTGACCGTGAATCAAATTGTTAAACATTCATGCGACGTGAGATAAATCCTATATCATTTCTTTTGTTAAGGTTTGGCCTCGTTACGTGATTGATTGAGGAGGACGACCGTCGAGTGTTCATTTCCGTGGAAGTATTGTTATTATCTTCAAATCGAGGCAAGTACCTTGATATACGAATTATAATTACGTTGAAATCATTGTTGCTGAAGTATATGAATTATGTCATGAATATCTGTATTTATATTATATATATATATATATAGATATGTGTGGATATTTATGTAGTATTAATTGATAGAGTTGAAGGCTTGATGTGCAAAGTCTTGATGAATAACGTGTGAGTTATTGTTTATTCTGCGTAGTTGCGTACTGGCGATTAAATTATGTGGATTGATGAACTGATTTGATAATTGTGGAAACGATTGACTGTGTGCTTGGTATTTGTAATAATGTGAATACTTGTTATGAGAGACGTCATATCCGGGTACCTCGAGGGCGGGCGTGCACTCCGGCTGTTGTACGCTGCAATGAGCGGCTCCATATGATTGGTGAACACCGGTGTTACTTAATGCGCGAGCAAGGGGCGGCTCTGTGGGAGTGAACGCCGCGCGGTGACATGTGCAATGGGCGGCCAATATAGTGGAGTGAACGCCGGTACACAGGTGTGTAAGGGAGGCGCTGGCAGGCTTATTGGTAACGGATATTTGAGTGATAGCTAAGACCCCATTACCAAATGATTTTGAAATTTAAATCCTTGCAACTTGCTTTTAATGTTGGTCTTGATGTAGACCGCGGTTTGTGTTTCGGAGTTCGTTCCAACTCGTTTTAAATGTTGGTATCGAGTTAATTAACCAAGGATATTTGACGAGATCTCCGAGGTTAATTAACCAGGGTCTTGAGCAGATTTGTCGAATGAGAGGTCATGCCTTTGATTATCTTGTGTTGATTATTCTGTATTGGGTCGAGGACCCCGTGAGATGTTGAGATTTGATCTCGTGATGATATTATTTGGATTGGGCCGAGAACCCCGTGAGATGTTGTAATGATTCACTTGTGATAGTGTTTTATCATTTGGGTCGAGGACCCAGAATAACGTTGTAATGGTTTTCTTGCAAATTGTTTTCCACATCTCGGGTCAAGGACCCGAGAGCTTTTGAAGTATTTTCGAAAATATATTTCCATCTGATTTTCAAAATCCCAAGATGGCCCGAGTCAGGATTAAAGTGATCGAAATTACTTATCAAAACAATTTTCATTTTATTAAAAGGGAATTTTCGACTCCTTGGGCTCGTTTAAAGTTTCATTTGTGTTATGTTCAGACGGAGAATATGACAATGTGATTATCTTTCACCTTGTGTATGTAATACTATTCTGTGTTAGCCATTTGAATGTGTGGGTTGTGTTAAGGTTTCACATTTGTTGAGTTTGTGTTAATATTATACGGATATCTAGTGTGTTATTTACTTGCACTAGAAAAATTCAGTTTGCTAACCCCGAGTTTTCGGGGTGGGTGCTGTTATGCGCTCAGGTTTTGGCGGCTCGGGAGCGATCACAGGATTGGGTGGGAAGGAGATGGAGGACAATGATACTAATCACACCAGAGTTAGAGTCTTTTCTTTTGTTTCATTTTGGTCGGTATTTCTCTGTCGTTCGAGTATTCACCCTTGCATGGGTGTAGTTTTCATTTATTAAATTGAATTGTCGTTCTTTTCTGTGTTCATCTTTATTTTCATCATTGAGATGTATAGTTCATTTGTTTCTGAATTGTTTAATGACCTTGTCGGTCTGTGTTGTATTTAGATTGACCCCGGTCGGTCAGTCATTTTGTAGTCTAGTAGAGTTTAGCCTTGTAGATCCTTGTAAGAAGGGCCTACGGCGTGTTACATTTCCGGATGTATTCTGGGGGTGTTACAACGGCTTGGCTTGAGCAGCACTCATCTCACGAACAACTTGTTTGGCCGATTTACTCAGTCCACTCATTTGACGATGCCCCTTCTAGAGATACAATAAATGAGTGATTGTGCATACCCTTACTCCCAGACATCGGTTTGATTATCCAACCACTCAAGTCATGCAATTGTTCGGTCTTTATCTGAAATGTACACTTGCATGCTTTCGTCTTTGTGTCCTTTCGAACAACGACATCCAAATCTCTTAATACCCCTCTGTACCGTTCACCACGATTACATCTCAATAGCTTTGTCTTTCCTTTATTCTTGTACGACGAAATGATCAACTCGAAACCAATTTGAAGAGCAATTTTTTTCGCCCAACCAATCGCATCACAATCACTATCGAATATTTCGTCATTGACGAAATAACCACTATAATCAACACTGTCACCTTCAAATTCTTCCAATATAACCTGAAATTTTTAATTGACATAATGTTAATAATAATACCAATAATATTATTATTAAAATTTAAAATCATGCAAAAAAAAGCGTCCAGGCGTCCAGAAATTGCGCCTGGACCATGGCACAGGCGTCTGGTATGGACGCCTGGCCACGGTACAGGCGTCTGAATCGGACGCCCAGACCATGGTACAGGCGCCTGGTGCAGACGTCTAGACCATGGACTAAACGTCCGTTGCAGACGCCTGTACCATGGTCTAGGCGGAATCTGTGGACGCCCGTGCCATGGAGCAGGCAGAATATTCAGACGCCTGCGTCATTTTCTCCGAAAAATTACCTCCAGATCTGAATTCTCGTCCATTTTCGTGGTTGTCGATGATATTGACGATATATATTTGATTGTGTGTTTGGGTAGAATAAATGAAAAATTGATTCTAGATTTCAATTCGAAAAACTTGTGTGTTGGTAAAGAATTGTGTGTTGGGTAGAAATAATGAAAGATTGTCAAATGGACAAAAAAGTAATTTTTAAGAACGATGTCTAGTAATTTAGGACGGTGTTTAGTAATACCCTTACTTTTTCACCATTACTTTATGATTGCATTAATTAATTCCCACCATTCTCCTGCATTCTGCCATTTGTTCCATAATTTATACTCTGTATAAATCTTCTCCCTTTTTCTGCAGAAATTATAGATGGCACATAAATCTATAAGCTGAACATGTCCGTACATTTCAGCGGAATATATATATATAGAGAGAGAAAGAGAGAGGAGAGAGGAACATTCTTCCCGCTGCATTGACGAAGGCCTTGAGAATTTGTATTTTCCAACAAATTGAAGCAAAACGGTAATTTTTTTTTCCACAATTGTTTTTGTTTCTTCAAGAAAACCTCAAAAAGATACCCATATCTGCTGGGAATGTGTTATGTTAGCCACTTGTTTCATTATCTATACGGGTTTTAGGATTTTTTTTCCTGTTTTTTTTTTTTTAATTTAAATCATCTTTATTATTTTCTAATCCTCTTGGTTTATTATTATTGTTATACTATTAAATAGGTAAAAAAAAATGGCGTTTTCTTGGTAGAAGAAAGTCTTCTTCCCAGATGCCGGAGAAAGCTGCAGATCTTGCATGGATTATAAGGTCAAACCCCATGGTTCATTGGTGTTTCAAGATTCTGACGACAGGGGCATTTCTTGGTATTTTCATTTTTTTGGGGATTGGTGGGTTAAATATGAAAACATTTTCAAAGGATTTTGTTGTTCTTAAGCTCAATGGTTCTCAAGCTTTGTTACAATCCCATAAAGATTTGAACTTTACTAAACTCAGTTTGAGCCAAAGCCAGACCCAATATATCTCCAGTTACAGCCCTCAAGTTTCATTAAATCTGACTCTAGTCCCTTGGATTTCAGTCGAGCTTGAATCAAATTACTCATCCAATCTTCTTGCACAATGGCTGACCCCAGGGGGTGAGCCCTGTAAGGATTCGAAAACAGTCGATATCCAACTTCTTAATTTGGATGGTGGTGATAAAAACATTGAGTTATTAACTGGTGATATCCATGAGTTTGTTTTTCAGGCATTGGATGATTTAGGTAAGCCTCATTGTTTAGGAGGCGATTATTTCGAAATCGATCTTTCTAGCGAAAACTGGAAAGCGAGGCCTCCGGTTAAGGACTTAAGAAACGGCACATACACATTTTCACTTCAAGTGCACCCTGATTTTCCAGGGGACTACAATCTGACCATCATCCTGTTGTTCCGCAATTACGAAGGCTTAAAATTTTCCCCCGCACGATTCGCTTTCGACAGAACGCTCCGTGTGATTCCAATCAAGTTCCAGAAATCGGCATCGATGTTGCCGGAAATAAAACTATGCAATAAGAAACTTGATTACTCTAAGGATGTCTGGTCCGGTCGATGGACCCGGCACGCCAAGAACGATAGTTGTCCGATTAGTGAAGATGGCCGGTACAGATGCCAGGAGCCGGACTTTCCTTGCCGACATCCATGGTGTGAAGGCCCTTTGGGGTTGCTCGAGAGTAACGGATGGATATACTCGGCCCATTGTTCGTTTCAAATTTTCTCGAGGGAAAAAGCTTGGAATTGTTTGAATAATCGATGGATATTTTGGTGGGGCGATTCGAATCATTGTGATACGATCCGTAACATCCTTATGTTCGTTTTGGATGTGCATGATGTTTCCGTTGTTCCGAGAATTTTTGACAAGAACATAACAAATCCATTAAATCCGTCCCAAACCGTCCGATTCACGAGCATTTTCAACGGGCATCCAAATGATACAGGGAATTATCAGGGTTTGAACTCGTTAATCAATTCTGAGTACAGAAAATTGTTGAAGGGTTATTTTTCGGGAAACGTGGTCCCCGGCACGATTATCATGAACTCAGGTTTACACGACGGAGTCTTCTGGTCGAATATTAGGAGTTTTATCAAAGGGGCGGACTTCGCGGCCGCGTTTTGGGCCGAGGTGATTGAAGGGGTGAGAAGAAGAGGGCTCGTGCGGCCCGAGATTATATATAGGACGTCAGTGGCGACGGGAGGGTATGCTAGGAAATTGGCGTTTAATCCTTCAAAAATGGAGGCTTTCAATGGGGTGGTGTTGGATAAGTGGAGGCGGTATGGGGTGCTCGATAGAGTTGTTGATGATTTTGATATGACGTATCCGTGGCATTATGATAACCGGTGCAATGACGGGGTCCACTATGGACGTGCGCCGTTGAAGATGAAGTGGAAGGATGGCGAGATTGGTCATCAATATTTTGTCGACATAATGCTTTGTCATGTATTGATGAACGCGGTTTGTGTTACGTGAGGGGGGAATATAGATTATAGGTAATGGATTTTGTAAGTTAGTATTTGTCAATATCGTTCTTTAGATGGTTTACGCGCTAATACGGTGCGATGCGATTGGGGCGGCGCGAAATTGGGAGGTTTCTTGAATTGATGAAGTGTAAGCTGGGATGATAGGATTTTGATGGAAACGAGAAGGCTTGATGGTGCAGCTAGTGTGTGGGCAATACAGTTGCAAATATTTTGAGGAGTGTATATTCTTGTCCCAATGTTGTGATTTTTTTTTTTTTAAATAATTTTTGTAAATTTCAATGGTATGTAATTCACAAACTGAAGAACTGGGGTGCTTGACCATTGTTGAAACTTTGAGTTGATGAATGAAACTATCAGACACAAACTTGAGAAAGTTGTGCTGCTTTTGTCTTTTTTGGAAGATGTTCTTCTCTATAGCTTTACTGAAACTTCAAGTTCCATAAAATTTAGGCAAAATTACCGGGGTATGACCTTTTCCAAATTTTATGGTAACAATTTTTTTTGTATCATTTAGTAATATGAATTTGTTTCCGTCAAACCAAATTAGGGTATGCGTGAAAATCCACCAGTTAAATTTAACAGATTTGCTGACATGTCCGTTAAGTGATACGTGTCACCTTATGATTGGTCCACGTAATAATAAAAAAATAATAAAAAAAAATATAAAAGTCTAAAAAATATAAAAATTAAAAAATCTGGAATTTTTCAAAAAATCCGAACTTTATTTTTTTAAAAAAGAATTCTGGAATATTAATATTAAAAATCGGATGTTTTTATTTAAAGTTTGAAAATAAAAAATAAAAAATTAAAAATTTCGGATTCGATTTATAAATTGTTTTGTTTAATAAAAACATCCAATTTTTAATATTAATATTCCATATTTTTTTAAAAATAAATAAAAAAGTTTGGATTTCTTTAAAAAATTCCATATTTTTTATTTTTTATATTTTTTAGACTTTTTATATTTATTATTATTATGTGGACACATCACAATGTGACCGTGTCACTTAACGGACATGTCAGCAAGTCCGTTAGATTTAACTGACGGAATTTCACGGACACCCTAACTTGGTTGGACGGAAATAAGTTCGTACCCTTAAATGCTACAAAAAAATTTTGTTACCATAATTATCTTGCGAAATCTATAAATCTATAAAGATCTGACGGTTGTAGATGAGTAGAATTATATACATTTATATATTTTTTTATTGATGTTAGTGATCTGACGGTTGAATATTAGTGATCTAACAGTTGCATATACTAGCGACCAGCTGGATGCAACAAATAATAACAAATATGCAATGAAATTACTTAAAAATACAACACGTATAGATTGATTTCTAGACTTCATCCTTAAGGGGTTTTCTACCATAATCAATATAAATTTTTAATTCTTTTTAGGTATATTAAATAATTGATATATACAATACCCACGCGCCTCCACGCGTCACCTTTCGAGGCGGACCTCCTGGTTTTTTCCGGCGATTTTTTCCGGCGTTTCCAGGCTGCCACGACCTACACCGCCCGCGAGTGGGGCCTCCATACCCTTTTCCGAGGTTGATCTAAGTTGTGACGCTGCTACAGTCGCCGACTGCCGCCGGAAGCCGCCGCCGGCAACATTCTGATCACCGGAAAAAAAAAATTCCGGCTAAGCTGAGCCTCTTTTCTCCCCTTCTTTTTGCTTGATTCTCCTTTACTTATTTAACCTGATTTTTAATCTGTTGCTTTCTGGCAGTTGTGGGTTGTTGTTGTTTGTTGTGTTAGGTGTTTGTCTTGAGCTTGTCCCCCCCGTTTTTCTCCCTGCCCCTTTTTGGGTTGCTTTCTTAGCTTTTTGGGTTGTTGCTGTTGTTTGTAGCTGTTGTGGTTTGTTGTTTTTGTTTGCTGTTGTTGTTTGTTGTAGTTGTTGGTTGTTGCTTGTAGTGTGTTGGGGTTAGGATAGACTCCTTGGTTAGTGATGGTATCCTGAGGTCATGTCTTGTCGGTTCGGGCGGGGTAGGTGGGGTAGATGGTGTAGGCGGGGTTGGCGGGGTAGGCGGGTTTAGGGTGGGTAGGGGTTATGCTAGGGTAGCGTCGGCTCGTAGGATTAGGGTGGGTAGTTGGAACGTTGGGTCTTTGACCAGTAAGCTCTTTGAGCTTGTTGATGTTTTGAGGAGACATAAGGTTGATATTGCGTGCTTCCAAGAGACTAAATGGAAGGGCTCTAGCTCGAGGGAGGGTAACGGCTTCAAGCTGTGGTACTCGGGCTCAAGGTCTGCTAGAAACGGAGTTAGAATTATTTTGGCAGCGGGCCTTAAAGATTATGTAGTGCAAGTGATCAGGAGGAGCGATAGGATCATGGAAATTACGTTGGTTATTGATGGAGAGACTGTTAACGTAATTAGCGCTTATGCACCTCAGGTGGGCCGAAATGAAGTTGAGAAGAAGAACTTCTGGGACTCCCTCGACGAGCTACTTAGGGAGTGCCCATCGGACCAGCGTTTGATTATTGGAGGGGACTTGAACGGCCATATAGGAGCTGCAGTGGATGGTTACGCGGGGGTTCATGGAGGTTTTGGCTTTGGAGTTAGGAATGACGAAGGGCGATCGATATTAGAGTTTGCTTCGGCCCACGACTTGGTTGTAGTGAACTCTTTCTTCAAGAAGAGAGATGTTCACTTGATCACCTTCCAGAGTGGGGGTCGCAACACCCAGATTGATTATCTGTTGGTGCGAAGAAGGGATCTTAGAGCATGCAGAGACTGCAGGGTTTTCCCTGGCGAGGCTTGCTCATCCCAACACAAATTGTTAGCCCTGGATGCTCTGTTTAAGAGACAAAACCCAAGGAGAGTACCGACCAGGTTGCCAAGGATTCTTTGGAAGAATCTGAACAGTGAGGCGGCAGAGTCCTTCAGAGTAAAAGTCGCAGAGGGATTTTCCTCTAGGTCGGAGGACTTGTCTGTTAGAGACGCGAACCAGATGTGGAGCACTCTTGCCGGAATCATTAAGGACGCAGCAAAGGATTCCCTTGGTGTGGCTAGTGGGGCATCGAGGACCCAGCCGCCCAACAGGGAATCTTGGTGGTTTAGTGAGGAAGTGCAAGCCAAAGTTTCCGTCAAGCAAGCTAGATTCAGAGAGCTTCTTGTGTGTCGAGAGGGACATCAAGCTGACATTATCGCCGCAGAAGAGAGGTATAAAGCTGCTAAAAGAGAAGCGAAAAAAGCAGTAGCTCAGGCGAAGGACAAGGCGTACGAAGATCTGTATAAGAGATTAGACTCCAAAGAAGGGGCTAACGATATTTTCAGGATTGCTAAAGCCCGAGAAAGAAGAATGAGGGATTTAGGAAACGTTAAATATATCAAAGATGAAAGTGGACGGACCATTGTGAACGAAGAGGATATTAGGAAAAGATGGGGAGATTATTTCTCATCTCTTTTCAACGAAGGAAGTACTGAAGGGAGTACTGAGGGAAGTGGGGAGGAAGAGAACCTTAGCCAAAGGCCAGAGTGCTACTATTCGAGGATTAGCCAACCGGAAGTGAAGGTTGCTCTACAGAAAATGGGAAGAAACAAAGCAGTAGGACCGGACCAAATCCCCATAGAGGCTTGGAGGTGTCTTGGGGATGAGGGGGTAGAATGGCTGACCTGCCTCTTCAACAAGATCTTCTCCGGTGCTAAGATGCCAGAAGAATGGAGACTTAGTGAAGTCATCCCCATATATAAGAACAAGGGGGATGTGCAAGTGTGTGGCAATTATAGAAGCATTAAGCTTCTTAGCCACACCATGAAGCTTTGGGAGAGAGTTATTGAGAGGAGGTTGAGAAGGGAGACGAGGGTGTCTGAGAACCAATTTGGTTTTATGCCAGGAAGGTCCTCGATTGAGGCTATTCACCTTCTGAGAAGTCTTATGGAGAAATATAGAGAAAGACAAAAGGACCTACATATGGCGTTTCTTGACCTTGAAAAGGCATACGATAGCGTCCCACGAGAGTTGATTTGGAGAACTCTTATTGATAAGGGTTCCCCAAGGAGATTCGTGAGGGTCATTAAGGATATGTACGAGGGGGCTAAGACCCGTGTATGGTCCACAGTGGGGACCTCAGAGTTTTTCCCTGTAGAAGTTGGGCTCCACCAGGGATCTGCCATCAGTCCTTACCTCTTCGCCTTGATCCTAGACGAGTTATCTAGAGGGATACAAGAGGGTATCCCGTGGAGCATGATTTTTGCTGATGACATTGTGCTGGTAGCAGAATCGGCAGAAGGGTTAAACAACAAACTTGAGCAATGGAGGGAGGCTCTTGAAGACAATGGCCTGCGTGTGAGCAGAGAGAAGACTGAATACCTAAGATGTGATTTTAGGAGGATCGAGTCAGGACACCATGAGGATATTGATGTTCGTATTGGTGACCAGATCCTGCCACCCAAGGAGTCTTTTAGATATCTGGGATCGATGATTCACAAATCAGGGAGAATAGAGGAGGACGTAACCCACCGGATTAGAGCGGGATGGGCGAGATGGAGGGCGGCTTCGGGAGTTCTTTGTGATAGGAATGTCCCCTTAAAGTTAAAGGGAAAATTCTATAAGGTGGCGGTTAGACCGGCTATGTTGTACGGGTCTGAGTGTTGGCCTATCACCAAGGTCCAAGCTAACAGGGTAGAGGTGGCAGAACTGAGAATGCTAAGATGGACTTGTGGTAAGACCTTGCTTGACATGATCCCGAACGGAGTTTTTAGAGCTAAACTCGAAGTCGAGAATATTATCTCGAAGATGAGAGAAGGAAGGTTGAGGTGGTTCGGTCATGTCAGGAGGAGGCCACAATCAGCGCCAGTTAGAAGAGTCGAAGCGCTTGTAGTAGAGGGAGTGAGAAGAAGGGGTAGACCCAAACTCAGGTGGGAGGATAGACTCAATCTCGACATGAAGGAGCTACTTTTGTCCGATGACATGATCTCAGATAGGAAGGCGTGGAGAGATAGAATTAGGATTTGCGGGTAGTCCCGGTTGGGGGCTTGGTTGCGGTTGCGTTTCCCCCGTCGTCGGTTAAGTTCCTTGTTTTCGTTTTGCCTTAGTTTTAGGCCCCGTGCGTTGCTTTGCCTTGCTCTTAGTTGCCCCCTTAGGTTTGCATGCCTTTTCTTGTTTTTGCTTTGCCTTAGCTGTAGGCCCCATGCATTGTTTTGCCTTTCCCTGTGTTGCCTCCTCTGGTTTGTTTGCTTTTCTTTGTGCCTTGGTTCTCGGTTTTGTTTGGTGTGCTTTTGCCCGTGTTTCCTTGCCTGCCTCTATTGCTTGCTTTGCCTGCTTCGGATTGCATGATTTTCTTGTTTACTGTCGTTCGGTTCTCTTTGCTTTTCTCTATCCCCCGCTCATCTGCTCTTGTCGGAGGTCTCATTGGAAGCAGTCTCTCTACTCCTGGGTGTATCCTTGGGGTAGGGGTAGGATCTGTCTACATTCTACCTCCCCCATACCCTGCTCTGGCGGGATTGGGTTTGTTGTTGTTGTTGTTGTTGGCCTACGAATTTGGAGGCCCTGCACCATCGCCTAAGCTCCCCCCAACCAATTGGGCCGGCCCTGATTTTTTAACTGTATGTTTACTACTCCCTGTGTTTTTAATAGACATTGTATGAGTTTTTCAATATTGAACTTATTTATTTATTAAAAAATTATAATCAAAGTTTCGGCTCAAAAAATGAAAAAAAAAAATCTAACAGAAAAAGGAGGTAGTTCATGTTAACCGATGTCCATCTGCTATTAGATTCTTATGTAGTACTACCTACTCTATGGAATATGCAAGAATTTTCATCTATCAGGCCTAACATGGAGTAGGCCCCTATGAATCATTTTGGACGCTTCCAACCCTTTCATTTAGGTCTAAACCAGAGACGAATCCAGAAAATTTCTTGGGGGGTCAGAGTGATAATATATATAGAGGCGGACTGAATATGAACCGGTTCAAGATTATATGTAGAGGGCCAGAGACGGACTAAATATGAACCAAGACGATGAATACTATGATGCACTACATTTTGTTCCCAGCAACACATTTACAGCCGTAAGCTAGGCGGTGTTACAGCCATAAACCGCATAGAGTTATAAATGTAATCTGCAAGAATTACGGCCGTAGTGCTTGTTCGGTAAAAAGTGGCAACTATAATGGCATATTTATGGCCATATACTTTTTGAGTTACCATCGTATATTTCCAAGTTATGTCCGTAAGCCGTGTATGTAATTGGTGCAACTATAAAAATTGTGCGATAGAATTGTTCGGTAAAAAGTGGCAACTATAATGGCATATTTATGGCCATATACTTTTTGAGTTACCATCGTATATCTCCAAGTTATGTCCGTAAGCCGTGTATGTAATTGGTGCAACTATAAAAATTGTGCGATAGAATTGTTCGGTAAAAAGTGGCAACTATAATGGCATATTTATGGCCATATACTTTTTGAGTTACCATTTTATATCTCCAAGTTATGTCCGTAAGCCGTGTATGTAATTGGTGCAACTACAAAAATTTTGCGATAGAATTATCTGCATTTTGTTTTTACTTTTCCATCTCGTATGATGGTCCTACGACGAAATGAGTCGGAAATAATAACCCAAATTAAAATGGATCGAAAGTAACGTCTCATGGCGTAACAGAATGAAACTATCATACCAGTGCGAAACTGGTTGAGAATGACCTTACGGGGCGAAATGAGTCGAAAATAATATTTCGGGTCGAAACGGGTCGAAAATAAACCTCTGGGGGAACGGGTCGAAAACATCGTCCCACGACGAAATAGGTTGATATTGCCGTTCCGAGCAAAATTAGTCGGAAATGACGTCATCTGTCAAGCTTTGAGCGGAACAGATGGAGTTTGATTTTTTGTGAGGTACAAAATAATTTATTGAGGTATCATTGTCGACCTATTTCGTCACGGGTGACCTGTGGTCACGGGTTCGAATCCTACGAACGGCCTCTTGTCAATTTAATTGGCAAGGAAAGGCTTACCCCCTAGGCCTTATACACCATTGTGGTGGGACCCTTTCTCGAACCCTCGCCTTGCGGGGCACTTCGTGCACCGGCCTACTCTTTATGAGTAATTTGGGTAAAAATAAACAATATTAAAATAAAAAACTTATTTCAAAGATTGAGAAAAATAAAACGTTTCACTTAAACTGAAAAGAAGAAAGTATTATTAGATAAAAATTTTAAAAATAAGATTCGAACTCACAATCTCCCAAAGCCTCTTAAATATGCTTATAACTAATTTAAGAGTAGTGCTATTTGGACACACTATGTCCGACCACACGAGATCATTTTTTCAAAAAAAAAAAATGGGTCGGTTTTTGCCCTTTTCGGTTTGATTGAATAAGTAAATCAAGCACATAATATTCACTTTCGATAATACCCGTATTTCGAAGTGAAGAAGAAAAATAGGTAGATTAAGAATGAACTATTTCAAAGTGAAGAAGAAAGAGAACTAGATGAATTAAGTGTTGTAATTTCATTAATTAATTAGAAATTATATTAAAATTTGTGTCTATAATGAAATTATGCAATTTTATGAATTATTATTGACGTTTTTAAAACATAATTTTCAATTTTAACATAGTGTGTGGCTTGACACAGTGTGTCCATTTAGCATTTCTTCTAATTTAATTAGATAACAAAAGTGGGAATAGCTTGTTTTGACCTTTTATATATAGCATTATTCTTTTTTGTCCCAAGTTTAGCACAAACTCTTTTGATACCCAAATTGTTGGAATTGACCTTTACTCCAATGAATTCGAGTCATATATTGTAATTCCGAGTAACATAATTTCGAGTCATATATTGTACAAACCCATTAGTGTGATGATGTTTTTTTTTTCTTGAGGTCTTAAATAATGTGTCGTGGGATTGGGTGATTATGTTTTTTTTTTTTTTTTTGAATTATTGTGATGTGTTTTGGATCTCGTGTGATGTGTTTTTGATTCCTGCTTGTTTCTTTTTTTTTTTGGATTCGTGTGATGTCTTTTTTTTTTTGGATTCCGGCGGTGTTACTCGAATTTTTGATTTGGGTAACTCGAATCAGATTCGGTTATTCGAATTTAAATTTGAGTTACCCGAATCTGATTCTCGAGTTACCCGAATCTGATTCGAGTTACCCGATTTTGTTACGGGTAACTCGTATCTTATCTGGTAATTCGGATTTGGGTAGCTCGATTGTCTAATTGTCTTACCCGATTATCAACCTTTCTCAATATTGTATATTTTTTAAAGTTGATTCGAAATTATGTTACGCGAAATTACATATATAACTCGGATTTATTCGAACAAAAGTCAATTTCGACAATTTAAGTATCAAAAGAATTTAAACTTGGAACCCAAAAAAATAGTGCTAAAAGGTCAAAACAAAATTATGCAATATATAATATCTATCTTGGGACCATAAGTAGTTACGGTGTGTTTTCAGTTCTGATTTCTCAGATATTCGTATCTTAGCAGCGAAACAGAACGATCACAATCACAGCCGAAATTAATATTCTTTTACCAGCAAAAGCGGAGTGTGATTTTGTTCAGCCTCCTAAAAAGAGGGTGAACTTACTCTCCATAATTGGAGGGTAATTTTGAGATATAAAAATTAAATTTTTTAATTTTTGTTTTTTATATGTTATTCTATTTGTCGAGATCTTTAATTTGAGTATAATTTTGATACATAATTTTGTAGTTTTTTAATTTTTTTTATTTTGAGTGATAAATTAATATTTTTTATTTATGAAAATAATTTTTTCAAAACTACAAAATTATGTATCAAAATTATACTCAAATTAAAGATCTCGACAAATAAAATAACATAAAAAAAACAAAAATTAAAAAATTTAATTTTTATATCTCAAAATCACCCTGAGTGTGAACAAAATCACACTCGCAGCGAGACGAGAAAAAAAAAAAGCAAGAGAGAAAGTTCCCCATTTCTCCATAGCAAACGTAATTTCTCGTTCCGCATCACTGTGTGGAGAATGATTTGGATATTTGTCGTCTAGATGGGACATCCTCACCGTCTCCGAAAAGGGTTTTTTTACAAGCAGTGATTTTCTTTTTGGGTTTTTCATTTTATTCCCCAAGTCAATCTGGCAAATTTAGGCGGAATAAATTTGAGGCCTCGCTTGTCATTGAAGCAAGCTTCACCGGAGGACCCTGAAGAAGAAGAAGAAGAAGAAGTGTGCAGGCCTTGGCGGAAAAAGATATTGTTTGTCTCCCCACATTCCATCATAATGAATTTAAAATGCAGCTGGGTTTCTATTTTGAAAATTTTCTTACTCCTAATGCTGATTGGGGCTATTGGAATTGCCTGCTTCACTCTCCCTATTGAAAAGGTTATTCTTTTTTAATTTATATATATATTTTGGGTTTCTGGTATTTTGCTTAATTAGGGGTTTTCTTGGACAGTTTTCGGTGTTTGATTTACTCTTTTCCTCTATTAATGTGGCTTGTGTTTGTGGATTTCCTGGACCGATATAGTTGTTTTATTGTGTGTGGGAGTTTATGTTGCTGTGACTAATCGGTACTATTTGGGTGTTTTTCTTGAATTGATTTTGCTCTTAATTCCGTCAAATTGTGTAGTTGGTTGTTGTTGTTTTCTGTTGTGAGAACTAAACACACTGCTATAATGCATTATATGTGGTGCTGCCATTAGTCCTGCACACAGCTAGTAAGAATGCAGCCGGTAATTAAAAGTGCCGGTGGCAATATTGTAATATAGAATAGCAGTGCGCACGGATGATGATAGAACTGTTATATCGCATTACAATAGTGTTCTTAGTTCTCACACCATGGAAATTTTTTTCTCATTTGAACTGTGTCTGTGTTACATTGAAATAGCTCATTGGCATTTCAGATATTGTGCAGCTGCTGGATAGTAAATTAGTAAGTAAGCTATTTCGTAATCTGGCCCAACCATCTTAATGTCAGCAAGAGAAAGTGTAAGCGTTGTTAAAACTAATAAGGAGTTCATGGGTTCAAATTGGAAAAATTGCAGATCATTTAGTGCTTTAAATTCATGACTGTTCGTTATGCACTCGGTTGGATTAGTTATCTAAGATTGTTATTCATTAGTCTTTTTTACTCCTATCTCCAGATATTGAAGGATTTCTTAGTATGGATAGAGCAAGATCTTGGTCCTTGGGGTCCTCTAGTGCTGTAAGTACAGTTTTATGTGTTCATTTTACTAAGTTTTTTATGTTATGCCTAAAGATGTTGATTTCAAATGTAAAAACTTATAGTGGTGACGGTTTTTAAATTTTCATCCATGGTTATCAAGTCGTCAACCTTTCGACGAGTACTCGTCTAGTCGGATTTTGTAAGAAGTCGTCCGATGACTTATTGATTCCAGAGGGTAATTTTTTTACCCGAAACCCGACCCTAAAAATTGGGTTTTTCCTGAAACCCGACCTGAAAAACCGGATCAGAATTTAAAAAGGGTTATAGTGTATTAAAATTTTCCACATTTTCCAGCTCGTTCTTCCCCCAATTAGGTCTTCCTATTCTCATCTCTGTGGGCGGCGGACCTTCATATCTCCAGTAGTCCGCCTGGTGTCGCCTTCTTCTTCTTCATCATATCTCCGTCGTATTCTTCTTCTCCTTGTCTCGCGGCGGTTGGCGGCTATTTGTTGAATTTGAACTTATATTATATTACTTTATGTTGAAATCTATGAAATTGTTAGTGTTCATATACAGCCAAACCACACCAAATCAAACTAAGCCTTATCCCACCACGGTGGGGTCGGCTGTAATGTATGGATATGACGTCTCCAATGAACTCTATATCGGGTCATTTTCGCTGTTAAGTTCATTTGCTGCATGTCCCTTCTAATAGTTTTCCTCCAACTCTTCTTCGTCCGCCCTCATCTTTTGACTCCCTTTGTTGTCTATAGTTTCACCTCCTCACTGGAGCCTCTAGCGGTCTTCTTTGCACATAGCCATACCATCTTAGTCTATTTCTCCTCATTTGTCCTCAATAGGGATGCCCCCCGGATTGCTTTATTTCTAATTTTGTCTCAGTGGGTGACTCCACAGTCCACCCACCCACCTTAACATTCTCATTTTTGCCACCGCCATCTTCTGTACCCCTCCAATTTTTTAGATGTCATTCTAACTTTATGCACATAAATTAAAGATTTATTTTTGCCAAAAGATACACCTAAGAATTGATGCATGATTTTTATAGTGAGTTACTACGGGTAATAGTAGAATTAATGAATTGAGAGCAAGAAAATATAAAGTAACATCTATTTTGTAAAAATCTAAAAAAACTCAGAATGACATCTAACGAGGTTGGAGGTAATAATTAAATATATCCACGATCAAAATCGTACATTAAAGAATGTGTGTTATCCCGCTCTCATTATTTTTTCTTTGCTATTGTTAAAATGAATAAGAACCTAAAAAAACAACGAAAGAGTTAAAAAATATTAAAGAAAAAAGCAAAAGATGAAAAAATTGATTTTTTATACAAAGTCTTACATGATCCTAAATCAAAAATATTTATAAAAAAACTTGTACAAGAGTAAATTTTTTTTTTCTGTTTTGAATATTTATTTTAAATATAAATATATAAGATCGAGGAAGAAATCAGACAATATGAACGAACTATTAATTAAAATGGTAAAAAGATATATTTTTATCAAGTGGGCATGGGAGAAACTAAAGGGTATTACTAGACTTTCCCCCCTATTTTTGTCAAATTTAGGGATAAACCAAAAAGTGGGGGGGGGGGGGGGGGGGGACTGGGCAGTCTTGGCAGATCACTCAAAATCATTCTTACTCTATTTTTGGGCTAACATAATAAAAAAGCAAGATGAAAAGTCCTTCAAATAGATTTCCCAAATTTAATTGGGTCCACAAAAATATTTACACCTCCGTAAATCTACTCTCATATTTACACCTTCAAAAATCTACTCTCAAATTTTTTGCTCTTCCAAATTGAGTTAGGCCCATAAAAATATTACCATTATAAGATAGTCAATAAGGAATAAGAGAACTGGTGTATTCATTTATAAAGTAGGGGATAAGTATTGGGGAAGATTTATGAGCTAATTCAGGAATAAATTTTGAGAATTCTGTTCGGACTAAATTATGCTCCTTGTTCCATAAAAGTCCTACTTTTAAATTTATATTGGTTCCATATAAAGAATTCTGATTTAAAAATAAATGTTAATACGTAATTAAAATTGTAATACCCCCTCGGTCCACCAAAAACTTGCTCCAGTTTCCTTATTGGAGTGTCCGTCAAAAACTTGCCCCAGTTATAAAAGGAAAGTTTTTCTCTTTTCTTCTCAAAAGTGGACCATTTTCCCACTAAAATCACTTTATACCATCTTTTCTTAAAACCCGTGCCATCCCAACTGGTGCAAGATTTTTGTGGACGGAGGGAGTAGTATTTTTTAATTAATATTATATGTTCCTACTGTCGAACACTCCGATCCATAAAGCATCGCTGGTTTAATTGTCATCTTATGGTTTTTACCTTTGACCTTCTTTATCACCTAAACTCCCGATGCACTTCTCCATTTGTTCCACACTGCTTGGATCCTATGACGAACTTCTGCATCCAATTCCCAGCCCAAATACTTGAACTTGTCCTTTTCAAGAATCTCCGAAGCTCCAATACTTATTTGTGTAGCACTTGTACCTCTGCTCTTGTTGAAACTACAATACATATACTTGCGTCTTAGTACGCCTTTTTGAAATCTTTTATTCTCCAATGCTTCTCCCCGTATTTTCAACTTTGCATTAAGACCTGCCTTCGTCTCGTCCACTAAAACAGTATCATCTGCAAATAACATACACCATATGACATCATCTAGAACATGTCGGTTGAGTTCGTCCATAACTTGTGTGTTTAGATATATTAGAAAATAATATACATGCTTATGAGTTTCTTGTCGACTTAACACGACTAGTTGGATCCTTGTCGACTTGTCGTCCTAAGCGACTTGGCTCGACGTCATGATAAGCATGATTTCATCTCATTTTTCCTTTGTATGAATGTTGCGACATGAAGAGCATCCGGCGTAAAACTTTCCTGCGTTGCTTTTGCTTGAATTTATACTGTTAACTAATTTTTTTACCATTAATTGACACTAATAATATTCATGACACTTACCAACTAATTAAGGTGCAGTTCATGATGATGATGAGCCGGTGTATATGAAAACTGAATTGAATTTGTGCAAGATTTAGTTGAACAAGTAGAATTGTAGATGTCGGGGAATTTCAAGAAGCATCTTCATATTTGACTATATATATATATATAGAGAGAGAGAGATAGAGATAGAGAGGGAGAGGTTGGATCAAATGAGAATGACTTTTTGAATAAGAAATAAGAATAAATCTGAATCATTGATTTGTGTGATGTACGGTCCAGATTGGCTTATGCATGCAATATATGTATCTCGTGCATTTAAATTGCAATGCATTAAAACTTTGCATTAAATTGGAACTTTGGAGGGATACTTTGGAAGCTCGAGGTTTTAGGCTGAGCAGAAGTAAGACTGAATATATGGAGTGTAGGTTTAGCAAAAACAGTGATAGAGAGGCGGGGATGATCACATTTGATGGGAAAGTTGTTCATGGATCCACTTTCTTTCGGTATGTTGGATCTATTATCCAAAAGGATGGAGAGCTAGATGGCGATGTGGCTCACAGAATAAAGGCAGGGTGGTTGAAGTGGAAGAATGCCACAGGGGTTTTATGTGATCTTGGCATGCCTCATAGATTAAAGGGTAAATTTTACCGCACGGCAATTAGGCCTGCGCTGTTATATGGCACCGAGTGTTGGGCTGTAAAACAGTGTCACGTTCAAAAGATGAATGTGGCAGAGATGCGTATGCTACGATGGATGTGTGGTCATACAAAAAAGGATCGGCTCAGAAATGAGGTGATCAGAGAGAAGGTAAGAGTTGCGTCTATAGAAGACAAGATGATGGAGAATCGATTACGATGGTTTGGTCATGTGAGAAGAAGACCTATTGATGCCCCAGTGAGGAGGCTAGAAAGTTGGGGAACAAGTAATGTTGTGAAAGGTAGAGGAAGACCCAAGAAAACTTGGATAAAGGTGATTGAAAATGATATGCGGTTTCTTGGAATTGGAGAAAGTATGGCGATGGAGAGGCAAATGTGGCGGGAAAGAATACGGATGGTGGATGGAGTCTGATTCCTTTTTTTTTTATTCCTATTTTCTTTTATTTCATGTTATCTTTTAATTTATTTTTCAGGATTTTTTTTTTTACATTCATTCTCTTTTTTTATTTGCTTTTTTCTCTACTTTTTCCCTCTTTTTTCTTTTTATGTTATTTATGTAACGATTATTGACGGTTTCAAAGTTTGATTCATGTTAGCCGACCCCAAATCATTTTGGGACTAAGGCTTAGATGTTGTTGTTGTTGTATATGCATCCAAATATCGATGCACTAAAATATTGCATTCCATGCATGCGTTTTGGTGAGAATAAATCTAGGCCATTCATTTAATCAAGTGGATCAAATTCATTCTTATTTCTTAACTTAGATAACACCAGAACCACCCATATATATTATATTATATATATATATATATTCATCATAATTTTTAAAATGCAGACTATGTAGTCTTGAAGAGAAACTACTCATAAATTAAGTTGGTAGTTTTGTATCAGGAGTTTTCTACATGTAACCTTGTCCCCGTATTTGTAACCACGTAATGGCAACAACTTTTTATTTTAATTATAAACTTTATGTACTTGTTTGTTTAAATTATACTCCCTCCGTCCCATTTGTATTGGCCCATCAAATTGGGCACACAAATTAGAAAAGTGCTTTATTGTGTGTTGATTAATTGCCATTTTTGGGGATGGGCCAATACAATTGAGACAGCCCAAAATGGAAAATGGGCCAATAAGGATGGGACGGAGGGAGTACTTGAATTGATGTAGGAGTATTAATTTACTGGTACTTAATATGCTTGAAATGTACTATTACCCGTGCAAAACATGTGGGCTCGTCGATGGGATGACGATCGTACTCCTTTGTTTAACAAAAAGATCATGAAATATTCAATAATAAAATTGTTCCTTATATTTTCTGTGACTGCTTTTACACGATATTTTTCAATAATAAAATATAAAGTATTATTTATATAAAATGTTATTTTATCTCTATAATATATTTAAAAATACTTTTTTTATACATGATATTTACGATTTTATTACAAAATTCTCTCTTTGTCAATGTTCTAAAAGGCGCTAGGCGGTAGGTGGGCGGACGGGGACCTTCTAGCGCCTAGGCCTTGGAGGCGGCGCCTAGGCGGCTAGGCGCTAGGCGGGTTTTTTTATATATTTTATATTTTATTTATTTTTTTATATATGCATACAAAATGCATAATAATATTCTTTTCAAAAATAGTCTTGAAAAAAAACAACATTCCAATAGTCTTGAAAAAAAAACATTCAAAAAGCAAAAGTCACAAACTAAAGTCAAAATTCCATGTCTTTCTCATCTCCATATCCTTCCTCCAATATAGGTTCTCCATCTACATCAGTTTTTTTTAAAAAGAAAAAGAAAAAGAAAACCCGAAGGTGAGCTGGAAGAACACTGACCAGAAGATGGAAGAACAGCCGGAACTCTGAAGATGATGAAACGGACGGAATGGAAAAACTGGACTAGAAGAAGGTGAGCTGCCGATTATTTGGTGTGCGGGCAGATGGAGAATTAGATGATAGTCTCCGCAGCGAAGGTGAAAAGGAAGAAACGAATGGACCGGGAGATACATGAGAAGGAAAACGGTACTTAGGGTTTGAGGGTCCAGCGAAGGAGAACACGTTTTTGGACAAAACGTTAAAAAATAAAATAGAAAAGGAAAAAAATCTGGACAGATGGGGTAGTGGCCTAGGACCCGCCTAGCCCGCCTAGTACCCGCCTAGCCCGCCTAAGACCCGCCTAGCCGCCTGGCAGAACCGATTAGGGGGTAGTCGGGGCGGAGGGCCACCTTCTAGCGCCTAGGCGGCCGCCTAGGCCGATTTTTAGAACACTGCTCTTTGTCCATGCAAAGAATCTCCGACACTTTTTTACTTTACACTCTTTATATCGCTACGTAAATCTGATTGCTACTGAATATTAGTTTTGGAATTTATAATCTAACATTCGATAGCTTTGAACTCCGACTCGTATTGTCATTATTCCAAAACAAACTACCAGGAAACTGTCTTCTTCGAAACTCAAAGAGCAACCTTCTCAAAAGGACCGAGTACCATTATTGGTATGAAAGACATCATTATGAAAAATATTGAAGAGTTCGGATGCGAGGCAGGTGATTATCATAACTGAAAATCGCATTGCATAGTTGTTCTGCGGGGTGTGACGGGGCGGGGCTGACCAGAGCGAGTAAAATGTTGAAATAATTTTTCTGAAGTGTTTTCTCTTGCTAGATGTGGTGTGGGACGGCCGACGCGGGGCGATGCGCTGGGGGGGGGGGGGGAAGGGAATGAAAACGCACTTGTCCCGTGAATTTGCTATGGAGGAGTTGAAATTGACATTTAAACCGTCTCGTCCCGCTATTTTATGGTGGAGAATCCCACTATTTTACTGTGCGCATTATGATGTTAATTGGGTAGTAAATTCTTAAAAATTGATATGGAGAAATATTTATTTGGAAGGAGTGATTTAATTAAATAAAAAAGAAATATGAAAGCTTTAGAGGTAAGTCTTAATAATTTACACGCTTTATATAAAAATTTAATTTGATTCATAAAAGTTGATATAGGAAACTATTATTTGGAAGGGATGATTTAATTTGAAAAAAGACATTTAGGATACTTGTTGGAGTAGGGATGATTTATGTGGACAATATAATATAGGAGAATATGTGCTGCTACTGGAATTATCAGGTGTAAGGATTAATTTGTTCAAAGACCTCTTTAATTAAACATAAGATAGGAAAATAGCATCCCAGCTTCAGTCAGTATATTGAATGCAAACAGTGGATGTTAAGTGCGTCAAAATCAAGAAAGCCGAGTGTCCTAATTTCTTATTTATGTTGACAGGTTTTGCTGTCTAATGACCATTAGGTTATTTCATAAATTTCCTGTAGCTTACCTAGAACCACGCCTAATATATGATATGACTGTTAGTTTCCTGTCCAGAGATTTTTCTTTTCTATTAATAAAAATCCTAGTACATCTATTTTTTTGTGATGTATGACAAATTAAGTTGCTTAATGAATGTTTGATCTGCATATCATTTTGAGTCACTCAATGGATCGTGAACCTTGCAGAGCTGTTGCATACATTCCTTTAACAGTGATGGCAGTTCCAGCTTCAATACTAACGGTAAGGGTTAACATTCTATTTCATGTTCTTAGGATAGTTGTGAGTGTAGCTAGAAATAAGTTGTCTTATTGATACATATTTTATCAGCGGTTCAATGTTTTCGTTGCATGTTTTATCAACTGGGGTTTCCGGCTATTGAGTATTATCTTGTTGTGGGTATCACCCTTTCAATCGACCTAATCTCATTTTTTTAGATAGTCGTCAGTTCTATATGAGATAAATCCAAAATTGGTTATAATACATGAAAATCCAGACTGATAATATATCAATTATCAACTACTGTAAATATTTTCTCCGGCTTTTGTGTTTTCAATTTATTAACACATTTTCTCCGGCTTTAGCTTGATTCTATAATTATATCAAAGATGTATGTATGGACTGACATTTTTCATCTTTCACTTTTGGTACTTAATAATAATTTTTAGTTGGGTGGTGGCTATCTCTTTGGCTTGCCTGTGGGGTTTATTGCTGATTCTGTTGGTGCAACAATAGGTGCTGGAGCTGCTTTTCTTCTTGGACGTACAGTACGTTTTATTTAATCTATATAATAATAGCATATTGCTTATTTTTTCGTAAGAGCATTTGGACCTTTATGAAAATACTTGATCATTTTTTTCTCTACTGGATTTTCTTGCTATTTTTCTTTATTTTATTTTTTATTTTTAATTTCTTACAGATAGGGAGGTCATATGTTATTTCCAAGTTAAGGGACTATCCCAAGTTCCGTGCAGTTGCAATTGCAACTCAGAGATCAGGATTTAAGGTCCGTGCGTATTCTCAGTCGAGTGTATTATTCTCGATTTGTTAAGCTAGTTTTATGCATGCGTGTTTATTTGTTATCTTTTTTTTTTTTTTTTGATTTTATATGTGGTGTGTGCTAATAATCCGTCTTGTGTTACTTTACAGATTGTATTGTTGCTTCGACTTGTTCCTCTACTTCCATTTAACATGTTGAACTATCTGTTATCCGTGACTCCAGTGCCTATATCTCAATATATGCTGGCTTCATGGTTGGGCATGATGGTATGTAATTTTTTATTCTCTATTTTTTTAAGTGATTCTATATTTTATTGCATCGAGTGTTTCGAAACTGTCATAATATGTCCCGTAATGTATTTGTTTTTACAGCCGATTACTTTTGCCTTGGTTTATGTGGGGACAACATTGAAGGATCTTTCAGATGTAACACATGGATGGCATGATTTTTCAAAAACCCGTTGGGTAAGACCTTTTTTTTTTGTTCCGTTTGACATTATCTTGACTACATTTTTTTTTAATACCGTAGAGCCATTTTCTTTCCATAAAAATTTGCTCCGATTTATAACTATAGCCAAAAAAGAAATGAAATAAAGAGGCCGTGTGTTTGGAATCGAGTGGGATGATCTAAATGTTCTGTTTTTTTACTTTGATGCAGGCATTTATTATAATGGGCCTTGTGGTGTCTGGTATGTTTCGAGTTACTTTACTATCAATCTTTTTTTTTTTTTTTTTTTTTTTTTTTTGATCGGTTACTTTACTATCAATCTTAATCATCACAATAAGGGAATGTCTGTAGAAAATTCAGCTTTTAGAAGGACTGATTATTTTACAGTAGAAGTTAAAAGTAGTTGAGAATCAGATTGCAAACTGAAGCTAAAAGTTGAATTAGTTAAAAGAGAGTATTCTTTAAATAAGTTGTTGAAGTGCTTATTTGTTTGCGATAAGTTAAATCAGAAGCAGAATCAGACATCTAAAGCGCCCCTCGCTTTTATATTCTTAAATTATGCAGAACCGAAAGCAGATGTTGGCATTTGAAAACTCTAAAAAGATCTTTTGTCACAATCTTAAAAGCAATCATTACGAATGCTGCCTACCACTCTAAGCGGATTAACTTTGATAATTTCTTCCTCACAAGAAAGTTGTATCGTTCAGATGGTCCGACATGTATATCTCTAGTTTTGGAGTATCGTTTTCAATACCAAAAAGTGTACATGTCGGACAGTCTGACAGGAGTGTACTTTTTTCTGCTTTAAAAGCTGAGAATCACTTTTTTTTTTCCTCATTCGAGTTTGCAAATACTCCCTTGATCATGATGCTTCGTGCGGGATTTATTCAATGAAAAAAAACACTAACTTGGTATCTACTGGATTTGCTTGCTTGCAGTGATGTTATTATTTTGTGTTACAAGAGTCGCAAAGGCTGCTCTGGAAAAAGCTTTGGCTGAGAATGGAGAGGACGACAACATAGATGGTGATATCTTGTCACATCAGCTACCCATTACAGCTGTGGCTGCCGTAAATCTCAACGAGCCACTTATAGTTAAGATTGATACCGTCCAAGACAATCATGGATAATAATTCAATAATGCAAAAAGTTTTGATTATATATATATATATAGTACTATATAGTATATTATTTGTGCTGTTAACGCCAGAGCGGATATAATGGTATCGAGTTCGGTTAAATTGCAATATTAGCCATGTTGATATAGTGGAGCAGCAATAATGGTGCAGGAATCACGATTTTTATAGTTTTCGAAGGTAAAAACTTGTGGCAGAATTAAATTTTGAGTTTTTTCTAAATTTAGATTTTTTTTGGATTTGACATGCAAATTTACGATACGGGGGATCACTAGATGACGTCAATGTGTTGGATCAATACCATGTATTTTCGGAACTAGCAGAATGTCGTGGAACTTCCATAAATTATCCTATCGACGGGCATGAATATTCTATGGGTTATTATCTTGCTGATGACATATATCCTTCGTGACTCACTCCTATCAAGACTATTCCATCCTCATAAGATGCTGCATTAAAAGACGTTGAGCGGGTCTTTGGTGTGTTACAAGCTCGATCTGCAATAGTTCGGGCACCATTTTTTCTCAAGGATAGTTTTATTTTTTATTTTTATTTCATTACATAATATTTTATTTTATTTTTTCACTTTAGAGGTGTAACATTCAATTAGATAAATCAAATCAAATCAAATAATCATATTTTATTTTTTAATCTCCAACACATACCATCAATACATTTTATCTTTTAATTTACACCACATATTCACTGTCAATATTTATAAAACTTACACATTTATCACATCCGCCTTGTCGATCATTTTTTTTTTTGAAGGGTTCAATTATATCCTTGAGTTTGGTAACTTGAAAAGAAAAAAAAAACTAATCCATCCGTCTCAAGTCTTATTTTGATATTTTTCATTCAAATTTTAAAATTTTTGACCGTAAATTACAGTTAATATATTAAAAATTTATAGGTTGCAAGTTATAGTTTTGAAAATACAAATTGAGACAAATCTATCAAGTACTTACATGACTCCCGTTTAAAAAGTGGAAATTTTCAAAATCGAAACCTTGTAGGTACTTTAAGAAATAACTGAAAGTTTTTGTATTTAGACCAAGGTTCTAAGGTATTTTATAACCTTAACCCATCAAAGATTGCTACCAACCATTGTTCATAATCTACTTTGCCGAAAGAGAGAGGTCCAATAGAGAGAGCTCTCTTCTATTCCACTCTTTCCCAGTAATTGTGAGTCTTTTCCAAAGTTGCCATCAATTTTCTCAAAGTTTTCAACTTAGAAGTTAAAGAAATTATTTTTTTAGTGCTGATTCCTCACATATTTTCCCTGTATTTACAGACTTGTCACACTTTAAATTTGAGTATTTATAATTTACTTTAATATGGTCAAAATATTGTTTCAAGTGTACTTAATAAATATATATTTTTGATAATTTTAAAAGATATATATATATACATATATATAATATATATATACATATATATATATATAATATATATATATATATATATATATATGGTGGATTAGTGGAGAAGGGATTTTTAATTAGGAAATAAAAATACATACATATCATTGATTTGACTAGTTTTAATAATCCAGATTAAATGAATGTAATGGGGAAAATATTCTTTCCATATACTAGTGATCAATTTACTAAATGAGGAATCAGTCATTAGTTAAGAAATAATCCAAATACTTACGTAATCCGGACCATCCATCACATACAATCAAGAGCTGAAATGTATTCTTATTTCTAAAAAAAAATCGCATTCTCATATGATCCATTTCCTATATATATATATATATATATATATATATATATATATATATATATAGGGTTAGGATCCATGGAGAGTGGATTTTTGTGGAGAAAAAAAAATAGACGACTAGGCGCTTAAAATCACTGAACACGTGCTTAAAATCAAACGAAAAAAAATGAATGAATATAAAAATTTTACTCCCTCGAGGATTTGAACCCATGTACTCCATTCGTCCAGTAAGGAGATGCATCCATCGTAGATCACTGTGATCAAAAGATTGCAAATGATTCTCCTGCTCTCTCAAAATTTCTATTCTCTTCGGATCTCTTCACTCTCTCTCTCTCTCTCTCTCTCTCTCTCTCTCTCTCTATATATATATATATATATATATATATATATATATATATATATATATATAATACCCGTGTCCTTAAATTTTTAAAATACAGTAGAATCTCTATATTAATACAGTTGGGACCAGAAAAAATATTAATTTTAGAGAGGTATTAATTAATCGATAAATTAATAATTTATTAATTTAAAGAGATATTTTATATTCAACCAATTTAAAATTAATTACATCAAAATTCTATGAATTTAAATTTAATTACATAGAGATATCAATGTTAGGAACTTGAAACTAATTAGTATTCAATGTTAGGAACTTGAATCTAATTATTCAATATTTTAAAACAAGATTCGTACTTATGTTCAATGTTTTAAAATTAGATTCATACGTACATTATGTTCAATGTTAAATACTTATGAAAGAATTACTATATATATAACAAAAGATTTGTAAAAACATACCAACAAATACAATGACTTCTCACTTAAAAGGTATTGAAAAAAAACACGACCGATCAAATACGCAAGTCACCAGAGCTTTTAAGTGCCGTGAAAAAAGTGAGAGATGATATTCATTTTGATTTGAATTTCAATAGAAAACAATCAACAATAGAGTCATATTTTACTAACTTGTCTTAATTATCTTTGTAATTTTCTGAGATTATTAATTTATGATGTTGATGGACCCTTGATTTATAAAGGGATCTCAAAAAAATTATTATCTTATTAATTTATCGAAATTATTAATTTACGTTTGGGGTCCAAGTAGGGACCGAAAATATACTATTAATTTTATAGAGATTATTAATTTATCAAGTATTAACTTAAAGAGATTACACTGTATGATGTATCCTTGTACTCTTATCTTATATCCGTGTCTTATATCTGTATCAATGCTTCATACACCAAAAGTATGAGTGGATGTCAATGGGTCGGGTAGGGTACAGGTATGCCTCCTCTATTCCCTACCCTATTTGATTCGGATCGGGTTCGGGTACTGCCCATCGGGTAATCGGGTACCCAATGGGTATTCGGGTACCCGTATACCCTATATTTAAGAATATAAATATTTTTTTAATAAATATCATATATACATATAATGTAATTAATAAATTAAATTTAGTATAATAAATATTTATAATATAATATTTTATATAATAATATATATAATATAATATAATATAATATTTATGTATAATATATTATAATAATATATATATATATATATAATTCAAATGGATATGCGGGTCCGGTAATCGGGTAATATACTATACTCGTACCCTATCCATACCCGATCATAAAATTTCGGGTTCGACTGATACCTGATACGATTTCGGGTTTATCCGACAAGTAGGATCGGGTACAGATAAAATTGACATCCTCAATAATTGTGGGTACCGACCATCATGCACTAGGCCATTCCGCTAGCACAGTTTTTAGCTAAATTCCGATTATAAAAGAAAAAGAAAGATACAAATTCTATTTACATAATTGGACGAATGACTTTATTCAATGTCAAAGAAAACTTCTAATTTAAAAGAGGTCTAAAAAACAAAGTGACTAATAAGCAGAATTAAGAAGTAAAAGGTTATTTATAGATTGAATTTACCAGAAGAGCATTGAAGTTTTAAAAACGAGGCATTATCCAATCCGTATGATGCACGGTTTTTGGTTGAATATCTACGTGTTTTGTACGTAATGTTGGGGCAGACGGTTGAATGAGCAGATGGCAGAATTTAAATGCCCTTTATAGAAATTTATATGTTTTTTTATTGTTATTGTCCTTTTATTTTAGTCTATGTAATTAGTTATATGAAATGAGGCTTTACTAAGTCGTATGTTGCTCCGGGGTTGTTTTTGATTTATTCAACCCGTGCGATGCACCGATTGTATCTAAGATTTCAGAGCTAAAATTTAACCATCTTGTAATTTATACTATCATTTAAAAGTTCATTTTAATCACCTTGTGAATTAGAAGGTGCATTTGCATTGTGATGTTTATCATAACTTTTGTATTTAAATTAGTTTATTTACATTAAAAGTTACAATTAAAATAGTTTCTTCATATATTTACAATTAAAAGTTACAATTAAATCCCCCTTCCACATTAAATTAAGGGGGATAAGTATTATATAGTATAGAAAATAGTCTCTTCATATATTTACAATTAAAAGTTATAATTAAATCCCCTTCCACATTAAATTAAGGGGGATAAGTATTATATAGTATAGATATCCGACCCTTGTTAAATTTATTGATAATTTGAATAGCGCTAGCGGTGTTCGGTTAAATTAAATAGAATTGATCCGGTCACGGATTCTCCATTTTAGGTGGGAGATTCGAATTTGAGTCCTTTTGTGGACAAAAATTTGCAAGAGCTTATGACTCTTCAATTTATGATTAATGATCAGACCTTAGTCATCAGGAAATGTTGGTGGAACAGTTAAATATTAAGAGCTTCAATCGGCAGTCTGGGAGACCTGATCTCGATGGGACTCGAAAGGACCCTGTGATTGGATAGAATCTGGAACAGAGTTTTCAGGAATGCGCTAGAAGTGGCACCCATTTCAGCGAAAGTTAGGCAAGGGAGATTGAGATGGTTTGGCCACGTCCGCAGGAGGCAGGCCTCTGCTTCGGTGATGAGGGTCGAGAGTTTATTGGTTGTAGGGGGAGGAGGAGAGGCGACCGAGGAGGACATGGGAGGAGCAGCTGAGATTAGATTTGAAGGCCTTAAACTTATCGGAGACCATGACTGTTGATAGGTGCTCTTGGAGGCGCCAGATCAGAGTTGCGGATTCTTTTTTAGGGAGCGGTGTAGTAGTAGAGAGCCTCAGGGTTGGGTTGTCTCGGTTAGCTTTGATCTAGAGCAGTGCTTTTTTTTTTTGACCGGGAGCTGTGCGCAGAGTACCTCTCTTCTGTTAGAGCAGCGTTCATCGAGAGTGTAGTAGCCAAAGTCCCCTTAGATAAGTCTCATGTGAATTAAGCCATGGGCTCAGGTATGAGTTTGAGCTCTTGAGCTTTTTCGAATCATATGATTCTTTGTATATCACTCAATATTTAGCTGTGCACTAAGTTGGGGGTCTTCACGGAAACAGCCTCCCTATTGTAAAAAGTAGAGACATGGTTTGCGTACATCTTACCCTCCCCAGACCTTGCTCTGAGCGGTCTTACCGGGTATGTTTGGTTTGATTTGATTTGATTTGGTTTGGTTTTACAAACAAGTAAAGATAAAGTCAAAGAGCACAATTATGAGACATGAAGCAAAATCATAATGCAAACGCCATATAAGACTACAAGTTTTGAGTGCATGGTGGTGGCCACTATATTAATTTCCTTTCCATTCTTTATGCCAACATGAAAAAAGTAGTTGTCCCAATTGATTTCATCTTTGCAACAATTGATAGAACCCTGCAGTTTGAGGGTATTTTTTAAGAAAATTCAGATTTTTTCACCACAATTTCGACCACCGAATTGAACGTCTTCTTCAACTAAACAAGTGTTGGCGAAGGTAAAGTATCATCTGACGAGCCTCGTCAACTTCGAGAATCTATACGATTAGGACATATTTATACATGCACAAGAAATTTCAAAAATTCACATAAACTCTGATAGCTTGTTAATATTCAAAATCTTTCATATTTGAACATCAAGACCCGTCCATGTAACATTTCACACCCTCATATGCAAAATAGAAGTAAAAAATTCTCTCTCACACACACTTATATTTAATAGAAGTAATTTATTATCCCACTAAAAGCATCAACACCGGCCCTACATAGTATTCTCAGGATTTTGAGGTAAATTATCTGCTTTATTAAATTTAATTAACCACTTCCTGTACTCAATACAGATCCTAAAAAAGTTACTTTTTTTTATCACTTTTCTTTATATACTATATAGAAGATAGAAAAATGAGATATAACAAATAATTATTTTATGTTTAGTTGATTTTTTTTTTTTTTTAACTTTAGGGTATTGAATTTTTCTCCTCAAATTTAGACCAAAAAAATAATATATTTAGGGAACTTATAATGTATCTAATGCAGTACATTTTTTATGTTCAAAATCTAAATTTTAGGGTATATGAAGTATGAGGAACCAATGTCGATGCTCTAAGATGTGCGACGAAACCAAACCTAATCAAACCTCAACGAAATTCTTTTATTTTGAAACATCTCGATTTTTCTTTTGTAAATATTCCAAACCTCAAGGGTCTTCTTTGCAATTATCCCTTCATCTTTTATACCAAAATTTACTCTCATTTACTCTACACAGTAAAACCTTATTGTATAATGGTCCCTACCAAAGAAATTCTTTGCCTCAACCAAATTCAACATTCTTTCATAGCATCTCACCAACTATTTAATACTCCATTTATGTACCCTTATTTCAATTGTGACTTATCTTACAATCACTAATAAGTGATAACAAAATCCATTCAAATCCATTTCTTACTAAAAACTTCCTCACAGTAAAACAATGAAAAACATCAGCCTCATTTCACTCCTGAGATGCTTCAATGGATGTAGGGACCGTACTCAAGTTTCCGGCCGGCAGGGGACGAGATTTTGGAACTTGACCGATAATCCTATCGAGCTTCAAATAAGAGTTGGATCGACACTGAAAAGAGTTCATACTTTGAAACCGGGATCGTCGAAAAGATTGAAGGGGAAGAATATTTACAAGGCGTACATGCCTGGAATGAAGGCTAATAATAAGGGGAGTTTGCTTTATTATAATCATGATGAGACTTATCATCCTTATATTTGGATACATGATACAGTTTGTGATTTTTCCAGGATGGTTAAACAGCAATATATTAGTCTTGAGGATTTAATAGATTTTTCAGAGATCAGTGTTTTTATGGATCATCAGAGAGGACGCATATCGGTTTGCAAAAAATCGAGGCGTGAGTTGTGTTGATCGTGTCAGGCGGCCCAACAATGATTTCTTTCGGCATTGTATAGATGATACTTTTTCAGTATAAGAAATGATCATATTCTAGTATAAAGTATCATTTCTACCCAAAAGTACCAATTCTGATAATAAAAAAGATATCATTGTCGGACCGTCAGACGGTGTGACAGATGTGTGCCTCTTTGTTGAGAAGATTTGATGAGATGTTTGTAACATTTTCTTTTTTGTTTGATTGTTTGTACTTTATTTATGGTCAGTTGTTTTCTTGAAAGTTTGATGTATATTTGGGATTGGATGAATATGTAAGGAAAAGGATTTGATGGGAACCAAAAGGTTTTCTGATTTGTGTCTTAATATGGAATATATCTACTTTGATGATTTTGGTTGTGTTTTTTTTTTTTTTTTTGGATGTTAGAGGAACTCGCAGTCGTTACTATTCGAGTGCGTACTGGACAAATTCTCGGGTTGAACGTAATCGCCTGCAAACTAGGTCAACCAAGTAAATTACACTAGGGAAGTCCTGTGTGACAGGCTCAATCGAGAAAATGTTGGCAGCGGAAATTGAACTCGTGTCTTTTCAATCTCACGCTCAACTACTTCACCAACTCGACTATCATTCATGACTCGGGTGGTTTGCATGTCATTGTTGAGACACACTCATCTATATGGAGGATATGTTCTATATTGAAATTCTTTGATCAATTAATAGATTGAGTTGCTCCTCATATTGAGTTAACTTTTCACGATGGAATTCCAATAATATGCTAAGGTATCAGACTCTATTACGCTCAAACGAGCATCGATCGGACTACGTCTCCTAAAACTTACAATGCTATTAATCAATTTGTAAAGTGTTTTGACAACTCTCCGTATTGAGTTAACCTTTTATTAGGAAACCCCTAAACTCTAACTCTACTTCCCCGCACGAGCTTACCTACCATCAGGTTATGAAAAGTTGGCATAACGTTATATCGATGTCTAACTACCATTTATTATATCAAAGGCGGAGGGAGGGGGTGGCGGGTAGTGGCTGTCGTCCCCCCTCCTTCTATTATTTTCTTATTATTACTCCATCCATTTCATAATATATGTCGTTTGACTTTTTTGAATTTGAATTTTGACCATTAATTACTTATTATTCATTATTCAAAAAAATATAAAATGTATATAATTAAAATTGTCTTTCAAAGTAGTTTTATAATATAATTTTTTTTAATTTTTTTCATAACATAATTAAAAAATATTTGATGGTCAAACTTTTTCCTCGAAAAGTGAGAAAGACGTATAATTTGAAATGGAGGGAGTATATTTTGTAGTTGAAAAAATATTGACTCCCCATAATTTTATTGTCGCCCCCATATCAAGAAATTCTGGCCCCGCCACTGATTATACTCATAATTTATTAATGTTCATTTAATTATTAAATTTAAAAATTAAGGAAATAACTTGCAAACAAATCGCATACAGACCAAATTTTTTTCAACGTAAAAACAAGTAGAACCCTTTTCCTTGTGCAAGTCCCAGAGATTTATGAAGGTGAAAGACGAACTGATAGAGGGTTGAAGATGGATTGTGTGTCGGAGTTGGGATCGAATAAGATCTCTAATCAATTGTTGATTTTAATCATTCGATTTCATGCTAGAAAATGAACGTCTACAATGTAATGAAAAATAATTATTATTAATATTCTACAGATTTTTATAAGAAATTAGTAATTTATATTTTAGATGAGGTCTACATGAATAAGAAAAACGCATTGTATTATATTATAATTTTAGCGAACTATTAATTTAGCACATCATATTTGAATCGGACCGACTAAAAGTATTAGTATCTAAGAGAGTTTATTAACTAATGAAATTTCTAACCTAGTATTTAGCTATGTACGATGATCGGCGGATATCCAATGTTCCTTAAATTATTTTTATAAATAACATATATATATATATATATATATATATATATATATAAAAGAGACTAATATTTAATTTGCTATCATTTTGGTCATTTTGTTGTTTAATTAATGTTGCAAAACAGTTTTTTTTTTAATTAAATTTCATTGATCATGGATATCCGCGAATTTAACCATATCTGGGCGGATCGATCCGTAATTCAATCCGCTCAGAAAGGATTGGATACGAATGGATATTTTTCTCATTCGTAAGTGTTGATATCCAATCAAACGGATCGGATCGGATCCAATCCGATTCGTTGCGCAACCCCAATTGTGTGTATGGGTGGTTCGCTACGGTATACCGAAAATTATCATCCATACCGTATATCGTACCGAAATTTCCGGTATGACAAAAATCATACTGTTACCATACCAAAATTTTCGGTATACCGAAAATTTCGGCATGACATATTTACATACCGTTATTTTACCCAAATATCGGTATACCGAAATCAAGTAGGTATACCGTTAATTTTCCGGTATATCGAAACTTTTGCGGTATACCGAAAATTTTAATTTTTAAGATATCAAAAAAGGTTCAATATACTATACAGATTTTGGTATACTGAAAAATTTCGATATACCGATAATTTTTCGGTATATCAAAAATTTTCGGTATATGTCGAAAAAAATTCGGTACACCGGAAATTTTTGGTATACCTCGGTATATCAAAAATTTCAAAAGCTCATCTTATTGCATCTGAAAATACGATGCGGTATCATCAAATACCGAAAAATCTGTATACCGAAAATTTCGATATTTTTGATATTCTTCGATACGATATTTTCGGTATTTCGATATTTTCGGTATTTTTTCCAGCCCTATGTTGGGAAAAACACGACTAACGTCTCGTCACAACGAAAAATGCGGAACCTCGTTTGACAAATTCTCAATCTTCAATTGCAACTTTGTAGTTACCGACGAGTAGAGCAACAATTACAACTCGACAAAATTAATACAAATGATATACAAAAGCGATAAATACGAGACACAATATTTTAGCATGGAAAACCCCTCAAGACGAGAGTAAAAACTACGGGACCGAAGCCGCTTAAATCCACTATCACCAATACACACAAATACACAATCGTCCCTAATACAAACTAGGAGTATACACCAATCGCAAATACTTGGTAATAAATGTTCTTCAAGTATTTGGAATACACAATAACAACAAGATCGAGAAAAGAAAACACCGAAAATAGCTTACACAAAAAGCTAACGAAATACCCGAACTTCCGGACTCAAAATCTCGATCTACACCGGTGAAAATATTTGCCCAATAGCTACCAAGCTCTTGTCAAAATATCACGATGATCCGATCGATAAATCTCCGGGAAATTGAAGAATTGTCTTTCTCTCTCTTGTTTCTCTCTCTATCTCTCTCTTGTTCTTCTCAAGAATGTGTGTGTGTTAAAGTGATGAAATCCCGTAAGAAATGAAGATAAAAAAAGGGAACCCAAAGGGGGTTGACCTCGTGTGCCGCGGCACACAATACAAAAAATTGCCCAGGTGATCGGCAGGGCTGATCGGCAGGGGCCGCGGCCCAGCCGGCAAGAGCCGCGGCCCCAGTCTGATGGTCGGCATTTGAGAGATGATTAAGGGGGCGGATTGGCGACCTTGTGCATGACACTTTGTCTGCAAGGTGAGAAAAATGACTTTTAAGCGTAGTGCCACGGCCCGGAGTGTTTGTGCCGTGGCCCGGAGTCCAGTCGACTCCGAAAATGCTTATATTTTGGAAATTACTCCTACAAATCTCCCTTTTTCCGGAATATAGGAAGAGTTCGCCATCCCGGCGATCGAACAACACACTTTCACCTTCTCTCTACTCAACGCCTTGGTTAACATATCGGAACCATTATCATCGGTATGAACTTTATCAAGTTCAAATAAACCATCCTCCAATGCATCTCGGATCCAATGATACCTCACATCGATATGCTTCGTTCTCTTGTGAAAAGTCGCATTCTTAGCCAAATGAATCGCACTTTGACTATCACAAAGAATCACGTAATGTCGTTGTCGGAAGCCTAGCTCTCTTAAAAACATTTTCAACCATAAGAGCTCTTTGCTCGATTCCACCGCCGCAATATACTCGGCCTCCGTTGTAGATAAGGCAACGCACTTTTGCAATCTTGATTGCCATGACACGGCTCCCCCTGCAAACGTCAGCAAATAACCGGAAGTGGATTTTCGGTTATCTTCATTACCGGCCATATCCGAATCGGAATAACCAACAAACATTGCTTTCCCATTTTCAAACGTAATCCACAATTTGGAAGTACCCCGCAAATATCTAAATATCCATTTTACGGCTTCCCAATGCTTCTTTCCCGGATTCGATAGAAACTGGCTCACCACTCTCACGGCATGAGCAATGTCGGGCCTAGTACAAACCATAGCATACATTAAACTCCCGACCGCCGAGGCATATGGAATTTTATCCATATCCTCAATCTTCTCCTTCGTCTTAGGGCAATCTTGGCTCGTAAATTTAAAATTGTTAGTAAGAGGCGAACTAACAACTTTAGCTTTGTCCATGTTGAAGCGTTTAATCACCTTCTCGATATATTGCTCTTGCGACATGTGTAATTTTCGGGCTGCTCTATCACGAGTAATTCTTATCCCAAGAATTTGTTTAGCCGCCCCCAAGTCTTTCATGGCAAAAAACTTATTCAATTCTTCCTTCAAGTTGGCAATCCTCTCGGCATTCTTGCCAACGATCAACATGTCGTCCACATAAAGCAATAGGATGATAAAATCATCATCTCCAAATTTCTTGAAAAATAGGCAATGGTCGAGAGTCGTCTTCCGGTAGCCTTGCTCCCCCATAACCGACTCAAACTTCTTGTACCATTGTCGTGGTGCTTGCTTCAACCCATATAAACTCTTCTGGAGTTTACACACATAATCCTCTTTTCCTTCGACCTCAAACCCTTCCGGTTGCTTCATATAAATTTCTTTGTCAAGGTCTCCGTGAAGAAAAGCCATCTTGACATCCATTTGCTCAACCTCAAGATCAAGGCTAGCCGCAATACCAAGGACCAAACGAATAGATCCTATCTTTACAACTGGAGAAAAAATCTAGTCAAAATCAATACCATTCTTTTGACTAAATCCTTTCACCACGAGTCTAGCTTTGTATCGGGGCAACGAGGTATGCTCCTCCGACTTCACCCGATACACCCATTTGTTTCTCAAATTCCTCTTGCCTTTTGGCAACTTCACCAACTCGGAAGTATTGTTCTCATGCAAGGAACTCATCTCGTCTTGCATGGCATCCATCCATTCCTTCTTCTTTTCATCCTCCATAACCTCCACAAAATATTCGGGCTCTCCCTCGTCGGTGAGTAAAACGTACTCATCGGCCGAATAACGGGTGGAGGGATGAAGGTCTCTCGTCGACCGCCTATGTGGAACAAAAGATGGCATGTTCGTCACGGGTAGCTCGGGATGAGCTCCATCGGTGTCATCTTGTCTCAACTCATCGTTGTCACCGGCATCTTGTTGTTCATCATTTTGGACATCCTCTCTACCCGGTGTCTCAACATGTTGTGGAGGAACGGGGTCCAAATTAATAAGATCATAGTCGTGTTGTGGAGCCGACTCTCTATTCTCAACATCTTTCATCGTTTGATCTTCTACAAAAACAACGTCTCTCGACCGAACAAGCCTCTTTGTCACCGGGTCATATAATCTATACCCGAATTCATCAAGCCTGTAGCCAATAAAAATACACAGCTTCGTCTTGGAATCAAGCTTTGATCTCTCATCATTAGGAATGTGAACAAAGGCTTTACATCCGAAAACCCTTAAGTGGCGGTATGAGATGTCTTTACCGCTCCACACCTTATCCGGGACATCAAACTTCAAATGAACACACGGCGTCAAATTAATAACATGAACCGCCGTGTTCAAAGCTTCTCCCCAAAATGACTTTGGCAATCCGGCATGTGAGAGCAAACAACGAGCTCTCTCGACCAAAGTCCGGTTCATTCTCTCCGCCAAGCCATTGAGTTGCGGAGTCTTCGGGGGCGTCTTTTGATGTCGGATCCCTTGTTCTCGGTAATATTCATCAAAGGGTCCGGTGTACTCTCCACCATTGTCCGTCCGGATACACTTTAGCTTCTTCCCGGTCTCTCTTTCCACCGAGGCATGAAATTGTTTGAAAGTGTCTAACACTTGATCTTTGGTCTTCAAGGTATATTCCCACACCTTCCTAGAGTGATCGTCGATGAATGTGACAAAGTATCGGCAACCACCGAGCGTCCTAGTCTTCATAGGACCACAAACATCGGAATGAACAAGATCAAGCACATTTTTCTTCCGTGAAGGAGTATGGCTCTTAAAAGTAACTCTCCTTTGCTTCCCGGCTAGACAATGAGAGCATCTTTTAAGGTGTACTTTGTGAACCCCGGACAACGCCTCCTTCTTCGACAATAGCGTCATTCATTTTTCACTCATGTGACCGAGCCTCTTATGCCATAGCTCGGCCATGTCATTGTTGTCGACTGTGTTCACGAAATTAGTTGTGACCTTCGAAAGTGTCACGTACAATTTTCCTTCCTTTTGTCCTCTCCCGACAATCAAGGAACCTCTAGTGAGTTTCCACAACCCCTTGCCAAAACCGCTATGATAACCGTCATCATCGAGTAAACCAACATAGATAACATTAAGCCTCATATCCGTAACATGTTTTACATTCCGTAAAACAAGTTCCATTCCGGTATCGAATCTCAAATGCACATCTCCCACTCCAACAATCTTGGATAACCCATCGTTACCCATCTTGACTATACCAAAGTCCCCCGGAGTGTAAGAGGAATAAAAATCTCTACGTGATGTAACATGACACGTAGCTCCACTATCAACCACCCAACTCGAATCATCTCTAGCAAGATTCACCATATCATAGTCGCAACATACGAAGAATTCTTCGGTAGTAGTATTAACTTCGGCTTTATCATTACTACCGCTTTCTTTCTTTTGTGAATTCTCTCGGCCTTGGCGATTCTCCTTCTTCAATTGTCGGCAAAATTTCTTAGTATGCCCTTTCTTACCACAATGGTAACATTCGATATTGGCATACTTCCCCCGGGAACTACTCCTTTGTGGCCCTCTATCACTCGGACCTCTACTTTGATCTCTCCCCCGTCTTTCGATAACTAGAACATCCGACTGTGATGAAGATCCTTGTGCTTTTCTTCGGACCTCCTCATTCAACATATTCCCTTTAGATAGTTCCATCGAAATGACTCCATCGGGGGGCGGAGTTAGACAACGACGTTCGGAACGTCTCCCAAGAGTCCGGCAATGTGCCAAACAACCACAAAGCTTGCACCTCCTCTTCGAATTTAATTCCCATTCCGGCAAGTTGATTAATTATGCCTTGAAATGCATTTAAATGATCCGATAGAGGAGTCCCGTCTCAAAACTTCAAATTCATTATTTGTTTAATGAGGAATAACTTATTATTCCCCGTCTTCCAAGCATACAATTGCTCGAGCTTGTGCCATAACTCTCGAGCATCATTCTCTCCACTAATATGGTCCAAAACGTTGTCATCCACCCATTGTCGAATATATCTTCAAACTTGGCGATGCAAAATAGTCCACTCTGCGTTGGACTTCCCTTCCGGTTTATCTTTGCTAAAAACCGGCAAATAATAATCCTTCACATATAGAAGGTCTTCCATCTTCCCCTTCCATACGTGGTAGTTTGAAGCGTTCAAGTTAACCATTCTACTCGTGTTGACTTCCATCTTACAATTGAGATACTTAAACAACCACGAAACAACAAATTCCGTGGCTCCAATACCACTTTGTTGGGAAAAACACGACTAACGTCTCGTCATAACGAAAAATGCGGAACCTCGTTTGACAAATTCCCAATCTTCAATTACAACTTTGTGGTTACCGACGAGTAGAGCAACAATTACAACTCGACAAAATTAATACAAATGATATCCAAAAGCGATAAATACGAGACACAATATTTTAGCGTGGAAAACCTCTCAAGACGAGAGTAAAAACCACGGGACCGAAACCGCTTAAATTCACTATCACCAATACACACAAATACACAATCCTCCCTAATACAAACTACGGGTATACACCAATCGTCAAATACTTGGTAATAAATGTTCTTCAAGTATTTGGAATACACAATAACAACAAGATCGAGAAAAGAAAACACCGAAAATAGCTTACACAAAAAGCTAATGAAATACCCGAACTTCCGGACTCAAAATCTCGATCTACACCGGTGAAAAGATTTGCCCAATAGCTACCAAGCTCTTGTCAAAATATCACGACGATCCGACCGATAAATCTTCGGGAAATTGAAGAAGTGTCTTTCTCTCTCTTGTTTCTCTCTCTATCTCTCTCTTGTTCTTCTCAAGAATGTGTGTGTGTTAAAGTGATGAAATCCCGTAAGAAATGAAGATAAAAAAGGGAACCCAAATGGGGTTGACCCCGTGTGCCGCGGCCCGGGCCAAGTGTGCCGCGACACACAGCACAAAAAATTTCCCAGGTGATTGGCAGGGGCCGGCAGGGCTGATCGGCAGGGGCCGCGGCCCAGAGTACAGTGGTCCGGCATTTCAGAGATGATTTTGGGGGTCGCGGCTCAGCAGCCTTGTGCCGCGGATCGGCAGCCTTGTGCCGCGGCCCGACTGTGCAAGGTGAGAAAAAATGACTTTTAAGCGTAGTGTCACGGCCCGGAGGGTTTGTGCCGTAGCCCGGAGTCCATTCGACTCCGAAAATGTCTATATTTCGGAAATTACTCCTACACCCTAATTGTGTGGGTTCTAGTTCACGAAGGATGGTGGGGGAGGTTCAAAGGATCGCATGATTCGCATCCTGAGTTTGCTTTTATGAAATGAAATGTAATTAATACTCCCTCCGTCCCACCCATCTTGAGCATTTGTTTTTCGGCACGGGATTTAAGAAAAGCTGAAAAGTAGTGTATAAAGTGATGATATGAATATATATTATTTAAAGTTGTGAGAGATAAATGTGTCTTAAAAGGGAAATGACCAAGTAACTTGAAACGGTCAAAAAAAGGAATATGAATTAAGATCGGTGGAACGGAGAGAGTAGTTGATTGATCTCTGATTTGGAAATTGAGAGTCAAATATCCCGCAGCAAATTACGACTTTATTAAGTGCTCTCTCCCATCTCGTATTTATTATATTTATACAATTAAATTAAATAATAATTTTTTATTTTTTAATTTCTATCGTATGTTTATTATTAATATATTTTTTAATATTTAATCTCCATCATTTATTATTTATACTAATTATTATATAAAATATATTAAATATACATTCTGTCTTTGAACGGGATGGAAGAGAGTACATAGCTTTTAATTGCAAAAGTGAAAGAAGAAGCTGCGAAATCCACTAAAATTATTTTAAAAGTGTCTTTGATAAGCGTGGTTTTGGGGCCCGGAAAGGAGAAGTCAGAAGTGTAGTTGATTCAAATGGCAATATTTTTTATTCTTTTGGAAAAAGGAAAAAAAAAGCATTGACTGTAATAGCCCATGTTTTTTCACTTTCATTTGTTAATTTTCAAATGAAAAGATATTATTTTGACTCCTTTATCTGATTATATTCTATATAATAGACATTTTTATAATGGAATGTTATTCTTTTTTTGGAGCATTATTTTTTAATTTCTTAACATAATTTGGGCCTACACCTAATTATGCTTGAAAGAAATCGTTCCGACTCTTCCTTACTGTCACCAAGATAAATCGTGGAATATGTACGAACTGACAGTGTTTTGTCGAATTCTGCTAACATACACTCGAATTTTCAAATAAGGGGAACAATAGTCCTCCTCTCAAATCGAACTCACATAGATTATATCCAGTATGATGTCTTTCTAAATCTCCATCATCACGTATATGCCTCGAAGACCATTTTGCCGAAGATAGGGTTTGAAATCGTGACCTCCCTCTCACACGTGACAGTAAAGTGAAGTTGGTGGCCGATGGATGGTTTGGGAAGCATTATATTTGACATTGTAAGACTTGACTTGAGATCAAAATAATTAAATCTGTCATGGAAATATAATGACCAAATTAATTTGATATTGTTGAAACATGATTTCTGGTTCTCTCTCACCGAGTATCTTTATTGTTTGATTTAGTCGCTAATTATTCATTCATTTGATTAAATTGCGTGACCCATTTTGATGTGGCGACAATATCCCTTAATTTTATGAAGGTCGATCCAATAAAATCGACTAAATATAGTTAAATATGTAAAGCGCATGCCTTTACAAATATTTGAAAAGGTATTTTTGAGCCCAAATATTCATATGGTCACATTAAGAAGAACCACCTTATCTGGTTGCTAAAACTTGATCTGTCATCTATATTACAACTATCACATTTTTCTTTACTTGATAAATCTCATATTCTCAAGGACAAGAATAGAATTACAGTCTAATCTATCGAAGAGTTTGACGATTGGAGAATACGCATGCAGATATATCTTTGTGCCATGCATTATGACATGTGTGGACCACCATAAAAGAAGGTCCAAGAACTGTTTGGAAAACTAATCCTTTCATTCACTGCTTTTACAAGTGCCACGTCTATCACTCAAGGAACCTCTGTGGTCATTGTTGCAATGACAATTCCCAGATTCATTCAAGGACAAGAGATGATTATAAATCAGAATATCTGGATTGTTAAAAGAAATGATACATAATTAGAGTAGTATTTGCTTTCTAGTCGGAATAATGATCTTCACCAAAAGCTTCAATTGAAGAAAATGTTTCTTTCTCTTGACCTATAAACTATTATTTATGTGTAAATTCTTCAACGTGAGATGCTCTTTTTGATGGAGAAAGAGTTATATTTATAGGTAGAGAAAGAACCTTTAGCTTCATCTTGAAATAATAAAAATTAACCATCCATCAAGGCTATTCATGAAAAGATTTGTACCTTATGTGATTGCAAGACTTAATTAGAATAGTAACACCCTCCTAATGACCATCTTTATGAGTAAGAATTCAAATAGTTTTTTGAATTAATAAATTATTCTTACATGGATAACCTGGCCAAAAGAGAGATCACGAAGACTTTGGGAAAATCAATTTTTCCAAAAATCAAAAACCACAAAGAATACCCGCAAGAGTAGCCAAGTTGGTGGAGTAGGTGAGTACGGGACTGAAATGTCACGAGTTCGATTCCCCCTACCAACACTTTTTTGGTTGAGTCTGTCACACAGGGCTTGCCTAGTGTGGTTTACCTGGTTGGCGTAATTTGCAGGTTATTACGTCCAACCCGAGAGTTTATCCAGTGCGCACTCAAAAAGTAGCGGCTGGGGTTCCCCGTCAGGGACGGAGCTGGGCCTGGCCCAGCATTAGCACAGGCCCATCCTCCTCAAATGGGATTTAGCTCAGTATATAGATGTATCCAACCCAAAAGTCTTTCAACTCTTGAAGATGAAAATAGATTAGCACAGCAGGCCCACCCTCCTCAAATGGGATTTAGCCCAGTATATAGATGTACCCAACCCAACCCAAAAGTCTTTCAACTCTTCGGCTTCGCATCAGACGTCAGAGAGCGCACAGTTGATATCAACAAAAAGGAGGCGTAGCCGCGTAGGTTTCGCATTGATGTGCTCGAGAAGTGCGGCAGGAGCAGACTGAGCAGTGCCACCTTGTCCTTGTAGAGTCGACAGCACAGTTCCTTCCAGACTTCCAGTCCCTGATTGCGGTAGCCGGTAGGAGCAGACGACTGAGACGAGCAGTGCCCTAGGTAAGGTGTTGATCTAACTATTGATATTATATAAACACTTTGTTTTGCATTTGTTTATGTAATTATTCAGTTGTAATTTTGTAAATTGTAATTCTATATTTCTATTGATTGTTGTTGTATTTGCAAATTGTTTATGATATATAATTACTATGGATAAGTTTTTAACAAAAAGAAAAGCAACCGTTGATTTGGAGATGAGTAATGTTGATAATTCTAAACAAACTCGTGTGGAAGTCAATTTAGCAGATCTTCCCTCAGACCCTGGAATGCGAATTAGGATTTTGGATTATAATCCTATTAACGCGTCGAGAAGATGAAGATATCATTGATATGTTTCAGAAAATGAAAACGCGTCGAATTTTTTGTTGAATCTGTAAAGGTTAGTATTACGGCTTTTGAAAATGTATTACTTTTTGATCAAAATTTGGCATGAATATAACATTGTCGTATTATCGTATATATTTTTTTTGTTTATTAAATAGGACCACCCTTAGAAAAATTCCTGGCTCCGTCCCTCTTCCCCGTCATTAAAAAAAAAAAAACACAGAAAAACGACTAAGGATCTATTGGGTAAACTCAACTCAACCCGCTTCCCTAGACACGTTTGAAATGCTTCCAAATAAATCTCTTCAAGAGATGGAAATAAGATGCACTAATATTCTGAATGAACTTTCTAGTTTGCAAAAGGAATACACAAAGAATGAAGTATGCATGAAAGTTCTGCAAGCCCTTTCCAAAGATTGACACGTCAAGGTGGTGTCCCTCGAAAGCATCAATGCCTTTTCATTCTGCACTTTCTCATTTCGGTTATGAATTCCAGTTATTTTGGTTGACTGGTAAATTCTTGTTATACATGGAGTGTATCATTTGAGAGCTTGGTTATGTTATTGGTATTGTTATCATGTAGAATGGTAGTGCTTAGGTTCTTGATTTAGTGTACATTGTGATGTTAACCTGTTGGTTTTTCCAGTCTTGGAGTGTTCTGAAGTCTGGGGTTTTCTGGGCAATTATGGACAACACTTTCTAGCACTGGGTTGTGCATCGGGTGTTCGAGTTGGTATGTGGTAGCGTACTATATTTCGAGTCGCTATACAACCGAGACACATGCGCGAGACCTAAAAGTGGGTGTGCACCATGTTATAACATAGTGGTGAATAGGGGTGGACACGAACCGAACGAACCGAGCTTTTGGTATTATTGATCGTTCGTTCGTTCGGTTCGTGAAGTGTTCGGTTCGTATTCGTGTTCGACGAACATTACAAATTAATGTTCGAGTTCGGTTCGACATATTTTTTATTGTTCGTGTTTGGTTCGTTTGTGTTCAATTGTTCTGTTCGTAGGCTTTGTTCGTTTGTGTTCAATTGTTCTGTTCGTTCGTTCGGTTCGTTTGTGTTCAATTGTTTCTGTTCGTGCCATATATATATATGTTCGCGAACAGTTCGCGAACACCCCATCAAAATATAAAATGTTCGATGTTCGGTTCGAAAATACTCGAACATGTTCGCGAACATGTTCGGTTCGGTCAAACCGAACTCGAACTGACCGTTGACCGAGCTTTTTCACGAACAGTTCGCGAACGTTCGGTTCATAGGCCACCCCCAGTGGTGAACATGCTAGTCTTTGCACCATTTCACTCAGGTATCAGTGCGACGTCTCAGACTTGACGGTTAACACGGTGTTGGATGCACCATACTCTGTGCCATGTTTTCGACAGTATATATAGGGCATTTTGCATTTTTAGACGTATTTTTCACATTTCCACTCGTTTTTCTTCCATCTTGGGCGATTTTGGGCGATTCCACTCGAGTGCTTTGTAGATTCATCTTAGAGGGCCGGATTTAGAGATCATAACACGATCCTATCATTCATCTCCCTTCTTTTCGTCTCCTAATCAAGGTATGATACCCTTAGATCTCAAATAGGGTATTTTGGGGGTTTTTGATGAAATCCACTTATGTAGTACGAATTTGTGGTTGTCGTTACACATTGATGTATGTAAATACGTTGTTATTAGTACATCTTCTAGTGTTGAGGACTATATTCTGTTTTTCTTGAGTTTTACATAGATTTCACGCTCGCAAGGTGTCCGATTAATTATATCAGTGGTTTTTCTTTTTCTCGGGTGGGGTGGGCTGGTGGAGGTTACCTATTAATTCGACCGTGTGGGTTGACTTGCATTATTGTGTATTAAGGTTAAGGGATTTGTGAAGAACTCAGACTGAACCCCTTGTGTAGGCGTTTGCATCTATTCCTTTGTGTGTCGTCATTAAAGACAAATACATATATTACATTATATTATGTTTCATGTTATTTCAATATGAATGGTGAACTGTGAAACGGTACGAGTTGCGAGTGGTTTGTACACTTGAGGATGGGTTCGATGAAACTTCTGGGGACCTATATAAAGATATCTGGTCAGGACGCGGTTTTTCCACTCGAGGATGGTTCGGCAGGACCTCCGGGAACTAGTGCTATAGAGCTTGGTCGCGTTATCTTCGATGATGTGATTGATGATGATGTTGTTTTTTATGTGATATATATATATTTTGAAATATTGTTGAAAATATTTTGAAATGTGAAAAGTGGAACTTGAAATATACAAATAGATAATGTCTTGTAATCTTGTACTTTCACTAACGATTCAAATGCTAACCCCTTAAATGGAGAAAATACCTTTCATGCATTTCAGGTGATGGCCCGTTCGAGAAACAAGCACGAGAAAAGCACGCAAAGGGTGATCATCCGTGATGTTATGAGGCTCGTGTCGTGTCCTTTAGTCCGTGTCTTTTTCGTGCTTTATGCCGAAAACTGTTGAGTACACTTTGATGTTGAACTGTCATTGAAGTCCACTGCTAGGGAAATGAAGTTCATTTACTTTATATTGCATTTCAATTTCATTGAAATGTTTTGCCGAGTCCTCGGCCTAATTACTATTTTTTAAATTGTTACTGATTTGTGGAGTATGTCTTTGCCTGTGATGCTTTTAGCCTGGTAGACCTTCGTGGAAGATTTTACGGCGTGTAATATCCCTTGTGGTAATTGGGATATTACAATGGTTGCATCTCGCAGTGCATCAAATCTATTGCCAACAAAGATAAACAGAAGACATCCATCTCAAAATCCAAGAAGGATGAAAGACTTGGAGGAACAAATGACTCTACTAATGAAAAGCTTCAGGAAGTTTTTCACAAGGGGATATCAACAAACCCACCGACAAGTTCTAAAAATCCATCTCATGATCTTCAATATGAGCGGGTATGCTTCAGATATAAGAAACCTCGACATTACAATTAATATTGTCCACTAGAGCAGAACCAATATCAAAGACATTCGAGTCCCAGAAGACAACAAGGAAGAGAAAGTGAAGACAGAAAAAAAGAAGGCGGCTCTGACTTTACAAAAATAGACCAAAGAAAAAGAGATTGATAACTCTTATGATGAAAGTTTATCAGGATGTGATCAAGCTTACTTGCTCTGTTCTGTCTAACTGTGAATTACAAAATAAGAACAAACAATTCCAACTACTCATCAGATTTAAGTGCTGAGGAATTGACCATACATTATTCTGTTAGGAAACTAGAAAACGGGAAACTGAAAATTGACATTATTGTTTAAGGAGAAAGTAAAAGACAGCAAATCAATTGTATTGATAACAATGAATAGAGGGGCCTTTATATAGGCATTACAATGAGAGTCCTTCCATACATAGGATTCCTAGTTAAGGTAAGACATCTAACAGGATCCTACTACCTCTGGAAGAGTCTAGAACCTTCCATAACTCTATCCCCCTACAACTAGTATTAGGTAAGACACCAATAAGGGGAGGATTTCCCGGAACATTCCCCCTGTGTCGAGCACTAATACTAACATGGTGCATAAGGTGTTGCCTCGGTAAAAAACCTTTCCAAGTCAAATAAAACCCCGTGGGAATAACAAAGACTTGGTGAGGAAAAATAGCACAACGCACCAACTACAAATGTCAGAATCATGTGAAGTATACTCCCCCTGAGGTATACATGACAGCTCATCCCATCGAGCTATCATTAGTTGAGCTCGGATAATCGACACATGTCGATGCTTCTCACATGTTTCTCAAATATAGATTTCGGCAGAGACTTAGTGAACAAGTCTGCGATATTCTCATCGGAACTCACTTGTTTCACTTCGATATTCAGCAATTTCTGTTGCTGCTGATTATAAAAGAACTTCGGCGCGATATGCTTGGTATTGTCACCCTTAATGAAACCTAACTTCATCTGCTCAATGCATGCCGCATTGTCCTCAAAGATGCAAGTAGGGGTTGCTGTAGTGGGATCTAATCCACACGTTCCTCGTATATGGTCTATGACTGACCGGAGCTAAATGCACTCCCTTACGGATTCATGCAATGCAATTAGCTCTGCATGGTTCGAGGAAGTAGCAACCAGGGTCTGCTTGGTAGATCGCCAAGATATCGTCGTATTCCCAATGGTGAACACATAACCAGTTTGGGAACGTCCTTTATGCGGGTCAGAGAGATAACCGGCATCAGCAAATCCAACTAACGTGTTGTTAGGATTCTCTGCATTAGGGGTAAGCTTGCTCGCATTAGCACTTCTGGTAGTCAAGCTACCATGCTCAGCTGCAATATCAGAGGAAGATCGACGGTCGGTATGCATCGCCTTAACCTCAACAATTCCTTTCGGAATATCGCTTTCTCTTGCATAGGGAAAGAACAATCCAAGATCACTGGAGCCTTTCAAGTATCGAAAGATGTGTTTTACTCCATTCCAATGCCTTATCGTGGGAGCGGAGCTAAATCTCGCTAACAGATTCACAGAGAATGCGATGTCTGGACGAGTACATTGAGCCAGATACAACAACGCACCGATTGCGCTAAGGTACGGTGTTTATGCTCCAAGGACCTCTTCATCCTCCTCTTTGGGACGAAACGGACCCTTGTTCATTTCCAGACTTCGACCAATCATGGGGGTAGCAAGAGGATGTGCCTTGTCCATACTAAATCGCCTGAGCATTTTGTGGACATAGGCAGACTGATGAATGAGTATGCCATCATCTCGATGTTCTAGCTCTAAGCCCAAGCAGAATCGAGTCCTCCCCAGGTCTTTCATCTCTAATTCGGATTTAAGGTAGCGGGCCGTTTCATTGACCTCATCTATGGTACCGATAACATTCATGTCATCTACATAGACGGCTACAATCACGAATCCTGTATCTGTTCTTTTCACGAAAATGCATGGACAGATATCAGTGTTCTCGTATCCCTTCCCAACCAAGTATTCACGTAGGCGGTTGTACCACATCCTTCCGGATTGTTTCAACCCATACAGTGAACGACGCAATTTCACAGCGTAAGCGCTCCGTGGTTTAGAGCTACTTGATTTGGGCAACGAAATCCCTTCGGGGACTTTCATATAAATATCCGTATCTAGATCCCCATAAAGGTACGCTGTAACCACATCCATAAGCTGCATGTTCAGTTTTTCGGACACTACCAAACTGACTAAGTAGCGGAAAGTGATGATGTCCATAACGGGAGAATACGTCTCCTCGTAGTCAATGCCAGGGCGCTGCGAGAAGCCTTGGGCAACTAGTCTCGCTTTGTAACGCATGACTTCATCCTTATCCAACTGGTTTAACACCCACGGGTATTGGCTCGATATGGCCAAATACCTCACGTTTAGCCATTGAGTCTAGTTCACCCTGCATTGCATCTTTTCATTTCGGCCAATCGGCTCGTTGTTGACATTCAGCAACCGAGCGCGGCTCAGCGTCGTCGTCTTCAATAATTTCTTGAGCAACGGAGTAGGCAAAAGCATCATCGACTAGCGTGGACGACCGGTCCAGTAGTACGTATTCACTCGTACATTGCATCAAGATTTCTTTATTCTCTGACATCAACAAAGTTTCCGACGCGTCCGTCGATTGTTCCATTGTTGATTCGAGGACATATCCGTAGTCAGAGATAATCTCGTGTGATGGAGTCACTGTGTCGATGATGAGAGGATTTTGTGCCTCCATTCTTCTTCTCTTTCGAGGGTCGGTATCCTTTCTACCCACTGGCCTCCCCCTCTTTCGAGCAGGGATAAGAGCAGCCGAAGCAGCCGTCCCACCACTAAGGTTGACGCCGGGGGCATCATTCCTTTGGGCGGCTGAACCTTGCCCTATAACTGGGACTTCTAACCTTGCAGGAACATTCGCAGTGGGAATGGTAGATCTTGTCACTTTTGCAGTATCAGTAAAGCTGTCGGGCATCGAATCCGCAATTTTCTGAAGACTGAGAATACGTTGCACTTCTAGCTAGGATTGAGCCATGCAGGGATCTTGATGAGACAAGGAGGGAGCACACCAGACAATTTCATGGCGTTCAGCTGGAATCATTCGATTCCTCTCTCCCCCTAACGACGGGAAGTTTGTCTCATCAAAGTGACAGTCTGCAAATCTTGCAGTAAATAGATCTCCTATCAAAGGTTCCAAATAGCGGATAATTTTAGGCGATTCATAGCCAACGTATATACCTAATCGTCTTTGCGGACCCATTTTAGTACGCTGTGGAGGCGTAATTGGCACATAGACTGCACAACCAAAAATGCGTAAGTGTGAAATATCAGGCTCATATCCAGTTACCAACTAGTACACACTAAATGGTCGATTGGCAGTGGGTCGAAAGCGAATAAGTATAGCCGCATGCAAAATTGCATAACCCCAGGCAGAAATTGGCAAGTTGGTGCGCAACACCAATGCTCGGGCGATAAGCTGTAACCGCTTAATCATAGCCTCAGCAAGGCTATTCTGCGAATGTATATGGGGGACGGGATGTTCAACTTCAATCCCAATCAACATGCAATAGTCGTCAAAGGACTTTGACGTAAACTCACCAGCATTGTCCAATCTTAATGACGAGATTGGAAAGTCGGGGTGGTTAGCCCGTAACTTGATGATTTGTGCTAGGAGTTTAGCAAATGCAGCATTTCTTGTGGATAGCAGAGCGACGTGTGACCATCGCGTTGATGCATCAACCAGAACCATAAAGTATCTGAATGGTCCGAACTCTGGCTGAATAGGTCCACAAATGTCCCCTTGAATTCTTTGTAAGAAGCGAATGTTTTGTGTTGAGTCTTTAACAAAGGACGGAGAGGGTATCAACTTTGCTAGTGAACAGGCTTTACAAAACGATTTATGGGCATTACAAATTGCCACGGAAGCCTCGGGATTTACGAGAGATGCACCGTCAACATTATCAGGGCGTGCGATCTTTAATCCCGGTGATACGGTATCAAGCTCACTCACATCAATGCCGATATCGAGTGGTGCTTCCAATCATTTTCTGGACTTGAAAAACGGATGACCATGTGAGTTTTTCAAAATGCGAATCATCATGTCGCGTCCAGGGTGACCGAGTCGGTCATGCCATAGTTGGTATGCTTCGGAATCACAAAGTTCGTGACTCACAGCATAGGATTCAATAACCCTTATTGTAGTCTGGTATAAACCACTATTTAGACTCATAAGTTTCTCGAGAACACGGCGTCTTCCGCATTCTGCCAGAGTAACACACAAAAATTCTGTCTCATTCTCATAATGTGTATCAAGGTGATAACCGTTGGCACGGATGTCCCTAAAACTTAGCAAGGTTCGGTTTGCTCTTGGGGCATAGAGAGCATTTGTGACATTAATATGCGTACCACTAGGTAGCAAGAAATGAGCAGGTGCCCTCCCTTGTATTACTTGGGAGAAACCAATCATTGTTGTCACTGAGGATATATATGGCACAATATCCTTAAATAATTGCCTATTCCGAAGAATATTGTGGGTTGTTCCACTATCAGCAAGGCACTCAATTTCGCCACGAGACATCTACAATAAGATATGAAACTCGATTAGTCTTATGATGAAAGACATAGCGAAAACTCATTAACTTCGAGTTTGGGGAAATTCGACCAAGTTGGTTAGGATCAAAGTTAGCACAATCGCTGGAAATAATTTCCGCGTAGCTTGACCTTTGTTCACTAAAACAACAATAACTTCTTCGTTAAGAAGGCTATGGAGGAACGGTCAGTTGTTCTGGAAACTAGACTTCTGTATCTTTCTGTCCATAGATCGTGCACTTTTTGGATCATTAAACTCAGATCTCAGTGCTCGTTTCAAATTGCTATTTTGGTATTTCCCTATTGTTGAGTGATAGAGCAAGGTTGAAGCCTTTTTCAAAGGCATTATTGTTGATACAATACTATGGCAATATGGCCATAGGAGCGTTTAAACACTTCAAAATGCATCAGGGTGTTCGATTTATATCTGGACTAATGATCCTTTCGGTAACTCCAACTTGGTAGACTTGCAGAGAAAGTAGGAATGTCGGTACAGCTAAGGCTGTTTAAAAACCACCGATTCCGTTTGAACTTTCAAAGCATAAACAAATACCAAGGAGGATACGCCTAGTCTTGATCATAAGTTTTGATGAAATCCACTAATGTATCAAATTAACCAAGCAATTCATTACTGAGCAATTGTTTTGTGATAAACCAAATATGCTTTCAAAGGGAAAAATAAAATTCGTTTTTGCACAATCACAACAATTAAAAGAATTTTATTCATCATGGCCAACTTTATTACATTCATAGAAAATCCAAAGTAGTTCTCGAAAACTAAAAACAAGACAAAACATAACCAAAGCGTAAAACTAGTCAAACTACAATGATCTAGTCAAAGTCGGCAACATCCATATGTTGGTCTTTGTCCGCAATGGTGAGAGGAGGGATCTCAGTATGGTTCACCTCCGTATTCTCATTATCTTCCTCCATGTAATTTGACTCTTGAGTCAAGTACTGTTTATAGTGCTTGTAGTAAGCTTGGATGTTCTTTGGCGCCTTGCAATTGCGGTAAGTATGTTTCTTCGATCCGCAAGTATAGCAATTCCGGCCTTCCTTTGGAGTGGTTCCATTCCCGGCGGCAGGAGGCGGTCCACGTGGTTGGGTTCCACTAGGTCCCGTGGCCGAGCCACCTTGCCTCTTCCACACATTGGAACGACGACCTCGTCTTTTCCCTCGCTTGCTCGAGTCATGCACCCGTGGTGCTTACAAAAACTGAGTAGCGTTACCTTTTATATTTTGTCGTGGTGCCTTCCTGTGGGTAGCCTGATTCACTTCCGGAATCGGCTTCGTACAAGCTGGGCGCGCATTGCTATTGAGAATAATCTCATGGTGCCTTTCTTTTTTCGCGAGGTGGGAGATAAGGTCACTAAAATTTTTAATTCTCCCTTCCTCATAGGCAACGCGCAGCTGATGAGCAATCACACTTGCTCCCACGGGAAACGTGTTAAGAGTCTTCTCGATCAAATCTTGATCAGACTTCTTGACACCACAAAAACCAAGATCAGCGCGAAGATCGAGGACGGCTTGGTTATAGGCCTCCACATTCGCATAATCCAAAAATCAGATTTGCTCCCACTGAAGTTGCAATTCGGGGAAGCGGTGATCATGCACATTATTAAATCGTTGTTCGAGTGTATCCCATAGTTCTTTTGGAGTTTGCAAATTCATGTAATATTTTTTCAACAACGGATGTATATGTCTACGCAAGTACATCAGTGCATTAGCCTTGGTTTCCTCGCTCGGTTATTGAGCGGTAGGCTCGTTAGAGGGAAAGATGGTGGTGGTAAATCTCTTACCGACGAACGCCAAGCGAACGTCTGAGACCCACCTATGGTACTCCTTACCAGCATGGTCAAGGATGTCGAACTCCGGATGAACATTGGAGCTTTGTGCCATCTACAAGATATAAACAAGAGAAAGTTAGTCTTGTTGGATTTTCAGTGACAATGTAAACGGTCACAATCGATGCTTTTTAAAAGCGTGTAACATAACCGTTACTCGATGTACTTCCCTTAATTGTTGTTTAGTAAAGTCGACAAAAAAGAATGGCGATATCAGATCGCACCCAGATACGTAGTGTATGCAACAACCACAAGTATCGACTTTCAACAATTTCGTGACTCCCCCAGGACCGTCACACAGTTTTCTTCGACACGCAGAGATACCGACTTCTCTCGCGGTCTCATCCACCGCAAAGTAGCGTGGGAGATAAAGAACCCAATAACCCATGTTCCCAAAAGAAAAATTCCCCAAAAGGAGAGAATTGAATAGGGACAAGTCAGATAATTACCTCGATTATAAAATTAGGCACGTGATATGGATGAATTTGTGGTGTGCTTCGATCTACCGGTTGGTACTCGATGCGACGACGTGAAACCGGGGGTGCAATTTTGGCGGCTTCCGAAAATAAGTTGATGTTCGGGTTTTGGTCCGAGGTTCAGAACCGGGTCGGACTTGGCTGGGATGGAGCTGGCCGGCGGTGGTGGTCAGCGACGGTCGGCGGCGGCGGTGGTTAGCGGCGGTCCGACGGTGATGTTCCGTCTGATCAATCGGCGCGCGGCTTCCGATCGACTGGATCGCGGGCGCTTTCCGTGCAACGGTGGTCGGCGCGGGCCGGGCGGCGGTGGTGGGCGGCGGTGCTGGGCGGCGACAGACGGCGCTGGCTGGCAGCGGCAGGCGGCGGTGGCAGCAGGCGGCAGCGGCAACTGGGCAGCGGCGGCGGTGGCTGGCAGTGGCAGGCGACGGTGGCAGCAGGCGGCGGTGCTGGGCGGCGATGCTGGCCGATTTTTGTCTTCTTTTTTTTTTGTTCGAGCTACGTGCTGATAACGTGTTTAAGGAGAAAGTAAAAGACAGCAAATCAATTATATTTATAACAATGAATTGAGGGGCCTTTATGTAGGCATTACAATGAGAGTCCTTCCATACATAGGATTCCTAGTTAAGATAAGACATCTAACAGGATCCTACTACATCTGGAAGAGTCGAGAATCTTTCATAACTCTATCCCCCTACAATTAGTATTAGGTAAGACACCAATAAGAGAAGGATTTTCCGGAACAATTATTTATTTCTCAGTGATTAAATAATTATGAAAGCTCAGGTGTGGAGGTGGAATATTGTATTGGGATTTGGTAGTTATATTATTTCTTAAAAGTCTCAAAATGTCCCCAAATTAAGAAATGTCAATGAGTCTTTATAACTTAAATACCTTGTGACATATTTAAGACGTTTAAAATATCTCATTTAAAAACACCAAAATTTTTGGAACTCTTAATTGTCTCATTTAAAGAAACACCTAAAATACACCATTTAAATACATGAATATTTTTATAAAGTCTTTAAAGGTCTGCATATGTCTGAATCAAATACAGCCCCGAGTCATGCTCCAAAAATAAGGATGTTACCTGATTTAACCCATATTTTATATGAAAAATGATTTATAAACCTACATAATAGACTTACAAAGAGGCCTACAACTGTGATTGGTGAAATAAAAAATTTGATTGGTTAATGAAGAGAGAGAAAAGGTGTTTGAAATTTGTCAAAATGTGAATGGTGTAGGCCTATTTGTAGGTCTATTATGTAGGTCTATATATCATAACTCATTTTATATCGCCTGCCTATTACATTTAAAACTTACTTGTTAATCTATATCCCATTTCCCAAAGGCTTATGCTCCATCTATTCGACCATGTTCTCTCTGTTGGAAAAAAAGGAAAATCGGCCGTGTTGAGCAGCCCACTTAAGAGACAATTTTGAGTGGGCTCGACTGGCGAGTTAAAGTTGGGACTTAGTTGGAATACGTAGTGCTCCGTAAGAGGTTTCCAAAATATGTAAGAACACTCAAAATGATTGAGGTATGACTGAGATATAATGTTCCAAACTGAGCTCTTTGAAAATGAGTTTGAGACTCTATCCCACATTGGAAAATTGTAAGAAGAATTGTGAGTATATAAGATGATGTGAACAAACTCTTGTTCAGAACAACAAGGGAGACAAGAGTGGATGCGTGATTGGGCGCCCCACGCGCACCGCCGCCGCCGCTCGTCCGGCTCGGTTTGGTCGGTTCAGGGTGATTTGAGCGAAATGTCTCGGCGTCTTGAAGTTATCTTTTTACTGCAATTTTATTCGGAAATTCGAATTTTTCGGATCAGGATAAATATCAAATTAATTGATAATTATCGAATTAATATATTAGGATAACTATCAAGTTAATTGGTAATTACCGGACTAATATATAAATAGATTAGGGTAAGTATCAAAGATATCAATCCTAATCGATTTAGAGTTCCTTCGGTTGGAAATAAGACGCAACGGAAGCGAAGTTGGGAAAATATTGATTATAGCATTTTATGCACCCACAAGCACAAAACCTATTTAGGCATGCTAATTAATTGACTACTAAGATTAATAAGCAATTTAAATATTATTTATTATTTATTAAATAAATATATTGGTAAATTAAATATCCTAATATAGATCAAAGATCATAGGATATTTACCTTTGAAGCGTAGTGATTGTTTGCTCCTCGATCTTCTTGTATTTCTACCTTTAGATCTTCTAGAGTATGACCCGCCTTAATCCGGACGTTGTATGGGCAACGAGCTACCGAATCTTGCTTGGACTTCTATGAGGAATCGGCCGAACTATTTCTTACTTGGGGTCACTCGATTTTTCTTTATTTTATAGTATTATGCAACACTCTTAGAAAATTGATATGTTATCTAAATTGTAAAATCAAAGACACAAGTCAAGATCTACAATTAAAAACAAGGTGAAAAAAATCGATCTCTCAAATAGGAATAATGTCACACCGCCGAAATCCCTTTAGATATCCTATTTATAGGTTTTGGACTACTCTAGGGATCTTAAGGAGGATTAGGGTTATGACTCCTGGTGCAACCCAACTTTCCATATTAATTTCTTTCCTAATATGATTGAGTTCACTAATATCAATTCACTCCACTAAAAAATTAATATTACACTTCCAACTCAAATCTCAATTTACGAAATTGGGCTACTTATTTAAATATATTATTTCTCGTGTTTAAGATATCGAATGTCCATTAATTAATTTAATCTACTGACAGCTTTAATTAATTAATATCTTATTCAAGAGTAGTACCACTCGAATATTATTATTATATCGGTATGAAATCCACCTGTAAGTTTAATATAATAATCATTATCGAGCTCCTCAAGGGGACATCATCAACCCGCACGAGTCGGGACATGATTTCTAGTTATATTAATAATAATCGTCATATAAATAATATGATATGAAGCTTATTGAGTCAATCATTTTGACCCTCACCCATGGTAAATCACAACAATAAATATTATAATTACATAATTAAATATTATATATTTGGAATTAAGAAATAATAATTACCCGAGATTTACGTTCTTCTTATAGTTAGTACAAAAGACAATATCTCACTTCGATCCAATTCAACGTATGTAAATACGCAAATGCATGCTAATAGTCAAGACCGATCGATCTCAAGTATACACTACAACCTTTCACATAATTTGTCTAATAATTATATAGGTTGTGAACTAGGTATGAGTTAAAATAAAAAGTCTTTTATAATAAAAAGTGTAGGAAGGATTGTGGGAGTGACATGTGTCATCCCCATGACACATCATATGACACATCATATGACATGTGTCACCCACCCTCACCCCCCCACCCCCCGAAAAAAAAATGGGGGGGCAAAAATAATTTTTTTCCCGCCAAAAATTATTACTGCATCACATTTATAAAGTTACTGCATCACAATTATGATATAGTGCATTAAGGTTATAAGTTACTGCATTATACTTGATGCACTTAACTGTTAACTATGATGCAGTAACTTATAACTGTGATGCAGTAAAACTTATTAGTGTGATGCACCAAAACTTATAACTGTGGTGCACCAAAAAAATGATGCATCATACTTATAATTTTTTGGCGGAAAAAAAAAATTTTGGGCCCCCCAAAAAAGAAATTTTTTGGCGGGGAATTTTTTTTTTCGGGGGGTGGGGTGGGTGCCACATGTCATATGATGTGGCATGATGATGTGGCAAGGTGACACATGTCACTCCCACAATCCTTCCTACACTTTTTATTATAAGAGATTTTTTAGAATAACTCCACCCTTGTGAACTATTATATTATTTTATAAGGCACCTGTGATATTCGTATTTTTTCATTTATGTACTTTTAGATTCTAGTGACTCGATTGTGCTCATTGACATATTTTGGACATGTTCTGCTCTGCATTTTTGTCATTCAAGCGACTTTCGATATTGTTTCGGACTCATTGGCATATTATTGCGACTTTTCCGCATTTGGGTTCGATTCTTGTGAATCTTACTTGAAACTGCTGTTTTGTTGTTCCTACAAGTTCATTTAACATTTGTGGTCATGTGGTGAACTTCGGAATTGTTATTCGATCTCGTATCGTGGTTTTCTATCGTTTCGGGTCGTTTTGTAATTTCCTAAAAGTTTAGGGTAATTACTTTAATTTTCGTATTCCGAACATTCGGGTAGATGAAATTTTGTTTTCTTTTAGGGCTTAAGTTCGTCGTCTCGAACTCTTCGTAAGCATGTCCTTGTTTCATATATTCGTCGTCTCGCGGTTTTGTAGCACTCTTACTCGACGAGGTGCCCTTAGCAGTTGTGAACTGCTAGAGTGGCTTATGTACGCTATGTTGGGAAAAACAATGTTGTTTTGATAATTACCACATAGCAAGCTTCATACAACAAGTGGTTCCAAACAGCAAGCCATCATACATCAAGTAGCTGATTACGAAGCTGTTCATATTGCTGTACAATTTATCATGCATCCAGCGTTGCCTCATCATACAACACCATTCCATACAGCGTTAGTCAATCAACTTATTGGACACAACGATCCAGCTGTAAAGTGTAAAGATATTCAAACACTTATCCAATAGGACTGAAGACCGTTGAAACGGAATCTGCCTTATTCACTAAAGTTAAGGACTCGTTTGAAAAGAAGTATTTAAATACTTAAGGGATAAAGTATTTAAATACCATCAGACAGAGATCTTCAATCAAGGAGCAAAAATCGGATCTTGTCCATCAACACGTTGGAACAGACTATTGGCTCAACGGATCTATTCCCAACGGATCTTTTCAGAAAGCTATTTATACCCCGGAGTTTAAAGATCAGAAAATAAGAATACATACAAGCTTACAAGCGATATTCAAACGATCAAAAGACTGAATATTTATTATCATCAGATCAAGCTTACAAGAGCAAAGTATATTTCTTCCAAGTATCATTCACATCTGAGAAGAAGAAATATACCCAGTCACCAAGAACAGCCATCATCAGCTCAAAAACTTCATATTCAAGCTGGTGTTCTTATCTGGTTACCTTACTTTTACCTTTGAGTAAAAACGTAGTTCTGTGTGAACTAAAGAAGTTATTCCGACCTGTGTGGGACGAATAAGACGAAGCTTTGGAATTGTGTGAGGAAGCAAGTCAAGAGTTAGCTTTGACCAATCTGTGTGAACAATTGAAAGTTGCAGTCTTTGTATCAAGCTGTGTGAACGATACGTGGATAGGTTCGATTATAGACACGTAGTTGTGTACACAGTATTTATAATAAAATGTTTTACTCCTGTGTGGAGGACCAGTGGACGTAGAGGGGTTTACCTCGAACCACTTTAAATCTTGTGTTAGTTACCTTCTGCAATTTATTATTTTCATTACTGTGATTATTTTTTAAGTATACACTGCAAACTATCTTTAACAAGACTTCCGCTACGCACTCTAATTTGTAAAACGCACAGCTTGTTGCTTAAACACTTTCCAAGCTGTATTCTGTATACTTAGTGGCCAACAAGTGGTAACGGAGCGGTTGATTCTAAAAAGAATCAGTCGTACTTTTAACCGAATCAGATCCTTAAAATCACTTCATTTTTGAAAACTTCGTTATCTTTCCTATTCTTAGACATGGATACCTCACTGATTAACAAGGTACCAATGTTCTCTATTAACGAATTTGATGACTGAAGAATTAGGATGTAAGCTCATCTTACTGCCATGCATGAAGAGACGATTTATGTCATCTAAGAAGGCCCCATAAAGATCATGAAGGTAAATCCAGCCGCAAGAATTGAAGGCCAGGCTCATTCCGAGATGCTAGAGAAAGAGCGCGAACAATGGACCACAGATGATCGAAAATGCGCCAACCTAGACAATGTTGCTAAGAACGCCCTATTTGTCACCCTTGACAAAGGCACGTTCTCGAAGGTAAAGAACTGTAAGATAGCCAAAGAAATCTGGGAAAAACTCAAGATGATTTGCGAGGGTACTGAGCTCTCAAAAGAAAACAAAATTTCAAAACTAACTCAGCAATTCGAATCCTTTGAAATGAAACCAACTGAAACTCTTGAGGAACTTGACCTCAGATTCACTGGCATTGACGGTGAAGTTGAAGCGTTGGGCAAAATTTACACACAAAGGAGAAGAATTTAAAATTTTCCGATCTCTCCCTGCCCGATGGGACATTAAAACAACAGCTGTGCACGTGACATGTAATCTTAATGACACATCTACTTTTGACCTCTTTTCTGACCTCAAAGCATTTGAGTATGATATAGACGGGAGAGAGAAAGCTGAAGAATCACCTACAAAGACTACAACGTTAGCCGTTGTATCCAACAGATGGCATAGCATGCCCATCTCATGAAAGCCTACCCACAAAAGTGCTGACAGCGACGACGACATCCTGTCACAAGATGAAATGGCGCTCCTCATGCATAATTTCAAGAAGTTCATCAAGCAGTCGGGAAAGACTCCATTCAGGCCCAAGCTTGTACACAAGGTAAGTACCGAGTCTTCCCCTGCTGATGCTAACCTGTGTTATAACTGCAGGAAACCAGGACATTATGCAAATAAATGTCCTCATCCTAAAGTTCAAAGGTTGCCGGAAGCCGAGCAACAGGAAAAAAATGAAAGAAAACGTGCTTGGAAAAACAAGCTCAAGGCCTTAATTGGTGAATCAGAAGCCTCCCCTCCACCAACAAAGTCCGAAGAATGTCTACAGGCAGTCACTGACAGTGACTCGTCAGATGATGAATTCGAAGATAAAGCATATATGTGCTTCATGGCCAAAGACATACCGGAAGATGAAGATAGCGATGATGAGGTAAGCTCAACCTCAATTACTCCTTCAAATGCATCTCATACCTTTGAAAACATGATGAATGAATTCAAACACATTCAAAAGGCCCATGAGACATTGAAAACTGAAAACATACAGCTCCAAATTTCTAACCTAGAGCTGAGGGAAGAAAACGACTTGCTAAAAGTAATTTATAAATTACGAAAATATGTCTATTGATTGTCAAAACAGCAAAGTCGATCACGAAAAACACATGGAGAGCAATCATCAACTTGCTCACGAACTAAATGAGGTTAAATCTCACAGTGAAAGTAAGACAAATGATTTTGTTCTGCTCCAAGACAAAATAAAAACTCTCAAAAAATGAGAAGGAGAACTTGAGACCATCTTGAAATCTTTCGAGAAATCATCTAAAAGGATGGAAGAAATTCTAAGCACCGGGCAACATGCTCATGATAAAAGTGGCTTAGGATACAGCTCATGTTCTAATAAAGGGAAAACTAGTACTGTGTTCGTCAGGGGTGTGGAACCCATTCCTGTATCGGAAGATATCCCGAGTCCTGTGAAGGTACCTGTTGCACCGCGAACAGCAGAGGCTGCCATTCCGCCACCACAGTCATATTTCAGACAGCGGAATCCTCAGCCATTCAGACTTGTACGACGTAACCAACAGCATGCTCCCCGAGCATATCAAAAGCGCCAACAGCCGTTCAGAAAGAAGGCTGTACCCAAATATCAAAGCCCCGCATAATAGTACTTCCAACAGTACAGCATGCCTAGATATTGGATACAGGAGCCTCGTTATCCATCGCGAAAATAGGTCACCGCACAGTATTAGCAACAACTTTGGGAATCCAACTGGAGACCCAGAAGGCAAGTTGTCAGGCCGAAGAAAATGGCTCCACCTCCAAGACGGCATTCGTACTGGATTAATAATAATAACCCTGAATTTTTCATGCATAATGATTATCATGGTTACAGCAATTACGTACCTGCCTCACGTAGATACCGCAAGAATGTACCTAAAGTAACCTACAGTAAACCCATTGCTGTCAGGAAAATCTGGGTACCTAAACGCACTAACACCCCTGGACCCAACATTCAAAGGGGACTTAAATATAATTAATTCCTTTGCCTACAGGACATCTTAGAGAAGGACATCTGGTACTTCGACAACGGATGTTCTCAGCACATGACAGGAGACAAAAGCAAGCTGTCGGATTTTGTAGAAGGTCGCGGTCCAAAAGTGCGCTTCGGTGATAAATCAAAAGGAAGAACAAGAGGGAATGGAACCCTGCTTGTGGGAAAATTCAAAGTCACCGATGTAGCTTATGTTGAAGGCTTACAGTACAATCTACTTAGTATTAGCCGGTTCTGTGACAAACAGTTCTTGGTGAAATTCTATATAGATCACTATAGAGTCAAGAACATCCTAACCAAAGAAGTTGTGCTCACAGGAAGAAGGTCAGGTAACATGTATATTGCTGACTGGATACCCACGAGCTTCACAATTCCGTGTTTTTTTGCCAAAGGCACTGCAGATCTAAGCTGGTTATGGCACAAGAGGTTGTCTCATCAACTTCAAGACGATCAACAAGCTCTCCAGACAGGGAATGGTTACAAGATTGCCCAATGTGTTATTCTAAAAAGACAACGTCTGTGGACCCTGTCAGAAAGGCAAGCAAATCAAGACCACCCCGAACAGCAAATCCTACCTTTCCACTCAAAGAGTTCTAGAAATGCTACACATGGATCTCTACGGTCTTGTAGACCCGATAAGTTTGGGAGGTAAGAAATACTGTCTCATTATTGTTGATGATTATTCCAGGTATGCTTGGCCAATCTTCCTAAGTAAGAAGAAGGAAGCAACATCAAAGCTGCCCGAGCACCTGAAAAAGATTCAAAATGAGAAAGGGTTGAGTATCGGGTCCATTCGTTCCGACAGAGGTACTGAATTTACTAACCGCTTTATAGAGCAATACTATTCGGAAAATGGGATACAACACGGATACTCAGCTGCCCGCATGCCTCAACAAAACGGCATTGCCGAGCAAAAGAACATGATGCTAAAAGAAGCAACAAGGACCATGATTGCCGCAAGTAAGTTGCCACAGCGTTTCTGGGGCGAAGCCACCAATACAACGTGCTACACACAAAACCACTGTATCATCAACAAACACCACAACAAAATAGCATAAGAGGTATGGAACAACAAAACTCCATTAGTTTCTTACTTTCACATTTTTGGATGCAGATGTTATGTTTTGAACAATGGGAAGGATCAATTTAGAACCTTCGAAAAGAAGTCGGATGAAGGAATATTTGTTGGATATTCCTCTGTCAGCAAAGCATACAGGATCTTTAATAAAAGGAAGCTGACAATTGAGGAATCAGTACATGTAGTGTTCGACGAACCTCATCATGATCCTGCAGGAGTAGAGGATCACACTCAGAATATCCAACAACTCACCATTGAGAACCCTACAACTCATATAGAGCCTGTCGTTGACTTAGAAATCAAACCCGCAGATGTAAGAACAGAAATAGATGAAGCCGATGCTGTACAAGCTGAAGCTGAAACTACAGCAACTCAAGATACAATACGGAACGCCGAATTAGAACCCGACAGAAGATGGTTGAGAGATCACCCTCAGGAGTTGATCATAGGAAATATTGATGCTGGTGTATCTACTCGTAGGAGAATACAGAGTACACAAGGAAATGTACTATGTGTGCAAGAAGAACCCGAGTCTGAGATATCTCCATTTCCTGTATGGAAGTCTCTATCTAAACTAAGAAGACTTAACATGTGCACTATCGCTGTATTCTTAGCTCAATCTGAACCTATTTATACCAAAGAAGCTCTAGACAATTCTCATTGGATTACATCTATGGAAGAAGAGCTTAATGGTTTCGAAAGAAACAATGTATGGTATCTTGTACCCAGACCAACGCATCAATCACTAATTGGAACAAAATAGGTATTTAGATACAAAAAGGATGGGAATGGACTCATTATCAGAAACAAATCCTGTCTAGTTGCACAAGGCTATAGACATGAAGAAGACATAGACTACGATGAAACTTTTGCCCCTGTTGCCAGACTAGAAGCCATTAGGATATTTTTAGCCTTTGCCGCCCATAAGAGCTTTAATGTTTATCAAATGGACGTCAAGAGCGCATTCCTGAACGGAGAACTTGCCGAAGAAGTCTATGTTGAACAACCACCAGGGTTTGTCAACACAGAAGGCGGAGACCTTGTATACAGGCTAAGGAAAGCGCTGTATGGACTTAAGCAAGCACCTAGAGCGTGGTATAAGACCCTGTACCTGTATCTAACAGATAATGGATTTGAGGTTGTGGACAAGACCTTATTTAAAATACAGGAAGGTGATGACCTCCTGATGGTTCAAATATATGTAGACGATATTATATTTGGTTCAACTAACCTTGCTTTATGTCAAAGGTTCTCTCATCTCATGCAAAGTAAATTTGAAATGAGTATGATGGGAGAACTTAGTTATTTCCTAGGATTGCAGGTAAAGTAGTTGCCTATATGGATATTTATCAACCAGGAAAAATACAGCAAGGAGCTTCTCAACAAATTTGGGATGAATAACTCCAAATCATCGTCAACCCCATGAGCACTTCCGTGCAAATTAGTGCTGACGAATCTGGAAAGTCGGTTGATCAATCACTCTATAGGAAGCTAATTAGCTCACTCCTGTACTTAACGGCTAGCAGGCCCGATATCTAGTTTGTTGTAGGAGTGTGTGCGCGATATCAAGTAGCACCTAAAGAATCACACTTCACAACAGCCAAACGAATCCTAAAATAAGTCAAAGGAACAGTCGATGTAGGACCGTGGTATCCTAAAGAAGGCGGATTCGATTTGTTTGGCTACAGCGACTCGGATCTCGGAGGCTGCAAGCTAGATAGGAAGAGTATAAGCGGCACTTGTCACTTTCTTGGACCTAGACTTGTATCTTGGTTCAGTAAGAAGCAATTGGCAAATTCGTTTTCCACAGCAGAATCAGAATACTTTGCTGTTGGTAGTTGCTGCATGCAAATCCTTTGGATACAACAACTGTCATATTATGGAATTGAAGCCAAAGAAACACCCATTATGTGCGACAGTACGAGTGCAATTTCAATAATGCACAACCCTGTATTGCATTCGCGTACTAAGCATATCCATATGAAGCATCACTTCATTAGGAATCATGTTGAGAACAAGGATGTTCGGCTGGAGAAAGTTCATACAGATATCCAGTTAGCTAACATCTTTACCAAGGCTCTCGGCACAGCAAGATTCTGTGTGCTTCGATAAGAATTGGGTTTGCTACATCCTCACTCCCTGTAAGTTTTTAATGCTTTTACTCAACAATTGAGGGGGAATGCTGTAAGACCCACGAATACAGTATCCAACGTTAATTATATGTACACTCAGATATTTCGAACAGCACTGTAGGAACAAAGAGGCATATAACTATCCTACAGCTGACGTGTGCAATAATTAAGGGGGAATACAGTATAACCCATGAATACAACAGTAATCCAAAAATTGTTGTATGGAATTAAATTACGTATGTACCTTTTAAGGGGGAACGCTTTATGTACGCGGATACAACATATACTATGGAATTCCATTAATATTATATTCTAATATTTTATTTATTTCAAAACAGATTTGAGTCCACGTGCCCTGTTTTATATCAAACGTCTTTTGCACTATATGCTTTGCACGACATCTGGACTATTTTATCTCAAATGCCGTGCTTTTTTCAAATTATTTTATAATTTCGCACCACCGTTTCGGGCAATAAGGTAAGATGATATGTCAGATGTGGGACCTGCTCTCATTTCAAAATCAGATGGATAAGATGTACCCGTTACGCTCAGTCCATCCTGTTCGTTTATTTTAAACGACAGTTCCCATCCCTTAAATCTGACCGTTCACTGTCTGGAAACCCTAAGTCTTCCCACCGCCCACTATAAAAGGACTGTTTGTGCCCCTTTTTGACTCTTTACGCTTTCTGCAATTAAACGAGTCTTTGAGCAAACAACCTACATTTCTCTGCAAATTTTACTGCGATTTTATTTGAATCTAACTTACTTCTCTTCAAGATACTACTATGGCATCATCAAAGACTTCCCATCTCTCAAGAAAACCGCCACCATCATCGAAGGAAGGATCTTTGCCAGATCGGTGGTTTTTGAGCGTGTTTATGCTGAAGGAGACGATGTCGAATCCATGGAGATTGTCGTTTCGAGGATTCGTCAACAAGGCCTCTATCGCCTTGGAAGTCACACCACTGAGATCTACGATGCTCAAATGGTTGAGGAATTTTACCTCAATGCTGTTGTCCGTTTCTTTTCTCTTGCACAGGGAGGAAACGTCGCCGACATCACTGCTATCGTCCACGGAGTGGAGATCTGCGTTGACCAAGACGTGCTGCAGAAGCTTTACAGGCTCCCTGCTCATGGCCTGTCCATGGAGGAACTTGAGACCTTTGTGTCCCAAGAAGTCCTAACCAAATACTATGGTTTATTCACTGGTTCAGCATAGGTCAAAACAGTTTATTCATCATGCCACAAAAAACATTTCTGCCTTCCCTTTGTTTACTTACACAATTTCTGTTGTCGTGTAATTGAAAACAGAACATGTGATTTTGAGATGTGCACCAATTTGAGGTTCAGGATGATGGTCGCCATCATTACCTGCAAGAAGGCCAACGGGTGTCAGATTGTTCTCAAATGGTTGCAGGAAGAAGTCGCTAAACCTACTTCTCAGAAGAAGTCTTTTGGTCTGTTTCTAAACTATATTCTGACCAAGTGCGGTGTTCCGCAAGCAAAGGATGCTAAGAAGATTTACTCACGTAAGTACATTGGAGGAACCAGGCCCTCCGTCTTCAACAAAGACCATCTTATTGCGACAAGGCCTTTTGTACGCACTCTGCCACTCTTTGCTGATCCAAGGGATGTAACTTCTAAGCCCGGAAGGGAGGAGCCCTCGAAGAAAAGAAAGAGATCTCACAGCAAGTCTCCCGTTGCTGGTGAGAAGCCGAAAAGGAAGCAACAAAGGCTTTCTAAAATTAAGGCGAAGGCGCAACCCACTGTATCAAACCCCCAGGGCGCAACCCCTGTGGAAGAAATAGTTGCTATTGTTCAAACAGTAGATCCCGAGCCATTGGCGGCAACGACGGAAATACAACAATCTACTAATTTAAAAGACTCTGGCGAGTTGGCTGCCTCTTTGGAGCCAATAGCCACATCCCCTGTACGGGATCCCTCTCCGATACAGGCTCCCACACCTGTATTGGAACCCTTGCCTACAGCGGACCCATGCGCTGTACGCAACCCCTCCCTAGACTCTTAACAGAACCCTGTTATCTGTGCAAATTGAACAAGCATACGACCGCTTTGTTCAATGGAAAGCATACAGGTTTCCTCCGTACGACGTTGTACAATTGGAGCGATTGGAGTAAAGAAGAAATGTTTGTTCTGGAGGTGACCGACTCTCAGAATGTTGAAGTCCTGATCAAATGGGATAACCTTTGCTGCAAAGAGCTAATTTTAAGCCATCTAATGGACAAAGCTGATGCTCGAAAGAAAGGGAAATCCCTGTTCGTAGAAACACTTCATATTAGTCCATAAACTGACCATGACTCAGACGATGACGACGACGCCTTCCGGGCTGGTCTGTGGATGATCCGTGAAGAAGCAAGAGAACAGGAGTTTTCAAGGACACATCAACAGGGAGAAAGGACACCATCTCTCCATCAGTCCCCTTCCAAACAGCTAGAAAATGTTCAAGACAGCGAGGATTCAGTCCCTCCTGTCGCGGAGGAACACTAAGTCTCACAACAGGCACCCGAGCCTGCCGCCGACAACCAAGTCTGCGCCATCCCGCAGGAGGAATCAGTCCCTCTGTCGGAGTAGACGGAAGCTGTAACGCCCCGACTTTCTAGGGTAATTAATGGGGCAAATAAATAAAAGGTAATTTTGACAAAAATAGTTTTCTTTGAGAATATTAAAATTTTCGCCTACAAAGTCGAGTCGCTACACTGACATAAAATTTAATGCCTTTAAATAAGGCAACATTTCATCATAGATACGAGGTAAAAATTTGCGGCGGAATAATAATTCATAAATTATAAACTCCTAGTCAACGTTTCTCCAAATAAGTTTCAAAATATTTGACATAAAGAAAACATCATGTAATAAATTCTCTATCATATGCCATCTCGGTTCGCTCCTTCGTCCATCCGGCTTAGTTTAACCTGCGGGATCAATAAAGGTGGGGTGAGCTTCCTTCAGCTCGTGGAAATTACACTGATCACAGTAATATACAATCTCATGGAAAGCATAACATGAATAATCTATCATATTTTTCCTCAACGTAAATGCATACTCACAATATTACGTATAGCAAGAATCGAACGCGCATAACACGAATATTGAGGTTGCGCAGGTGCCCCTGCAACAACATCAAATATACACAGAATACCACATATAACATGAATCGAACACGCATGTGAATATTGAGGTTGCGCAGGTGTCCCCGCAACAACATATATCTTAAGATAGCCTCTTACACGAATACAGGTTAGCCTGATTTACAACGTGCATAAAATTTTTAAACATGAATAGAACCTCACATATACAGGCCAATTAAAGCAATTAAAGTGATAGTGAAGATTCCCACCTGAATAAATGATGATGTCTGACTTGAAATGAAGATGCTCGACTCACAGTCCTAAGCCCGTAAATCCTCGATAAAGTCTACATATAATAATAATTATAATTTTTACAATTTATTATTTATATAATAAATGAAAAGGTACAATTATCACTATATACTAACTAAAAATATATTACAATTGCTTATTGATACTAATCGAAGAGTTAACATTATTATTGACTGAAATTAAAATATTTATGCATAAATTAAGATTAATTATTAATATTAATTTAAAGTCAACATTTTAATGTCTGGGTCAAAATTAGGACTGAATTGAAGCTTTTTTAAAGTTGACTGGGGTCAAATTGTAAGGGTTGAGAAGCTAACTGGGTTAAAATCGAGTTAATCAAAACTGTCTCGGTGAATTGAAAGTTTCTGAACACTGGGAGGACTAAATTGAATAACTTGAAGAGTTTAGGGACTGGGTTGCAAGATATAGAGCATATTTATATCCTAGCCCTAGTTTCGGCCGATAGATACCAATCCTGCCTCTCGTCTCTCTCTCTCTCTCTCTCTCTCTCTCTCTCTCTCTCTCTCGCCTCCTCTTTCTACCGAAAAGAACTCACACAGCTCTCCTCTCTCTTCTCCACCATGAACACACAAAACCATCGGTCAATCACACACTGATCATACACACCGCACACTGATAGAGAACGACACGACGAAAACACCAAACTCGCAGACACTCCGGCTTGCCTAACCCGGATTTAACCAGTTGCGGGGCTTCCGGCTTCGGCGGCGATTGAAATTGCTGTGAATGGCCGTTTGTCGATGGCATCTCGTCGTGATTCCGGTCAGGTATGGGTTCGGGTTTGAAGGTTTCGGGATCGGTTGCAGTGGGTTCGGCCTGAGCAGATAAAAAATTGAAACGAGTCTCTGTTTTGGGCTCGAAATTTTGGGATAAGGGTCCAGGGAAAATGTTTCGGAGTTCAGGTCCAAGTTGGTGTACAAAATTAAAATTTATGGATGTTGTATGATTCAGGTTTGATGATTCGTGTTCGGGACTGAACTGGGTTGAGGGTTTTTCAAATCTGGTTCATGTAATAGATTCCAATTAGATGTGGTTTATGGCTCAACGAGCAGCAAGTCTGTGTTATTGAAGTTGAAATTCGTTTGATGGATTTATCATATTTGAAGGGGGGTTTGTTCATGTGATTTGAAGTTTTGTTTTTGAGTTTTGTAAACAAAAGTAAAGTGCATAGGAGCAAGATATAAAAACTGAAGTAGACTTTTACCTGTGTTGGGAAGAGTTGGAGAAGATGGAGAAAAGTTGCAGGACGGCTGAATTTGCTGGTTCGATCGATTGGCGACTGGACCTTCAATATTTTTTGTTCTGTGTATTCTTTTTGTGTATAATTATTTTGTACTACAGAATTGTTGGGGTTGGGGAACGATCGGCTGAGGGAAGGACTGTATTCTGTGTTGTAGTATTTTGTACTGTATGGTGTATATTTATACTGTATTAGAATTAGGGTTAGGGTATTTCTTTTGGGCTTAATAGTTGGTTTGGGTCAGCACCATATATCTAGGTCACGGTAATAATGATAATACTAATGCTAATAATAACAATAATAATAGTATATGTAGAATAATAATTAATTGGTAATGCTGATAATAAAAATCTGGAAATAATACAGATAATAATAATAATAATATTAATACTTAATAAAAATGGTATTAAGAATATTATTATTATTAATAATAATGATATATTAATGATAGTAGTGTTAGTATTATACTCGAATAATTAATAACACTATTATAAAATAAATAATGACCACTTGAATATATATATATATATATATATATATGACGAAATGACTCGGTCTAGGACTTGTCATACATCGAATTAAATGTTCATGATCCTCTAAATGAAATTAAATAAAACAAAATGCATTATAATAATATAATGATATTACATTATGAAAATGACGGGTATTACATCTTACCCCTCTTAGAAAAATTTTCGTCCTTGAATGAAGAAATTCGGATAACGAGCTTGAAGTTCTTCTTCGCGCTCCCAAATGGTTTCATCTTTACTGTGGTTACGCCATTGGATCTTAACAAACACCTTCTCTTTGTTTCTCAACTGCCGGACTGATCGGTCGAGAATCAGTTATGGTGGTTCTTCATAGGTAAGATCTTTGTTCATCTCCACGACGGTATAGTTGATGACGTGGCTGGGATCGTGCACATACTTCCTCAACAACGATACGTGGAAAACGTTGTGCACAGCCAAAAGTTCCAGGAGTAAAGCCAAGCGGTAAGCTAACTCTCCAATTCGTTCAAGAATTTCGAATGGTCCAATGTATCTCGGCCTCAACTTGCTCCTTGGACCAAAACGAACAATTTCCTTGGTAGGAGATACCTTCAGGAATACTTTGTCGCCAATGCAGAATTCGAGATCCTTCCTATGCTTCTCGGCGTATGACTTCTGACGATCTTGTGCTATCTTGATCCTCTCACGAATCTTATCCACCACACCAACCGTTTGTTCGATCATCTCGGGACCCAAAATTCTCTTTTCACCTACCTAATCCCAATACAGTGGTGATCGACACTTCCTACCATATAAGGCTTCATACGGTGCCATACCGATCGTCGACTGGTAACTATTGTTGTAAGCGAATTCTATCAAAGGGGACAGTCGTTCCCAGTTATTTCCCATATCTAACACACATGCTCGCAACATATTCTCAAGGATTTGGATGGTCCTCTCGGACTGACCATCACTCTGAGGATGATAGGCCGTGCTAAAATTCAACTGCGTTCCCAAGGCTTCTTCCAAACTCTTCCAAAAATGCGATGTGAAACGAGTATTCCTGTCGGATACTATAGAGACTGGCACTCCATGTAATTTAATAATCTCCCTGATATAAAGTTGAGCATACTGATCCATTCGAAAGTTCATCTTAATTGAGATGAAGTGACCTGACTTTGTGAGTCGGTCCACAACAACCCAAATGGCGTTGTTTCCTCTTTCCGTTCGCGGCAAACCTACCAAAAAGTCCATCGTAATGTGTTTCCATTTCCATTCTGGAATATGAAGTGATTTAAGTACTCCAAAGGGGCGTTGATGTTCTGCCTTCACTTATTGACAAACTATACACCTTCGGACAAAGTCTGCCACATCTCTTTTCAAACCTTCCCACCAAAATGTCCCCTTAAGGTCTTGGTACATCTTTGTACTCCCAGGGTGTGCTGTATACGGAGTACTATGTGCCTCCTTCAAGATTGCTTCTCTCAACTTGACAGTATTGGGCACACAAATCCTCCCTTCATAGTACATTGTGCCATCATCGGACACGCTGAAACCCTTATCCTCACCTGAAAGAGTACGTTCTTTCATCTTGACCAAGAAGTCGTCTTGTCCTTGACATTCTTTGATCTGTTCCCTCAAGGTTGGTTGTACCACCAAACTAGCCAATAACGACTCAACTGGATTCGATGGTGTAGCCATCTCAAGGTTCATCCTTGCAAATTCCTTGACCAATCTTTTCTCTTTGGTCAACAAACAAGTTAGGTCTCCCCTCGCCTTATGGCTCAGTGCATCAGCAACTACGTTTGCCTTACCAGGGTGGTAGTGAATTATATAATCGTAGTCTTTAACCAACTCTAGCCATCTGTGTTGCCTCATATTCAATTCCTTCTGTGTGAAAATATATTTCAGACTTTTGTGGTCTGTATAAATTTCACACTTACCTCTATAAAGGTAATGTCTCCAAATCTTCAAGGCATGAACTACCGCTGCTAATTCCAAATCATGAGTAGGGTAGTTCAGCTCGTGTGGTTTCAACTGCCTCGAAGCATAGGTAACTACTTTGCCCTCTTGCATCAATACACATCCCAAGCCGTGCTTGGATGCATCACTGTAGATGACGAATTCTCTCGTCGGATCGGGAATGGTCAACACTGGTTCTGTAGTCAATCTTCGCTTAAGTTCTTGGAAACTCTTTTCGCATTTCTCATTCCATAAGAAAACTTCTCCCTTTCTAGTCAATCTAGTCATCGGTACAGCTATCTTCGAAAATCCCTCGATAAATATTCGATAATAACTGGCTAATCCCAAGAAGCTGCGAACTTCATTTGCATTACTCGGTACTTTCCAATCATTGACTGCTTCAACTTTAATTGGGTCAACCTCAATTCCTTTAGAAGTGACCACATGTCCCAAAAATGCAACTCGGTTAAGCCAGAATTCACACCTGTTGAACTTCGCATACAACTTCTCCTTGCGCAGTATTCCCAATACTGTTCTAAAATGCTGCTCATGTTCAACCTTGGTGTTTGAATATACAAGTATGTCATCTATGAACACAATGACAAACTTATCCAAATAAGGTTGAAATATACGGTTCATGAGGTCCATGAATACTGATGGTGCATTAGTCAAACCAAATGGCATCACTATAAACTCATAGTGTCCATATCGAGTTCGAAATGCTGTCTTCGGGATATCATCATTCTTAATCCTCAGCTGGTGATATCCGGATCTCAAATCTATTTTCGAGAATACTCCCGAGCCTCCAAGTTGATCGAATAGGTTTCTATAAAGTGGATATTTATTCTTTATCGTGAGTCGATTAAGTTTACGATAGTCTATGCACATTCTCAAACTTCAATCCTTTTTCTTCACGAAGAGTGCTGGCGCACCCCATGGCGAAACACTCGGTCGGATAAAGCCAGAGTCTAGCAGTTCCTGGAGTTGTACTTTCAGCTCTTGCAATTCCTTAGGCGCCATCCTATAGGGTGATTTCGATATTGGTGCCGCTCCTAGCACTAAATCAATCGAGAACTCAACTTGACGATTTGGCGGGACTCCGGGCAAGTCTTCGGGAAAGACATCTGGATACTCCTTGACGATAGGTACATCAGCTACCATCTTCTCCGAAGTTGTTTTCCCCATCACATTCACCAAGAATCCTTGGCAGCTACGCGTCTTCAATATTTTCAACGCTTTCATGGCTGAAATCACCTTCGGGGTACTAGAGTGTCTCACTCCCTCGAATACGGTCTTGACATCATTAGAAGGACATAAAGTTACCCTCCTCTCGGAGCATTCGACTACTCCCCCTGCAGGCATGCTAACTAACAAAGATCTAGGGGCTTTACTACTTCTACAGCCAATCATAGTACAAAGCTTCTTAGAGATGAATGAATGAGATGCACCCGTATCAAACAAAATCAAAGCAGGAATATTTGAAATTGATAACATACCCGACATGGTTTGGGGCTCAGTCTCTTATTCTGCCTCAGCCATGCTATACACTCGAGCTTTGCCTCCAGAGCCTTGACCTTGCACATTATTGCCTGGGCCCTTTCCTATCTTCGGACACGCTGAGGCCATGTGTCCTTCCTCACGGCAAAAGTAGCACCGTTTCTGACCAATCATACATGCACATTTATGCCCCTTGCCATAAGTAGCACATGTAGGTTTATCGGACTGGGGTTTCACCCCTGAAGATCCAGTCTTAACATTCTTCTTACTACCACCTCCTTGATCGTGCCACTTGCGCTTGTTATTTGCTGCAACCGGTAGTGCTCTTGCCTTCTCCACATCCAAACTGGCAGAAATGTCCTTGGCCCTTGCAACTGCTTCATTATAGCTCCGACGACCATGACCAGCCACATGGTGACGAATCCGGTCACCTAGCCCATCCCAGAATTTCTGAGACTTCATGTCATCCGTCTCGACCATGTAAGGAGCAAAACGACACATGTGGTTAAACTTGCACTCATACTCAGTGACCGATATTCCACATTGGGTCAGATCGAGGAACTCCTTTTGCATCTTGATTTTATACGCCCTCGGGTAGTACTTTTCCATAACTGTCTCCTTGAACCGGTCCCAAGTGAATGTGTCCTTTTCGTCTTAGGTTTTGAGCCTCCACACTCCAATCCACCATGTCCTAGCATCTTCCTTGAGCTGGAACACGGCACATGACACCTTCTGAGCATCGGTGCACGCCATGTTGTCGAAGATGCTGTCTAAGTTCAACAACCACTCTTCTATGGCTGCTGGTCCCTCACAACTAAGAAAGACGGGCGGCTTGAAATGATTGAACCGCTTGATAACTTGAGCTTGTTCTTGCTCAGGGTTATTAGGCGGTAAGATGGTTGCGCCTTGAAGTAAGGTGGCCAATCCAGCCAAAAGTTGATCTTGGGTGGGTTGAGCATTGCGGCTTCCTCGGTTAGCCATGAGTCTGCCAACGAGTTTTAAAACCCATTAGTCGATGCAGTACGAGAAATAAAGAATGAGGAGATAGGTAGAACGCATATAATAGTCGCAACACATAAAATATAAATGCAATAAAAGAACTAATTTTCATTATATAATATGTTTGGAAAATCCACTGAAAATTTCAACAATAATAGATATAATAACATGAGCTAAGCTTACGACTACTCCTCATCGTCATGATAAGTGTCAGTTTTATACACTTATCCATGGTTTGTATCGATAAAATTCACCTATAATTGAGCTAGTCTACTCGTTTTTTGCTTTTAATTAATTAGTTTTTAATAATTTTATTTTTATCGGATGATGATGTAAATCTAGTCTTAATCGGATTAAATAACTGATTTACTCAAGAAATAACATGTTTATTAAATATTCTCTTTGTTGAATTTTGATATATTCATGTTGTAGGGCTTTCCGAGACGAATTCGGCAGTCTTTCCGGATTCAAAATCAGAGTTATATATCAAAAGTTATCATCCGAAGAAGATTTGGGGCAAAAACACAAAGTCTGAGAAATTCTGGGCTGAAAACGTAACTCTCAAAGCAAACCAGTGAGCAAATTGACGAAGCCAAGTTACGGCCGTAGCTACAGAATGTTACGGCCGTAAGTCATCCAAGTTACGGCCGTAACTCCTTAATGTTACGGCCGTAACTCTTGACAGATTGTTAAAATTTGTCTAATTTTTTATACTTTTTGTGTATTATTGAGGGGATGGCTGTCATTGATCCGATCTATTGTAATAATGCTGGAGTTTTGGAGCTATTAGATGACTTTAGGTGTATAAATAGACCCCTTAGATCCTTCATCATTCATCATTCATCTTATAATTTTTCACTTTTTGTAATCTTTTTGTGTGAAGAACACACTTGTGTTCTCGAGTAATTTGTGCAAGTGTGGTATAGCATGTGTTGTTCAGAGAGTTTATTGCTTCTTTCTCCTTTATCTACTAAGGGAGTGAGGATCAATTCTTTCTCTTGATTCAACTAATAAATGACCACCAAAGCTTGTATTATGTATATTAAACCCTTCATGGGCTAAGTTACCTTTAGTTGGGATTATAAAGGTTAGTCATGTTATTTAAGTTTTTATAAAGATCTATTGTGTATTACTTATTATTGTGTGTGATTTTCATTGTTTTAACAATCTTTATTTATTTGGCCAATAAATGACGATATTTATGGTCTTCATATGTTTCGAAAGAAAATATGTTTGATTAGATCAAATGATCTTCACTCTAAGTTGTTCTAGGGGATAGAAATATACCTCTAGACCTTATATGATTCTTTGAGTTATTTTCATAAATCCTAATGCTATGTATTGAAGCCAATCAACATAAAAATATAGTGGATTGATTCAATATGTAAGGGGCGTTTTATAGTTCGAAAGAGAAACCGTCTTTTTAAGGAAAATCGAATCTACACAACATAATAAGTAAATTCATATTATGATCTCCTATACATCTTCTATAACTAATGACAAACTAAGTTTGTAATCCCAACTATTTCATTTTATCATTAATCAATCTATTATTATTGCTATCTTTTTATTTCCTTAAAAGATTAGAACTATTATTGCATTTTCTTTGCAATTATTAAACCAAACTCTTTAATTGTTTGTTTCACTCATCTTAGTATCTATAAAAATAGACTAATAGTGTATAATTCAAATTATAACCAAACTTCCTCGTGGGATCGATAAACCGGACTCAAAAAGTCTACTTACTACTTGATACGATATCGTGCACTTGCGATAGTTACACTAAGAACGTGTCACGTCACTGCTAATAATCTCTACAACAAGAATAGGGGGTCGTGGCTCAATCCACGAAATGACTTCATCTTCAGACTCGATGTCTGCCATCAAAACATCCTTCATAGTTTCGGCGAGATCCATCTTTGAGCTCTCATCGGGAACTTCTTTTGGATCTTCCTATGGATCTTCTTCGGGATCCTCCTCCGAGTCTTCCTCGTCCGTAGAGTCGGCATCCCAGTTTGTAGCTGGAATCGCCTCTCGGGCATACAAATCCAATAAGCGTCCAGCGACGAACTGGAAATCATCCGCGGCCTCTCGCTCTTCTAGCGATCTCTTGATGGCCTTTTTCCAAAGCCGGAATATGCAACAACTCCAGTCTTTGGATAACTTCTCCATCAGGTGCTCTAGCTGTCGCGTGACGGAACCTCGTTTTCCAGACTGCACCCACTTGCTCAGCCTATTAATGACATAGTATGGTGCATTTTCTGGTAAACTAGGATCGTCCCACCAGTCTTTGCGTGCTAGAAGACGCGAGTCAAAAGTAGATGGAACCCTCTTACGTGGCGTCATCCTAGGTTTGGCCATTCTAACAATTCGTACATACATATATAATTATGTAAATAAAAATGAAATGACATATGCATGAATAATGACTGAAATTTGGTACCTCAGACGGAGTGACGAAGTGACGAAACTGAGAGCATATGATACTTTTACATTCTAGCGAGTCTAGAGAAAAGTAAAACCCTCTCTGATACCACTATGTAACGCCCCGACTTTCTAGGGTAATTAATGGGGAAAATAAATAAAAGGTAATTTTGACAAAAATAATTTTCTTTGAGAATATTAAAATTCTCACCTACAAGTCGAGTCGCTACACTGACATAAAATTTAATACCTTTAAATAAGGTAATATTTCATCATAGATACGAGGTAAAAATTTGCGGCGGAAGAATAATTCATAAATTATAAATTCCTAGTCAACGTTTCCCCAAATAAGTTTCAAAACGTTTGACATAAAGAAAACATCATGTAAAAATTCTCTTTCATATGCCCTCTCGGCTCACTCCTTCGTCCATCCATCTCGGTTTAAACATGCGGGATCAATAAAGGTGGAGGTGAGCTTCCTTCAGCTCGTGGAAATTACACTGATCACAGTAATATACAATCTCATGGAAAGCATAACACGAATAATATATCATATTTTTCCTCAACGTAAATGCATACTCACAATATTACGTATAGCATGAATCGAACGCGCATAACACGAATATTGAGGTTGCGCAGGTGCCCCCGCAACAACATCAAACATACACACAATACCACATATAACATGAATCGAACACGCATGTGAATATTGAGGTTGCGCAGGTGTCCCCGCAACAACATATATCTTAAGATAGCCTCTTACACAAATACAGGTTAGACTGATTTACAACGTGCATAAAATTTTTAAACATGAATAGAACCTCACATACACAGTCCAATTAAAGCAATTAAGTGATAGTGAAGATTCCCACCCAAATAAATAATGATGTCTGACTTGAAATGAAGATGCTTGACTCACAGTCCTAAGCCCGTAAATCCTCGATAAAGTCTATATATAAAAATAATAATAATTATAATTCTTACAATTTATTATTTATATATAATAAATGAAAAGGTACAATTATCACTATATACTAACTAAAAATAAATTATAATTGCTTATTGATACTAATCGAAAAGTTAACATTATTACTGACTGAAATTAAAATATTTATGCATAAATTCAGATTAATTATTAATATTAATTGAAAGTCAACATTCTAATGTCTGGGTCAAAATTAGGACTGAATTGAAGTTTCTTTAAAGTTGTCTGGGGTCAAATTGTAAGGGTTGAGAAGCTGACTGGGTTAAAATCGAGTTAATTAAAACTGTCTCGGTCTGAATTAAAAGTTTCTGAAAACTGGAGGACTAAATTGAATAACTTGAAGAGTTTAGGGACTGTGTTGCAAGATATAGAGCATATTTATATCCTAGCCCTAGTTTCGGCCGATAGATACCAATCCTGCCTCTCGCCTCTCTCTCTCTCTCTCGCCTCCTCTTTCTACCGAAAAGAACTCACACAACTCTCCTCTCTCTTCTCCACCGTGAACACACAAAACCATCGGTCAATCACACACTGATCATACACACCGCACACTGACAGAGAACGGCGCGACGAAAACACCAAACTCGCAGACACTCCGGCTTGCCTAACCCGGATTTAACCAGTTGCGGGGATTCTGGCTTCGGAGGCGATTGAAATTGCTGTGAATGGCCGTTTGTCGATGGCAGCTCGTCGCGATTCCGGTCAGGTATGGGTTCGGGTTTGAAGGTTTCGGGTTCGGTTGTAGTGGGTTCGGCCCGAGCAGATAAAAATTTGAAACGAGTCTCTGTTTTGGGCTCGAAATTTTGGGATAAGGGTTCAGGGAAAATGTTTCGGGCTTCAGGTCCAAGTTGGTGTACGAAATTAAAATTATGGATGTTGTATGATTCAGGTTTGATGATTCGTGTTCGGAACTGAACTGGGTTGAGGGTGTTTCGAATCTGGTTCGTGTAATAGATTCCAACTAGAAGTGGTTTATGGCTCGACGAGCAGCAACTCTGTGTTATTGAAGTTGAAATTCGTTTGATGGATTTATCATATTTGAAGGGGGTTTGTTCATGTGATTTGAAGTTTTATTTTTGAGTTTTGTAAACAAAAGTAAAATGCAGAGGAGCAAGACATAAAAACTGAAGTAGAATTTTACATGTGTTGGGAAGAGTCGGAGAAGATGGAGAAAAGTTGCAGGAGGGCTAAATTTGCTGGTTCGATCAATCGGCGGCTGGACCTTCATTATTTTTTGTTCTATGTATTCTTTTTGTGTATATTTATTTTGTAGAGAAAAATTCGATTTTGGTCCTTTATAGATGCATGTGTTCGATTTTGGTCCTTTATTGATGTTCTGTCCGATTTTGGTCCTTTATAGATGTATGTGTCCGATTTTGGTCCTTTAAGTTATAATATTGTCCGATTTTGGTCCTGCGATGGAAGAGGGTCACTGAAAAAGCGTGAACTACACTCTCCAGTTGAGGACCAAAATCGGACAATATTATAACTTAAATGACCAAAATCAAACAATTGTATACTTAGAGGACTAAAATCGGACAAGCATACTTAAATTGGATGTTCCTTTTTCTTATTTGCATTATGAGCTCTGTTTTTTTATGATAAAGTTGAATTCTTGGTCTCAATTAGGGTTGATTATATGAATGGGAAAGAGAAAATAACTAGGCTTGGGACTTTTCGATTCCAGGGATAAAAATACAGAAACCGAAACCGAACTGCATAGTTTTTTCGTGGTTCGATTTTGCCAGTTTTTTTATCCGAACCGACTCGGAACCGAACCGCATAGGAATCAAACCGAACCGGAACCGATTTTGTATGGTTCGAACGGAATATATCATATTATATTTTATTTTATTAAAATTATATTATATTAAACATAGTTTTTTCACGGTTTTTTTGGAACCGAACCGCATAGTTTTTATTAATTAAACAATTTGTTCGGAACCAAACCGCATAGTTTTTATTAATTAAACTGGAACCGAACCGCATAGTTTTTTCGCGGTTCGTATATTGAATAATATATTTCGGAACCGAACCGCATAGTTTTTATTAATTAAACCGGAACCGAACCGCATAGTTTTTTCGCGGTTCGTATATTGAATAATATATTCTTATTAAACATAATTAATATAATATAATATAATATAATATAGTTTTAATAAAATAAAATAAAATATAATATAATATATTCCGTCCGAACCATACAAAATCGGTTCCGGTTCGGTTCGGTTCCTATGCGGTTCGGTTCCGAGTCGGTTCGGATAAAAAAAACTGGCAAAACCGAACCACGAAAAAACTATGCGGTTCGGTTCCTGTCAGATTTTTCTCCCTGAAATCGAAAAGTCCCAGGCCTAGTTATTTTCTCTTTCTCATTCATATAATCAACCCCAATTGAGACCACGAATTCAACTTTATCATAAAAAAACAGAGCTCATAATGCAAATAAGAAAAAAGGAACATCCAATTTAAGTATGCTTGTCCGATTTTAGTCCTCTAAGTATACAATTGTTTGATTTTGGTCATTTAAGTTATAATATTGTCCGATTTTGGTCCTCAACCGGAGAGTGTAGTTCACATGCCTTTTTCCAGCCGACCCTCTTCCATCGCAGGACCAAAATCGGACAATATTATAACTTAAAGGACCAAAATCGGACACATACATCTATAAAGGACCAAAATCGGATAGAACATCAATAAAGGACCAAAATCGAACACATGCATCTATAAAGGACCAAAATCGGATTTTTCTCTTATTTTGTACTGCATAATGGGTGGGGTTGGGGAACAATCGGCTGAGGGAAGCACTGTATTCTGTGTTGTAGTATTTTGTACTGTATGGTGTATATTTATACTGTATTAGAATTAGGGTTCGGGTAATTTTTTTTTTGGGCTTAATAGTTTGTTTGGGTCAGCACCATATATCTGGGTCAGGGTAATAATGATAATAATAATGCTAATAATAATAGTAATAGTATATATAGAATAATAATTAATTGGTAATGTTGATAATAAAAATCTAGAAATAATACAGATAATAATAATAATATTAATACTTAATAAAAATAGTATTAATAATATTATTATTAATAATAATGATAGTAGTGTTAGTATTATACTCGAATAATTAATAACACTATTATAAAATAAATAATGACCACTTGAATACATATATATATATATATATTCAAGTGGTCATTATTTATTTTATAATAGTGTTATTAATTATTCGAGTATAATATATATATATATATATATATGTGATGAAATGACTCGGGCTAGGACTTGTGATACGTCGAAATAAATGTTCATGATCCTCTAAGTGAAATTAAATAAAATGAAATGCCTTATAATATTATAATAATACTACATTATGAAAATGGCGGGTATTACAGAAGCTGGGAGACAACAGGAGGATTCAGTCCTTCTTGTACCCATGTCTACAGAAACCACTTCGGAACAGGAAGCAACAGTTCCCCCTGTCGCAGATCAAACCGAACAGCCGCAATCTGAAACGGCCTCTGCTGCCCCTGCACCTTCACCTGTTGAAGTGGAATCCGACGACAGTTTCTTACCTGAGGATGAACCACAACGGCCACGATCTCATGTGGTCGTCAGACAGCTAAACGAAGCCGAAGACAATACAAAGCCTGATTCCCCCAGAACAGCAGAGAGGAAGAGCAACTGCATGCTCTGGGCCGTCAAACTATTTTCCTGCAGGACGCTGTTAATGCCTTGCACACTGTTGAGAAGGAAATTAATTGGTTACATGAGACTGCTATCGATGAAATGACTGGTGTCAAACGCGAAATCTCCAAGTGGAAGAAGCCTTTCGCATTCTGCCCACCGTCATGAGGCAAGCTCTCAATAAACTACAACAGCGCCAGGAGCAAATCCTTTTGGAAGAACAAGCCAAGCTTCGTATTTCTGAAGCCAAGACTGCATCACCCCTTGTTGAGATAGGATCCCACCTTCGAGGACACGACAAAAATATTGATGACATGTCACTAGTGCTCAAATCACTAGTTGATAGAATGTCAAGTTTTGATACCAAACAGGACGACGCACTGAAAATCCTGGAACGCCTAGATGAGAAGGTCTCTTACCTTTATGTGGCCAAAAAGGGGGAAGAGGCTAGAGAAGCTGCATAGAGATTAAGGCTTGAGCAAGAAAAGGAGATGGAAGTTGTATTAGAAGACAGCATTACTGCTGCAATCTCTAAATTATCATCTCCTGCTCACACTGTTAGGATACAAGGAGCTCGTCTGGAATTCCACAATCCTAAATTTCCATGGAAAAACCTCACGCAGAAGCCGCAAATGATAAATCTCCCAGCCAACTGACAACCAACATCCGATGAGATAAAGGATCGGAGGAAGAATAAACTATTAAGATATTTTGTAGTTCTTATCAGGGAATCCCCCATATTCAACAGTTGTAAGACGCTGCAGGAAGCTGCCGAGGAATTCAAAAAGAGGTTGGACGAAGGAACGCTCCCCCTACAACAAAAGATAAAATCCAAACACAGAAAAGGAGATCTGGTTACCCACCCGGAAGACTGGATCCTTGCTTTCGATAAATCAGCTGAAGGAAGAGCTATCTACTTAAATTGAAATAGGGATGCCTTGCAAAATTGGTGGAAGGGAACCAAGAATGATCCAAGCAGGCCTTGGAGACATGTTGACTATAGGATTTAGCTTGTAGGATCCTTCCAGTATTTTATTTTTGAAACAACAAAAATTTTGTATCTCCATTTTTGCACAAACTTGTAATCTTCGCTCTTCGTCAATAAAATATATTTTTATCTTGAAAGATTACAACTTGTAATCTACTGTGTTCCTGTATGATTACGAAATAAATTCATTTGCTAATAACAAGTATGAAAACTTGTTAAGAATATAAGCTGTAAGAACTTGTATGCGAACAGTTTATAAGTTAAGTTGTATTCAACTAGATCACACCGTAAGATTGTGCCTGCGCGCTAATCATAAGTTTAAGTTGTAAAAACACTTTGCTGTTAGACTCTATTCTTTTTAGAACTTGCCTGCGAGCAGTTCATACTTTTAGACTAAGTGATGAGGACCAGAACATTCGACAGAAGATCAAGAAGAAAGCCTCTCGAAACAAAGATATTTCAAAGGTTTTTGGCATCAAGGTTTTGGCATCATCAAGAGACTTGGCAATTATCAAAAAGGGGGAAATTATTGGGAAAAACAATGTTGTTTTGATAATTACCACATAGCAAGCTTCATACAGCAAGTGGTTCCAAATAGCAAGCCATCATACAGCAAGTAGCTGATTACGAAGCTGTTCATATTGATGCACAATTTATCATGCATCCTGCGTTGCCTCATCATACAACATCATTCCATACAATGTTAGTCAATCAACTTATTGGATACAACGATCCAGCTGTAAAGTGTAAAGATATTCAAATACTTATCCAATAGGACTGATGACCGTTGAAACGGAATATGCCGTATTCACTAAAGTCAAAGACCCGTTTGAAAATAAGTATTTAAATACAGAAGGGATAAAGTATTTAAATACCATCAGACAGAGATCTTCAATCAAGGAGCAAAAATTGCATCTTGTCCATCAACACATTGGAACAGACTATTGGCTCAACGGATCTATTCCCAACGGATCTTTTCAGAAAGCTATTTATACCCCGGAGTTTAAGATCAGAAAATAAGAATACATACAAGCTTACAAGCAATATTCAAGCGATCAAAAGACTGAATATTTATTATCATCAGATCAAGCTTACAAGAGCAAAGTATATTTCTTCCAAGTATCATTCACATATGAGAAGAAGAAATATACTCAGTCACCAAGAACAACCATCATCAGCTTAAAAACTTCATATTCAAGCTGTTGTTCTTACCTGGTTACCTTACTTTTACCTTTGAGTAAGCACCTAGTTCTGTGTGAACTAAAGAAGTTATTCCGACCTATGTGGGACGAATAAGACGAAGCTTTGGAACTGTGTGTGAAGAATCAAGTCAAGAGTTAGCTTTGACCAATCTGTGTGAATGGTTGAAAGCTGCAATCTTTGTATCAATATGTGTGAACGATACGAGGATAGGTTTGATTATAGACGCGTAGTTGTGTACGCAGTATTTATAATAAAACGTTTTACTCCTGTGTGGAGGACCAGTAGACGTAGAGGCGTTTACCTCAAACCACTTTAAATCTTGTGTTATTTACCTTCTGCAATTTATTGTATTCATTACTGTGATTATTTTTAAGTATACACTGCAAACTATCTTTAACAAGACTTCCGCTACGCACTCTAATTTGTAAAACGCAAAGCTTGTTGCTTAAACACTTTCCAAGCTGTATTCTGTATACTTAGTGGCCAACACGCTATATGAGGAGCATTACGTACGTTAAGGTCACTGGCGGCTTACATATGTTAGGTCTCTTCATAACGTACGTAAGGGTCTTTGTATTTCGAGCAGTGAGTTCTGCCAACCCCATACATACGTAAGCATGGATGCATTACGTACGTTATGGAGTTAACATATGTTAGAACTCCATGGTTTATGTATTTTATCCAGGCGCGGGTTTAAAAGACCCGAGCTGCGGGTTTTCAGAGCAGTTTCTGCTCTTTTCTTTCCTCACGCGACGAGCAGAGTTTTTGAGGCAATTTTTGGGGCGATTCCTAATGAAAATTCACCAATCTTTCATCCTACAACATAATCATCAAGGTTTTGGTGTGTATTAACAACATCTAATCCTTGTTCTTCATCGGATCGAGGTATTTTTTTGATTTCCTAGAGTTGACTTTTTGAGGGTTTTGTTCTTAATTCCGATTTCAATCCAGTTTTGGTAAATCGATTGGTGTTAAACATTGTTATTGATCATGTTCTATGGACTATATATCCATATCTTCGGTTAAATCTACCCGGTTGATAATTTTGGGTGTTCTTGAAGAACCATAAACATTTAATGTTCGATTAAATGACTCAATAAATTTCCTTCGATTATTGGTTGTGATTTCCATCGTTTTTGGTATAGTCCACGTAGTAATTGTGTTATTGTTGTTTCTCGTGGAGGTTGAAGATTTCCAGGGCTGTCCGATCGATCCGTGTTCGTCGGAGTAATCGGGTGTAGATTATTGAGGCAAGTACCTTGTTATACGAATTATATTCCTCGCAAATCCTTACGTGATCAAGTGTGTATCATTTTATTTTGAATGAGTGCTTATGCGAGTTGTGTATTTATCTATATATGTATGTATATGTATTTATAAACTTCTTTACTCCGTGGTTATGTGGATCAAAGGATATGTGGTTTGGTCCCAGTGGTAGTTGTTCATAGTGCGTTCGATTTTGTGACTTTTCGTGATATTGATATATGTGAACTGGGGTATGAGACCCTCATGGTTGCGATATTGATTGTCCGAGAGATTCTATGGATGTGAATTAGTATGTGATTTGCCTCGAACATATGTGGTTGAGACTGTATGAAGTGTTGGTTGAATCTTGTGTGGTTTGCCAACGTGAATAATTACCTATGTGGTTTGCCAATATGAATATTTGCTTGGGTGTTACGTCGTATCCGAAGCCGCAAAGGGTGGAGATGTGTACCCCGGTCTGTGCATGCTGCAAGGAGCGGCTCATATGGATGGTGGAACGATGATGTTGCCTAATGCGTGTGTCAAGGGGTGGTTCTTGCGGGAGTGACGCCGGCGCAGCGACATGTACAAGGGTGTGGCCACCACAGTGTAGTGAATGCCGATGCATAGATGTTTCATGTGAGGCTCCTGGCAGGCTTCAGAGTGGAGGATATTTGTGTGATAGCTAAGATCTTGATACCGAATAAAATTGGGTCTTTAAATCATTTTCAAACACCTTTTAAAAATATTGGTATAAGTAAGAAAATCAAGATTAAGCGACCAAGGAGTTCTGATGAGATTTCAGAGGGTTAATTAATCATTGATGGTCTTAAGCGGGAATTCGCTAAGAAATCGCGTATAGGGTCAAGGACCCCGAGGGATTTTGAAACTCCTTTCCAAAGTGTTTCCGTATACTGGGTCGAGGACCCTGAGAGACTTTTAAACTACTTTCTAAAGTATAACTATTTAATTTTCGAATACCTTCTTGAATCCTTTAAATCGACCCGAGTCAATGATGGCATTTTTAATTATTTTATTAAAATGTTCTTCGAAGGTATTGCATAATGATTTCTTTGATAATATGCGGATCATGTGATTTGTGTCGTAATTGTGACTCGTTTGGTTTGGTGTGAATATTTCTCGTATGCTTGTATATTATGTACTTGCACTAGCAAAATTCCAGTTTGCTAACCCCCGAGTATTCGGGGGGTGGGTGCCTGTTATGCGCTCAGGTATGTGCAGGTTCTTAAGGAGAAAAACACAGGGTCGGTACGAAGGATGATGAAAGACAAATGATACTAGTCACATGAGGGCCAGTACTTGAATTTGTGGGTCGAATTGTATTTTCCTTTCCGCTGTAGTGTTTTCCCGTCATATGGGAGTGTTGTCTTTTGACCCTTGCGCGTGTATGAGTTTTGGAGTAGAGATGTACATGAAGTTCAAATTTTATTTTATTGATGAAAGACCAAATCGGTCTATAGATTTTTTATTTATCCATGTTGGCATTAATGTGATGTCTTGTTTTGTATCTAGCCTGGTAGATCCTCATGGAGTGTGTCTGCGGCGCTGTAATATTCCCGAATGGATTGGGCGTGTTACAGAATATGGTATCACAGCTTAGGTTGCGGAAACCTAGGTTGTCGGGTCAAGTCGTATATTGTCGAGTCTTGTCTTGTCGGATAGTGTCTGACTGAGTCGTGTTGCATGCGTCGTCTGAGGTGTCGGTCGTGATTAGTATCATGGTGCAACCATCATCTTCGTGCGACCTGTGGATGTAAACCTTCTCTATTATATCTTGTGTTTAATGACTTTGTTATATGTGTGTTGCAAAATGTAATTTATATTTGATATTTGTGGTATATTACGTATATAACGAGCTGGATATATTGATGTATTTGGACACCGAGTGGTGTAGTATGTTATGGAACCTTGAACATCGATGTGTTCCAGAAAGTGTATCAACGGTAGAGCTGTTGAGAAACTCAGGTAGATAGTTTTGACGTGCGTTTGAATTTGGTGTTCATAAATTGTGTTTGCTGAATTAGTTTGAATGCCTTATATGTGCCTGATGATTGATTATTTTGGCTAATTATTGTTATATGCTACAGAATTTGTTTCCATTGGTAATTATGTCTGATGCGTGCGTGTTTGAAAATGTTTTCTGAAAATTTCATAGAGTTGAGTATGTTGAGGAAAATTAATTTTCGAAAATATTTTGGCGGTGCACTTAAATGGCGTTTTCATGCGGATTTTTCTTTAAAATTGTTTGAGTTTTTGGCGAGCCGTCTTTATATTCTCAAAATATAACCCTACGACGATATTTAAAAGACGTGTTTTGGAGTGTTTTAGATATTTCGTAAAATGATACTGTCGTTAATCTTTTGTCATATTTGAAAGGATTTTGAGATGGTTTTAGCCTAACGGTTTTAATTTCAAATAATCCGAGTACACGATTTTAAAAATCTTTCGCACCATAAATTTTTATATTTCAAGGTACAATTCAATTTTATTTTCAAAAATAAATAGTGAAAGATGAAAAATCTTACTCAGTTTAAACTTTAAATTCGGATTTGGAAAATTTTGGTTATGCACCCAAATATTGTGTTGCATTGTTTGGATATGCATTGTAGTTTGTGTAATGTTATTCTGATATGATTGTTGATTGGTGGAAATATTAGTACATGTATGAATGGTTTGTCCACCCGGGAACGGTTCAACAGAACTTCTGGGGGTTGGTGCTAAGGGGCATGGCCACGGGTTACCTAGTGTATTATTACTTGTGATGGTATTGCGTGGTAACATGTGGTTACCTTGTCTGTTATTAATGGTGAGGATGATACGTAGTGACATGGTTATTTTGATAATGTTGTTTACAAGGAAATTTGATATTCCGAAATATTGTTTTGTAAATGATTTCAAAATGATACAGTTAAAATCTTTTGTTTACAAGTTTTGGTAAAACCGCCCGAGGTATCAAAAATATTTTCAAATCTTATTTCGAAAAATTATACGAACTTAAGGATCTTAAAATAATATTATTAAAACGAACACCTCGTGGAGTTTTAAAGAGGATGTTATCAATAGTTAGCTACAATGATGGGCAATTTGTTATGGTCGTGTTTATGACGGTATGTGTTATAAGTTTACAGTTGATACAGTCATGTGATTTGTCAGTTACGACCGTAAAGTTCCATTTATTGCAGTAGTAATTCTTGTATTCGTGTAATTATCCGGAGTGGATATTCTTACAGTGTTGCTATTAGTTGTCTTTTGTTGATATGTTGTGCTGAGTTGACATTTTGGTATGTTGTTTTGAGATATTGTGTTTCATCGGGCTGAGGGGGTACTTGTTCAGTATGCCGAAGGGTAGAGGTCGTGGTCGTAACCGTGGTATAAATGGCCATGGAGATCAGATGCACGGCTAAGAGAATATTGCCGGGGATGGAATTGGCATCAGTGTTGCTACTATACTGCGACAGGTAGCGACACAGATGACTCAATAAACTCAGCCGATTCAACGCAACACAGCTGTGACCAGAATGTCGGCGCAAACCAATGGCTTCGAGAAGTAGTTCGTATGAATCCCCCTCGTTTCGCTAGTCTCGCGGATGAATTGGGCTGGGATGGTTGGCTTTTCCAGTTGGCAAACATATTCGAGGCAGTTGATTGTCCCGAAGAACGGAAAGTACCTATCGCTCAGTATCTTCTTGACAAAGATGCCGCTAATTGGTGGGAGGTTGTTAAGACTCGGGATCGTGTTGTCACGTGGGTAGAGTTCCATGAACTAATGTAAGCTGAGTTTTGTCCAGGATCAATTATTTTTATTTGGCGAAACTACAAGAGGTATCGATGTCCCAAACTATCATCTATTATATCAAACAACTCAGCTATGTGTGAGAACAGGTGAGGACAGAGGAGGATAAGATCCGTCATTTTAACATGCGGATGAAGCCAGAGATTCGCTAGTATATGGCGGTTTCACTTGCACTACGTTGAGAAAGTATCAGAATCGAGAATTTAGCCTTCGAGCTAACCTTATCATCGACGGAGCATATGTCGAGGTAAAGAAGCAGGGGATGTCTAATGATTTTCTATCAGTTCAAGAGTTGGAGTCTCTAAACTTCAACACCCTGATCATTTTGCCATGTAGCCTCGTCGCTCGATGAGTGGAACCAAGAGTTCCAAGTTGTTACCTTTGACTCCGGGTAAATCCAGGAGGTGATTCAACTGCAATATGTCGGTGTATGTTCGTGCACATTGTCCTTCTCCGCTAGTAACGTGTTATAAGTGCGGACTCGTGGGGCACAGAATCCAGTTTTGTGAGATGGTCGCCGAGTCTTCCAAGGCTCGAACTTCAGCACCGATATCAGGATCATCTTTGGGAAGTCCTTGCAAGGTGTTGTCTGTCAGTTGCTTGCTATATTGTTGCCTTGTTTCGTTGTTTTAAGTTTCGAGGACGAAACTTCTTTTTAAGGGGAGTAGAATGTAATACCCGTATTTTCTCATTTCTGTACTTTTCGATTCTAGTGACTCTCTTGTGCTCATTGACACATTTTGGACATGTTTTGTTCTGCACTTTTGTCATTCAAGCGAGTTTCGATATTGTTTCGGACTAATTGACATATTATTACGACTTTTCCGCATTTGGGTTCGTTTCTTGTAAATCTTAATTGAAACTGCTGTTTTGTTGTTCCTACAAGTTCATTTAACATTTGGGGTCGTGTGGTGAACTTCGGAATTATTATTCGATCTCGTATCGTGGTTTTCGGTCGTTTTGGGTCGTCCTGTAATTTTCTAAAAGTTTAAGGTAATTATTTTCGTTGTCGTATTCCGAACCTTTGTGTAGACAGAATCGTGTTTTCTTTTAGCGCTTAAGTTCGTTTTCTCGAATTCTTCGTAAGTATGTCATTGTTTCGAGTATTCATCATCTCGGTCTCGTAGCACTCTTACTCGACGAGCTGCCCTTAGCAGTTGTGAACTGCTAGAGTAGCTTACGTACGCTATATGAGGAGCATTACGTATGTTAAGGCCACTGGCGGCTTATGTATGTTAGGCCTCTTCATAACGTACGTAAGGGTCTTCATATTTTTGGGCAGTGAGTTATGCCAGCATGGATGCATTACCTACGTTAAAAAGTTAACGTACGTTAGAACTCCATGGTTTACGTATGTTAGCCAGGCACGGGTTTAAAAGACCCGAGCTGTGGGTTTTCAGAGTAGTTTCTGCTCTTTTCTTTCCTCACGCGACGAGCAGAGTTCTTGAGGCAATTTTTAGGGCGATTCCTCATGAAAGTTCACCAATCTTTCATCCTACAACATAATCATAAAGGTTTTGGTGTGGATTACCAACATCTAATCCTTGTTCTTCGTCGGATCGAGGTTTTTTCTTGATTTTCCTGGAGTTGTCTTTTTGAGGGTTTTGTTCTTGATTTCGATTTCAATCCGGTCTTGGTAAATCGATTGGTGTTAAACATTGTTATTGATCATGTTCTATGGACTATATATCCACATCTTCGGTTCATTCAACCCGGTTGATAATTTTGGGTGCTCTTGAAGAACCGTGAACATTTAATGTTCGATTAGATATCTCAATAAGTTTCCTTTGTTTGTTGGTTGTGATTTCCATCGTTTTTGGTATAGTCCACGTATTAATTGTGTAATTGTTGTTTCTCGTGGAGGTTGAAGATTTCCAGGGCTGTCCGATCGATCCGTGTTCGTCGGAGTATTCGGGTGTATATTATTGAGGCATGTACCTTGCTATACGAATTATATTCCTCGAAAATCCTTACGTGATCAAGTGTGTATCATTTCATTTTGAATGGGTGCTTATGTGAGTTGTGTATTTATCCATATATGCATGTATATGTATTGATAAATTTCTTTACTTCGTGGTTATGTGGATTAAAGGATATGTGGTTTGGTCCTAGTGGTGGTTGTTCATAGTACGATCGACTTTATGACTTGTCGGATATTGATATATGTGAACTGGGGTATGAGACCCTCATGGTTGTGATATTGATTGTCCGAGAGATTCTATGGATATGAATTGTTATGTGATTTGCCTCGAACATATGTGATTGAGACTATATGAAGTGTTGGTCGAATCTTGTGTGGTTTACCAACGTGAATAATTACCTATGTGGTTTGCCAATGTGAATATTTGCTTGGGTGTTGCGTCGTATCCGAAGCCGCGGAGGGCGGGGATGTGTACCCCGGTCTGTGGATGCTGCAAGGAGCGGCTTCTGTGGATGGTGGAACGACGGTGTTTCCTAATGCGTGTGTCAAGGGGCGGCTCTTGCGGGAGTGACACCGGTCTGGCGACATGTACAAGGGTGCGGCCACCACAGTGTAGTAAACGCCGGTGCACAGATGTTTCAGGGGAGGCTCTTGATCGGCCTCAGAGCGGAGGATATTTGTGTGATAGTTAAGACCTTGATACCGAATAAAATTGAGCCTTTAAATCATTTTCAAACACCTTCTAAAAATATTGGCATCAGTAGGAACATCAAGGAATAGGCGACCAAGGAGTTCTGACGAGATTTCCGAGGATTAATTAATCATTGATGGTCTTAAGATGGAAGTCGCTGAGAAAACGCGTATAGGGTCAAGGACCCCGAGGGATTTTGAAACTCCTTTCTAAAGTATTTCTGTATATTGAATCGAGGACCCTGAGAGACTTTGAAACTACTTTCTAAATTATAACTATTTGATTTTCGAATACCTTATTGAATCCTTTAAATCGGCCCGATTCAATGATGGCATTTTTAATTATTTTATTAAAATGTTCTTCGAAGGTATTTCAAAATGATTGAATTAATTCTCTTGACTCAACCGGGCATTTCTAGAAAACCTTTATTTTTACTTGTCCTTTAAAAATGTGTGACTTTGTGAATGGTTGGTATTTTCTTGCGTATGCATGCATCCTTTGATATTATGCGGATCGTGTGATTTGTGCCGTAATTGTGACTCGTTTGGTTTGGTGTGAATATTTCTCGTATGGCTTGTATATTATGTACTTGCACTAGCAAAATTCCAGTTTGCTAACCCCCGAGTATTCGGGGGGTGGGTGCCTGTTATGCGCTCAGGTATGTGCAGGTTCATGAGGAGCAAAACACAGGATCGGTATGAAGGATGATGAAAGACAAATGATACTAATCACACGAGGGCTAGTACTTGGATTTGTGAGTCGAATTGTATTTTCCTTTCCGCTGTAGTGTTTTCCCGTCGTATGGGAGTGTTGTCTTTTAACCCTTGTGCGGGTATGAGTTTTGGAGTAGAGATGTATGTGAAGTTTAAATTGTACGTTATTAAATGCTAAATCGGTCTATGGATTTGTTATTTAGCCATGTTGGCTTTAATGAGATGTCTTGTTTTGGTATCTAGCCTGCTAGATCCTCATGGATAGGGTCTGCGGCGCTGTAATATTCCCGAATGGATTGGGGGTGTTACATCACCGATAATATGATCTTCCGTGTGACACAAACACATCACATTATCTACAATATAAAATAATTATACATATTTGCATAACCATAACGTGAATAAATATGCAAAACATGTGATTAAAAGTAATTAATATTCTCAGAGGTAGTTACAGGAAAATAAGATAATACAAGCATAAGGTATGCTTTGCAGTATACAACCCTAACAAACTCCCACTTATACTCAAAACATGCTTTTAAGTATACTACTCTATTACATAGTCTCTCATTTCTCCCACTTATACTCAAATCAATGCTGTCATACACCGTAATCCCATTGATTCCACATGCCTTTCAAAAACTTTTGAGGTAGGCCTTTCGTAAAAGGATCAGCAAGATTATCTTCCGATGCAACCCTGGATACAACTACGTCTCCTTCTTTTTCGAAGTGTCGTATGATGTGGTACTTGCGGTTGATATGTTTACTTGCCTTGTGGGCTCGTGGTTCCCTCGAATTTGCGACTGCACCGGTATTATCACAATAAAGTGTAATATCCTTTGGCAAATCGGGAATCACATTTAAGTCCTGCAGGAAGTACTTGAGCCATACCGCCTCCTTGGCTGCCTCAGATGCTGCCACGCACTCGGCTTCCATGGTAAGGTCCGAGATGCATTTCTGCTTCACACTCCTCAAAATAATGGCTCCACCTCCCAGGCTAAACACATAACCTGAAGTAGACTTGAACTTTTTTTATCTGATGAAAAATCTTAGTCAGTATAACCCACTGGACACAGGTGGTCTGATTAATATACTTGAATATACTCCCTAGTCCTTCATAGGTACTTGAGTGTATGCTTGACAGCAATCCAGTGTCCTAGTCCTGGGTTCGACTGATATATAGCAGCCATGCCTACGGCATGACAGATATCTGGTCTAGTGCAAAACATAACATACATGAGGCTTCCCACAACTGACTCATAAGGGATCAGCTTCATATCATCTATCTCCTTTTGTGTCTTGAGACACATATCTTTAGATAGTTGAATTCCATGTTTATAAGGTAGAAAACCTTCATTGGAACTCTCCATGCTAAACCGCTTTAGCATTGTATGGATATAGGATGCCTGAGATAAGCACAACATCTTTTTCTTCAGATCACGAAAGATCCTGATCCCAAGGATATGTCCTGCTTCTCCTAAATCCTTCATATCGAACTGCTCAGATAGCCATACCCGTACGCCCGACAACTCCTTCGCGTTGTTTCCAATCAGAAGGATATCATCTACATACAGTACAAAAAACACCAACATGTTTCCGTCACATTTATTATACACATAACTCTCACTCGGACATTGGACGAATCCATATGACTGGACAACCTCGTCAAAGTGTTCCAAGATCTAGATGTTTGTTTAAGTCCATAAATAGATCTCTTAAGTTTGCATACTAAGTGCTCTTCTCCTTCAGCAATGAATCCATATAGTTGGCGTATGTAGATTTCCTTGTCTAGACTCCCATTCAATAATGCAGTATTGACATCCATTTGCCAAATATGCAGATCCAAATGCGCAGCATAGCTAAAAGAATCAGGATTGACTTATGTAATATCCGACGGAAATTCTTACCTATTGTTGTATTATTCGGATGATTCAACACTGTTGTAGTCTTGTTGCGTTTGTTTAATGTTTATTGATGTTGAAATAGACTTGATAATAACTATCACTCGCTCTATGATTTGATTTCTCAACGTTGTATAGATACGAGCATTTTTGGGCTAGTAATTCTGCGCTTAACGTACGCTAACCCTTTAGCATAACGTACGCTATAGTGTGAGATTTACGTACGTAGGGAGGTGCCTTTTACGTACGTAGTACTTGTAGTCGTATCCGATCTCAACTTTCGGCGTGTGGGGTCGGGCGTGATTCGAATATCTGATCTTTTGGAGGCAACCTAGTTGACCTACATTACGTACGTAAGGCTTCAAGCCATAACGTACATAATGATGTTCGTATTTTAGTCCAGTAATCTGTGATAGTGTATTACGTACGTAACACATCTCTGTATAGCGTACGTAATGAGGCTAACGTACGTTATCTGCATGTGATAACGTACGTAGTGAACTGTGCTGTTATAAAAAGACAACTTGTGTCTTTCATTTAGCACGTCCAACTTCGATATTTCTCCAGTATAAGCATTCCCCTGCCTCCCTAGATCACTTCTACCTTCTTCCAACTTGTGTTTGAGCTATACATCTTGGTTTGGAGCTTGTTGATTGGAAGTTTGGAGTCATTCTTGAAGCTTATAGTGTGTTCTTGTGATTTTGGTGTAGTGTTCTTCATTTCTGAAGGTATGTTATATGATTCAACCCTATAGTTTCGTAGTTATACTGTTAGTGTTAGAGTATACTTCACCTAATGATGAATTAATCAAGCTAAACATGTTTGTAGTTGAACTTTTAACAACTTAATGATGAATATAATGATTAAGGGTTTTGTAGTGATGTGTTTTTGATGCTTTAAATGGTAGTAATCATGGTTAACAGAAACTCACTCCTCTTGCTGAACTATTATCATCATTAAGACAATAATGATCCTTGGTTTCATTGTAGATGGGTTGAGTTTATGATTGTAATCAATATATTGAAGTAAACCATCATGTTTAGAAAGATTCTAAAATAAATGAACTTAAGATCATCATCTAAATTGGTTGAATATTGAATCATATCAACATAAGATTTAATTCAGAGGTGTTTAATCCACCTTGATGATGATTTCATGATAGTCTTGGGATGAATAAATCGACTATGTCAATATCCTAACTTGGTGAACTCATAACCAATGAACATAGTATTAATTTTACAAACTCATGATTCGTTGAACAATGATAATCACCGAGTAATCTTCGTTTTAACCAATGTTTTATGAAACGTAGTTGTTCGGATTATATCTTTCAAAATATTGATGTTGTTTTATGAAATTCTATCGGCATATCAATTTTAGAGAAGTTCTCCTTGATGATTGTTCTTGATAAATTCTCATCCGTTTGAACCATACGAATAATTGAGAACACCTTGAATGATAACCAATAATGAGTATAAATTGAAGTTAGTATGAATCTTCGAAATGGGATTAATACAAAGATAGTCGAACTAAGTGAATTGAATTTAGGACATCGATAGTTATGAGAATGTGTTATTGAATGGATTGTATCCCTTACAAGGTTGATTGTTCGAGTAACCGATATTAAGTCGAGGACCGTTCATTCGTTTGACAAGGAAGGACTAGTCTCACCTCCGTATTGAGGCAAGTTATCTTGCTTGGTTATAATGATGTTTGGATTCTTGTGATGATTATGCATTTCGTGTATGTGAAACACTTATATATTTGTGATCCGTGGTTTGATATTATTCTTGATGATGTTCCATTTTCATCGTGGGATTACATTCTCAAGTTCGTCACTTTCGAACCATTGATATCATTGATCCTTATTGTCATTTCGATGAGTTTCTTGATCCCTAATCGGATATGTGATTTATTGAATTCGTTGTTATGTTGTATCGTGATATCTACGGAATCATATCTGCGTTCCGATTGGTCATTGTGTAGGATTTTTAGCCAGGCACATATATAGTCATGCGTGGATGTTTCCGTATTGGACTGTGCACACGAGACGTAGTTCGTAAGGCTAATTAGGTACATTGTCCCACGTATATCCTGGATTCCGTATATGGGGTGGACATGTGCACTGACACATTTCCGGATCGGGCGTACTGTGATGTCCATCATTGAGCCATACTATTTTGGTCGTTCATAGTCCATATATATTTGGATGTGTTCGATGTTTTGTGACTAACCGTTCATACGCCCAAGGGATATGTTCGTTAGTCGAGTTGTTTTTCTTGAGATCTAATATATGTGAATTGTATAATATCTTGAGAAATCATTTACCATGTATATCTGACCCTGTGTTGGGCGAAATACTTGTGTTGTATTTTAGGTCGAGGAAAAGACAAGGCGCGGGAAGATCATGGTGACGGCGAAGGGTTCGAAGGATATTAGTTCGGGGGGCCCAAGTCTTTTATCGTCCGGTTTTGTTCGAACCGTGTAATGTTATCTTCCCGCTTTATCTTTAATTGTTGACTATGTATTGTTATTTAAGGTATATTCCATCTCCATATGGATTATACTCGTATTTCGGATCCTGTGTGTAATGAGGTCGTTGACCATACTACTGTGAACTCCTAATCGGAGTAAGTACTATGTATTGTGGTTCGATATCACATTATTGTGTATTTAATCTGTATTTTGGGTATCACCTGGTGGGTCCCAGTGTGGGGTCCACGGCACTGTAATGGCCACCTTTTTGGGGTGTTACAACTTAAGTATGGCTACCGGCGAAAAAGTTTCATCATAATCGATACTCTCTTTCTGAGTGTAACCTTTCACAACAAGCCTCGCTTTGAAGGTTTCAACCTTCCCGTCACCTCCTTTCTTTCGCTTGCAGACCCGCTTACTCCCAATGGCTTGTACCCCATCAGGTAGTTCTACTATCTCTCACACTTTATTGGAATCCATAGATCCCATTTCTGATTCCATTGTAACTTGCAAGGAGTCAGCATCTTTATCTTGAATTGCCTCTTTGTAAGTCCAGGGTTTGATTCATCTTCGTCTGGGATTGAGTCTGAAGGTTGTCCCACGCCTATGAATTGTTCTGTTTGATGAACAACCCTCCACTACGATGAGGCAAATCCTGAGTTGGTGTAAAGTCTCAAAAAATACATTTTACTACGGTTATTTCGTACATTTTACATTGGTTATAGAACTGATGTAAAATGTACCATCGTAAAATAGGCGTTAAATCTACATCAGTTTAAAAATCAATGTAAAAAATTTAAATTTACATTGGTTCTCGTTGAACCGATGTAAAAAGTGCAGATTTTAGACATTTTACATCGGTTCTAGGCGTAACCGATGTAAAAATGTGCACATTTTACATCGGTTCGAGAGAAAACCGATGTAGAAAGTGCATATTTCGCACATTTTCACATCGGTTCAGGGCATAACCAATGTAAAATGCTCACCTTTTTTACGTTGGTTTTGATTAAAACCGATGTAAAATGTACACCTTTTACATCGGTATGAATAAATGATGTAAAATATTTTTCTACATCAGTTTCAAACAACCAATGTAAAATCATTCTTTTTTTTATTATTTCAGTTATTTTTACATATTCCAGTCTGTAATATCAAATTCCTGTTAAAAGCAAAACAATTGAAATCCTGTTAAAACAAAACATTTCTAAACAGATGAGAACTGATGCTGTTAAAACAACACATTCCTTAAAAGACGTCCAAACGGAGAGTAATCACCTATTAAAACAGCACATTCCTAAAAGGCGTTAACATGAGTATATATGATTACACTCTTTAATACATAAGAAAGATGTAAAACCCAAAATCATATACATAATAGATGCTTAGTCATTTGGTAAAACATAAGGCAAGGAGAATAACGATATGGCGAAGCTACAACAGCTGCATTCCAAGATCGACATACAAGGCTGAAATTATGTCTGTCTTTAGCAAATAGTTTCGATAGAATCAAGTCCAGAATCTCTTCAGTAATATCTGCCCATGGCCTCATCACTTGTAAATAATTCACTTATATATTCAAATCAAATTATACGAAAACCAACCACCATGGCCTCATCACTTGTAAATAATTCACTTATATATTCAAATCAAATTATACGAAAACCAACCACCTTGTTACTTTATAATCTATTCAACATATATATCGAAGTTAGACAATGCTATAAAATGAAAATCTCATTGTACCTGATTCCATGGCTCAGCCCGCATTGTTATATTCTTAATTTGTACATCATAGCAACCAGATCCTATTAAAACACAATCACCACCTGAAACAAACATTTGCCATGAGTTTGTTTGTTTTAAAATAAAAAAGTAAGAACTAATTAAAATTACTGGTTTTCATGGACACAAGTACTGCTGTTCTACCATTATATATTAATGAATTTTATATTTCCACATTGTTTGTGTTCTCTATATATGAATCCCATCTGTGTTGGGACTCAAAGCTGGAGCAGTTATGCGAATCGATTCTATACGAACACATACCTACTGAAGTATCTAACCTAAACTAGGAAACATGGACAAAAACTCTATTACTCCAGGGCCAACTGAAAATAGGTGATGCCTATTTGTTTCAAGTGTACTTTTCTCCATATTTAACCTTCCCACCTGTACATGATCAAACTTTTATATCTCTATTGAAAATGAAACTGCAGAAGTTTTAAATTTCTTACTGCATTTGACGGTATGTTTGAGTTTCTATGAACAGGCTGTGAACAAGGAAAGCTGGCATCTAAAAATTGTCTTTCTTGATATATATATATATATATATATATATATATATATAGAGAGAGAGAGAGAGAGAGAGAGAGATTTTAGTTCCTGTTCCTGTGTGCTGTTTCTGACTATAGTTGAAAATCGCCTTAGCTAACACAAGTGCTCTTCCTATTCCATTACGGACTCACAACTGAACTGTATATCAATAAGTCTGTTTCAAAAATACATAAAGAATGCAGAACTACAACTACAATAATTGCTTGTAAGAAAGGGAACATCAGAAATGCAATTAAGTCAATTGTTGAAATTTTCACCGAGTAACACGCAAAACTCCGACATGCTCCCCGGTATTAAACAGTGGCGAATCAAATAAATCATATCATTTCCAGCCCTGAGGTAACCTAACTAAAAATCAAGCCTTAACACACCGTACATCATTCCAATGAGGATAATAAAATCGTCGTCTTTCTTATAAAGTAAATATATTCCAGAAAAGAATAGTAGAATAAGCAAATAGGATTATAAATTCCATAAAAGCACATATATTCCAATAATGATTCAAAATTCCAATAAAAGCACATATATTCCACAAGTATTGTAAAGTCGTATCACCATATCATCTCCAACAACAACAAAAAGAAGTACATACTCATCTGTTATATTCCAAAAAATGTCTGGCCCACTGAGTACGGATCTCTTCAATGCTTGTTCCAGTAAGCGCACTAGTGTCATTAAATATCTAGAACATACAATAAAAAAATAATGAAGAATAGTAGAATAACCAAATAAGGATTATAAAATCTGTGGCTATTTTAAAAAAAAAATTACCTCTTGCCAACTGTTCTTGATACTCGCTCGAATAATAGTTAACATCCAATACATAACGTAATATCCACACTCCCAAGATCCGACTTGTTTATTACACTACAAAATTAAATTTAAAGTTAAATTTTAAAAAAATTACAGCATCATGTAAAACTATTTAAATTGAATCTAAATGACTTACTTTCGGATAAAGCTAAATAAGGTTATGCTTCGATTTGTTGTTGTGTATACCACCAAGCACTTCAAAATGGGTCACGACACTGGTTTTGATGACAATTCTCATCAAGTAATTTACAGATACTAACAAATTAAACTAAAAATACTAAAATTACATATTAAACTTACCTATGTACTATGGCTTTCATAGCGGCGTCTGGCCTAGCATGTAGTGAACAAAGGCACACAGCCAACACTTCGTTAGGAATAATTATTAAGAGCTGCCAATGATTCCTACATTACAATAAAATATTTTTACAAATGAAATACATAAACCTTTTACTATAATCAAATTGATTATGTGGTGACTGTACTTACCCATGATGATAAGCTCCTAAGTAAATCTTTTTGTTTGATTCCCGCATATATTTCAGAATATATTTGGAGACTTCATTTTCTTTTTTCCCCATATATTGCATAGATTGGGGCTCAAGAAATCCATACACATCATCATTCCCTATATCCATACTTGATTTATGTAGCAACTTAATGTGTTCAAGTAAAATTTTACTTAAATAATATTGCTATCATAAATTGTAAAAGCAATGAATTGCCTAATAAAACTTAAAAGTTTATAACTTACAAGATCCAAGACTGTATAATCGATATGCTCAGCCACACATTGCCGTGAAATATCTCCAACCTCGTTATGGAAAAGGTATAATGGAACATCATGCTCAACACCAAAGAGACTCGAATCCCACGCAACATTTATAGGGTTACCATAAAGGGATGCAGCAACCTTAAGCAACTCAACAATCGGATTATCTATAAGCGCTGATCCCTCAACTTTATTAACCCGCTTCTTTTGTCGCTCAATATCCTAGATAATAAACATGTCAACAATCAATCTTTAATTCACACATTTATTATAATAACCTTTTAGTGAAAAAAATCGCACCTCGCTAGATATAGCCTTGACAAGACGTTTCGGCCATGCAATAAAACCACCTAGGGCCTCTCCCACTATGCTAACCTCTGAAATGGGAATAGGGACCTGAGCATCAGCATCTCGAACATCCTCAACTATCACCCTAACCAAATCGTCAGACAAAGGCACACCATGTTGTTAGGAGTATGCCCTCGAATGCCACTCAGAGGATGTTGAGTGAGGGCATTGCACTTGTAATTATGTAAATAAATTATATAAGGCAATGAATGTTTCATTATTTACTGGTAGTTACTGGTATTCCTAACTCGTAAATATACATGTAGAAACTAGTCCGTGTATTTGAGAGCAAAACATTCCACTCCTTATTGGATAAGGGGGTCGGCACTGGAAAGGTTTATAGCTCAAATACTTAATCGTTCGCAAGTCGATGAAACTTGACTGGGCGTTAAGTTTATGTGAAGACTTGTATGACGTGTTCTTTGACAAGGAGAGTGCCTGTCGAACACTAAAGGTTAGTGGGAGCACACGTTATAGGTATGTTAATTAGATTAGTATACTCGAACCGACTCACCCTCGATTCGTCACACGGATTTCACTCCGGGACAGTCAATGATGGAATCGAAAGGTTGTGATAGGTATTCGTGAACCTTCGACTTGAGGATTTAGTAGGGATGTGCTTGTAACGTCAAGATTTTCACTAGAGTAGTTCGACCCTATAAACCAGAAAGCGGGGGTCAACCTCGACGTGCATCTTGATGGGCAAGTAGCAGGTCCTACTGAATACCAAGATAGAATTCTTTCTCCTGTTAGTGAACAGGTTATATGTCCTATGCGGTTATTGGCAGATGAGATCATAAGTCTTTGGCCAAAGCATTGGAGCTAGCTGTATTAGATACACGAAAGCTCGATGATCTCGATTTGCATTAACGCATGCATAGCGTCAAGTACATATGGGGTTTGACTGACCGTGACCCTATAACTTGATCGGGACATTTGAAAGAAGGGTTTATACGTTTACTGGTATTCACGACAGAATGGTTCTTGAATGATCCCAATCATTCGTTCTCAGTCGGGGTACAGTGTAGGCCACCAGGCTGGCTAGGTGGTGCTACTACTCTTTGGTTCCTCCCATTGCTGACTGAGACGGACCTACCGAGTCGCGCATTAGGATTGACGACGGAATGAATCGAGCTTAATCTCTCATTATGAATATTAGATATTGGATATCTAATTTGGGACATTGGATGTCTAAATTGATTTATTGGATAAATTAATTTACGGCCTAATGAATTAAATATATTACTGGGTGATTAATTTAATTCATGAATATAATTATTTCTTGGAGAAATTAATTATGTTATAATGTATTTCATATGATTAATTAATTGGATTAATTAATTATAAATACATCAGAACGGAATCTGAGTTTATCTGTTTGGACTCACGGGAGTCCGAAACGGACCGAACTCATCCCGATCCTTCTAGATGGCTGCCTTATCTCACCAACCTCATCCTTGGTCTTTATCTCCAATTTTATAATTGGAAGACAAAGACTTATGAAGGGAACATAATCTCTTGAGGATAAAGGTGATGATTTGGTCATAGTTTGATCTTGATTTTTGAAGAATATAAGTGGAGACAAACTCTCACTTCATTAGCCATTTTTTCAGCAGTGAAGCTTGCACAAGTGAGAGAAAAAAAATCATTTTTCAAGTCTTCATCATATTCTTTACTTTTGTTCTTGAGTTTTCTTGGAGGAAATTCATTGAGAGAGATATATTATACACTTAGAATGTAATAATAATAGTTTCATCGCTTGATTCTAGCCGTAACCTTAGAGGTTAATCGAGTGTTGTTGTTCCGATCATTTTTCCGGCGCGTGGCAAGTAGAGACGCGGTGCTTTCGGCGTTGGATCGTTCAAGAGCTTGGAGCGGATTGGACTCGTAGAGATCAAACAAAAGCTTGGGGAATAGCTCAAGAGAAGGTTACCATTTAATCAACGGACTTCGAGGGTTAGTTTCTTACGACTCTTGCTTTTCATTTATATATTCGTATATACGTAGCTCGATCGATCCTCGTAGGGATTCAGATCGAATTAATTTTTGTTTTACCGCTTCCGCTGGGCCTTCGTTTTAGGCACCGAATCCCAACAGTGGTATCGGAGACAGGTTTTGCGATCGTATATACGATATTGGCATTTGGAATGCTTGATTAGATGGTGAATTATTTGGAATCATTTTAGTCATAATCGTGGTATATATTTTTTTACGTTCGTTGTAGTTATATTTTTCGTAATTTTATGTCTAAATATAAATCTTAATTTCTTGGAAATATGATTTATATTGAAGATATGAATGTTGAAAAATATTGATATTGGATATCCGGTCGAAAATCAAGCTCCGAATCATCGTCGGACGATTTTTCGGACAAAGGGCAGGAAGCTGCCAGGGTGACTCGGCCGTGTCAGGTGACACGGGCCGTGTCCGGCATTCTGGCCAGGCCAGACCCGGCCGTGTCGAGCGACACGGGCCGTGTCTGGCGGCGGCTCCGAGTGACTCGGCCGTGTCGGGTGACACGCGGCCGAGTCTGGCAGTAGGTCTAGGTCACTTAAGCACGACCCGGCCGTGCCATTCGGCCGGGGCCGTGTCGGCCGTGAGCTTCCGTGATGACTTGGCCATGGCAGGCCATTTTCGCCCCGGCTCGATTTTTTCGTGTATTCTTGAAAATTAATCTCCCTCATGTTAAATTGGATTTAATATGATTAAAATGCTTTATGGTATTTCATTTTATAAGGGAAATTTGATTAATTGGAATCTTTATGGTCGACCGAATTATTTTGAACGTTATCATATTACCGATTGTGTGAATCGATTGGATCGGTTCGTATTGTTGATTGGATCAATGTATCTCTACGTTTTCCATTTATATAGTATTTATTGGATGAATGCTTTTGAATGGGGATGTGGTTCGTGGACTTAGTTTTGAATCGTTCGTTTTATTCGATTGGGTTGTAAAGGACGTTTTGAGCCTATTTATTTTACTAGAAATGTTTGTATCTAGGATGCAATTTTCGATGTAAAATTTATATATAATGACGAAGACCGGAGGAAGATCCATTTCGAGAAGACGAAGATTCAAGACGAAGACTTGTAATTAGATTACGGAGTTTTTGTTTTCTAGGAACGGTCCATGAACCACATGTTGGTAGCAACTAGGTTGTGAATGGTTGTTTCATATTGTATGAATACCACAAACGCGCTTAAATGATTAATGTGCAAAGTGTAACGTTAATCGCGAAAATTCTCCCACGATAAATTATTAAGTTTATAAGGTTTCAAGATTTTCCTTCCCTCCATCGAGTTTTCGGGAAATTGAAATCCAAACCGGATGTGCTATGCTTCCGAGTTATCGGGGTAGTCGTTCGGGGAGGATGGATAAATTACCGGGAGTGCATTGGATGCCTTCGGTTGGAGCAAATTTTATCCCTAGAAACCTGATAGGTTGCCGGATAAGATTCAATTGTGAAACTGATTTGCGTCGATGGTATAAACTTAACTTGTTCACGAACTATAGAAACCGTATAAGTTGAGGGGAGTGAACAAGGGGAAAAAGGAGATCGAATCTTCCATTAGATGGGTTGGTGTTGGACACCACTTTATGAAAATTAATAGACTAGAAACCTGTTCGGTTGCCCTCTATTAAGATTTATAAAGAACTCGATCACCACTATGAAGTAAAGCGACGATACTTCCGGATTTCACATGGGAGTGTGTTATTCCGATAAAAATAGTGGGAGCTGGGTAACAAGAATAGAAAAGACCTTAATTCTATACTCAGAACATAATTGAATGAGTCACTAATTAATCTGTTATACTTAATGCAGATAAATCTCAATATGACAATGAATCCACTCGCAATTCTACTCGAAAAGAACACCTTAATGGGACCTAACTTTGTGGATTGGCTCCGCAATCTGATGATTGTCCTCAGTATAGAGGCACTGGGATACGTCTTGGAGACGGACATTCCGGCGCCTCCTGTGCGGACCCGAGCCAATCAGGAAGAGATTGAAAATCACGAAAAGTGGGTTAAGGATGACGTGAAAGTCCGTGCTTATATGATGGCTTCCATGTCTAATGAGCTTCAGAGAGCTCATGAGAAAATGACTTCTGCTAGGCAGATTCTATCTCACTTAACCGAGCTTTATGGTGAGCACAGCAGAACTGCTAGAAAGGAGATATCCAAGCAACTGTTCGGTGCAAGGATGAAGGAAGGTGAGAAGGTTGGGGAACACGTCCTCAAAATGATATCCATGATCGAGAGATTGGAGGCTCTTGATTTTAAAATGGATACTTCTCTCCAAACCGACCTTATCCTACAGTCTCTCCCTGATTCCTCCTCACAGTTTGTTATGAACTTCAACTGCAATGAGATTGCATGTAACTTAGCTGGGCTAATGAACAAACTTGTGACCGCTCAGTCTCAGATGAAGACTCCGCGGATGAAGGAGTCTGCTCTTGTGATTTCTTCTGGACCTCGGAAGGTCTAAGAACAAGAAGAAAAAGACCAAAAAGCAAACTGGACCACAAGTTAAGGACCTTAAGGATAAGGGCAAGGCCCCAATGGTTCCAAAGAACAAGAAGAAGAAGGATGCTCGTCTCAAGTGCGGTGAGCTGGGCCATTGGGCTAGAGACTGTCCGATTCTTCATGGCACTTCAGGTACAGAACTTTTAGTTTTGGAAACAAATTGTTCTGCTACTGTATTTTCTACTTCACGGAATCTTGGATTCTGGTGCTAGTTCTCATATTTGTACCGTGAATCAGGATCTGGAACAAAGTAGAAAGCTTGGAGCTGGAGAAGTTATGATCACAGTCGGAAGCGGGCATAGTGTTGAGGCGACCGACATAGGATCACTTCTTTTGGGTTTAGAATCCGGCTTTGTTTTAACTTTAGAAGATGTACTTGTTTTGCCTAAGGGGCACAAAAACATTGTATCCATTCCGGTCATGGACCGAAAAGGCTTTTCATTTTTCATTGGTGATGGTTCCTGCAAAATTTATTTTAGAAATAAACTAGTGGGTACTGCTATAATGTTAAATGGACTGTATCATCTAAATCTCAGCAACAAAGTAGTTGTGAATACTATGACTAGAAAACGTGGTAGGGATGAAACCAATCAAGTTTTGAAATGGCATCTTAGACTTGGTCATGTTGGTCAGACCAAGGTTTACAAGATGGAAAAGGATGGACTTATTGGTCCATTGGGATCGGATCCCTTTCCTACTTGTGAATCTTGCCTTAAAGGCAAAATGACTAAGTCCCCCTTTACAGGGAATTTTGAAAGAGCCGCTGATAAACTGGGATTAATCCATACTGACGTTTGTGGTGCTTTGGAAGCAGCACGTGACAGATATCAATATTTCATTACGTTTACAGATGATCATACTAGGTATGGTTATGTATACTTAATGAAACATAAATCCGAGGCTTTTGAAAAATTCCAGGAATTCAAGGCCCTAGTCGAGAAACAAACTGGTAATCATATCAAAGCACTTCGGTCGGACCGAGGTGGCGAGTATATGAGTACGGAGTTTGACGAGTTCCTTAAGGAACATGGAATAGTTTCACAACTAACACCTCCAGGTACTCCTCAGTTAAATGGTGTGTCAGAAAGAAGGAACCGGACCTTGTTGAACATGGTCCGTTCCATGCTGGGCTATACTGACTTACCAATTTACCTGTGGGGGTATGCACTCCTGACTGCCGCCTATATCTTAAACAGATGTCCTTCCAAATCCGTTCCTAAAACTCCACATGAGATGTGGAAGGAAGGAAACCAAGTCTTAATCACATTAGGATTTGGGGATATCCCGCCTATGTCAAGAAGACTAAGGTGGAAAAGTTGGAAGCTAGGTCTGCGAAGGGACGTTTCATTGGATTCCCGTCTGGGACAATGGGATATCTATTCTACATGCCCGAAGATCGAAGGATCGTTGTTGCTTTACAAGCACACTTCCTGGAAGACGAGTTCATTCAGGAAGGCGGAGCAGGTAGAAGTATTTCTTTAGAAGAATACAATGAAACTCCTCGGGAGACACCTGTGCAAGAAACTGGAACCGAACTTTCTGAAACACAAGTACAACCACCTCGTAGGTCTAGTAGGGTGTCTCGTTTACCTGAGAGGTATGGGCTTGTGCACTTGGAGGAGCTGGATCTCCATGAGGTTCCAAGTGATAGCCAAGAGACCGACCCAACGACCTATGACCAAGCGATGGTGGATGTAGACTCCGCGAAATGGCATGAAGCTATGGAAGTTGAGATAGACTCGATGCATGTTAATCAGTTCTGGACTCTAGTAGACCGACCCAAAGGCATATTTCCTATTGGGAACAAGTGGATCTACAAGAGAAAGACTGATGGTGATGGCAAGGTTGACGCCTATAAGGCTAGGCTTGTGGCAAAGGGTTATACCCAGAAGGAAGGGATCGATTACCACGATACCTTCTCGCCCGTAGCCATGATCAAGTCTATTCGCATGATGCTTGCTATAGCTGCCTACCACGATTATGAGATATGGCAAATGGACGTAAAGACGGCTTTCCTTAATGGATTCCTCGGAGAAATCTATATGGAGCAGCCTAAAGGCTTTGTGTCCGAAGTCGATATTCAGAAAGTGTGCAAGCTTCAGCGTTCCATTTATGGACTGAAGCAAGCGTCGCGTAGTTGGAACCTTCATTTTGACGAGGCGGTCAAAGAGTTTGACTTCGTGCAAAATGAAGAGGAACCTTGTGTATACAAGAGGGTTAGTGGGAGCAAGATCGCATTCTTAGTACTATATGTAGATGACATTCTACTAATAGGAAATGATGTGGGAATGATCAGTTCTGTGAAAGTTTGGCTTTCGAGTAATTTCTCCATGAAAGACTTGGGAGAAGCTACCTATATTCTTGGTATTCGACTCTACCGGGATAGAGCGAAGAGAACAATAGGTCTTTCCCAAGCCCTCTATATAGATAAAATCTTAAAGCGATTTAAGATGGATGATTCTAAAAGAGGATTCCTACCGATGCGACATGGAATAAAACTCACCTTGAAGATGTGTCCTCAAAGTGAGGAACAACGAAAGGAAATGAGTAATATACCATATGCTTCGGCCGTGGGTAGCCTTATGTATGCTATGTTGTGTACAAGACCTGACATCGCGCATGCTGTAAGCGTGGTGAGTAGGTTTCAGGCAAACCCAGGTAGGGAACATTGGACTGCCATAAAGAATGTTCTCAAGTACTTAAGAAGGACTAGAGATATGGTTCTGATGTATGGCGGTGGAGAATTGGATGTGGTGGGATTCACTGATTCGGACTTCCAAGGACTGAAGGACGACTCGATGTCTACTTCTGGCTACATATTTACTCTTAATGGAGGAGCAGTATCTTGGCATAGCGCCAAGCAAAGCGCGACTGCTGATTCCACCTGTCAGGTGAGTATCAAGCGGCCTCGGAGGCTTCCAAGGAATGGTTACGGATTAAGAAGTTTCGGGAGAACTTCAAGTGATACCATGTCTTGAAATTTTTGTTTGTCTTTGCGACAACGACGGAGCTGTAAGCGCAGCCAAGGAGCCGAGGTTTCACATGACACCAAACATATTGAGAGGAAGTATCATCTCGTAAGAGAATTTGTTCGCAAGGGATACATTGTGCTGCACAGAGTAGACTCGGCCGACAACGTCGCCGATCCACTGACCAAGCCACTTTCTCAGACTAGCTTGGAGCGTCATCTGGAGAACATGAGTATTAGATACCATAGTATGTGGCATTGAGTGCAAGTGGGAGATTGTTAGGAGTATGCCCTCGAATGCCACTCAGAGGATGTTGAGTGAGGGCATTGCACTTGTAATTATGTAAATAAATTATATAAGGCAATGAATGTTTCATTATTTACTGGTAGTTACTGGCATTCCTAACTCGTAAATATACATGTAGAAACTAGTCCGTGTATTTGAGAGCAAAACATTTCACTCCTTATTGGATAAGGGGGTCGGCACTGGAAAGGTTTATAGCTCAAATACTTAATCGTTCGCAAGTCGATGAAACTTGACTGGGCGTTAAGTTTATGTGAAGACTTGTATGACGTGTTCTTTGACAAGGAGAGTGCCTGTCGAACACTAAAGGTTAGTGGGAGCACACGTTATAGGTATGTTAATTAGATTAGTATACTCGAACCGACTCACCCTCGATTCGTCACACGGATTTCACTCCGGGACAGTCAATGATGGAATCGAAAGGTTGTGATAGGTATTCGTGAACCTTCGACTTGAGGATTTAGTAGGGATGTGCTTGTGACGTCAAGATTTTCACTAGAGTAGTTCGACCCTATAAACCGGAAGGCGGGGGTCAACCTCGACGTGCATCTTGATGGGCAAGTAGCGAGTCTGAATACCAAGATAGAATTCTTTCTCCTGTTAGTGAACGGGTTATATGTCCTATGCGGTTATTGGCAGACGAGATCATAAGTCTTTGGCCAAAGCATTGGAGCTAGCTGTATTAGATACACGAGAGCTCGATGATCTCGGTTTGCATTAACGCATGCATAGCGTCAAGTACATATGGGGTTTGACTGACCGTGACCCTATAACTTGATCGAGACATTTGAAAGAAGGGTTTATACGTTCTTGGTATTCACGGAGAATGGTTCTTGAATGATCCCAATCATTCGTTCTCGATCGAGTGCAGTGTAGGCCACCAGGCTGGCTAGGTGGTGCTACTACTCTTTGGTTCCTCCCATTGCTGACTGAGACGGACCTACCGAGTCGCGCATTAGGATTGACGACGGAATGAATCGAGCTTAATCTCTCATTATGAATATTAGATATTGGATATCTAATTTGGGACATTGGATGTCTAAATTGATTTATTGGATAAATTAATTTACGGCCTAATGAATTAAATATATTACTGGGTGATTAATTTAATTCATGAATATAATTATTTCTTGGAGAAATTAATTATGTTATAATGTATTTCATATGATTAATTAATTGGATTAATTAATTATAAATACATCGGAACGGAATCTGAGTTTATCTGTTTGGACTCACGGGAGTCCGAAACGGACCGAACTCATCCCGATCCTTCTAGATGGCTGCCTTATCTCACCAACCTCATCCTTGGTCTTTATCTCCAATTTTATAATTGGAAGACAAAGACTTATGAAGGGAACATAATCTCTTGAGGATAAAGGTGGTGATTTGGTCATAGTTTGATCTTGATTTTTGAAGAATATAAGTGGAGACAAACTCTCACTTCATTAGCCATTTTTTCAGCCGTGAGCTTTGCACAAGTGAGAGAAAAAAAAATCATTTTTCAAGTCTTCAACATATTCTTTACTTTTGTTCTTGAGTTTTCTTGGAGGAAATTCAAGATACATTGAGAGAGATATATTATACACTTAGAGTGTAATAATAATAGCTTCATCACTTGATTCTAGCCGTAACCTTAGAGGTTAATCGAGTGTTGTTGTTCCGATCATTTTTCCGGCACGTGGCAAGTAGAGACGCGGTGCTTTCGGCGTTGGATCGTTCAAGAGCTTGGAGCGGATTGGACTCGTAGAGATCAAACAAAAGCTTGGGGAATAGCTCAAGAGAAGGTTACCATTTAATCAACGGACTTCGAGGGTTAGTTTCTTACGACTCTTGCTTTTCGTTTATATATTCGTATATACGTAGCTCGATCGATCATCGTAGGGATTCGGATCGAATTAATTTTCATTTTACCGCTTCCGCTGGGCCTTCGTTTTAGGCACCGAATCCCAACACATGTATGGTTGAACCACCCTCGAGAACTCTCTGTAGGGCCACTAGGTGGAGAGGTTGACCATCAATATATAAACCACACTGGCTAATGGTACCAGTGTGAGTCTCTCCTAAAGAGAGATCAGTAGCAGCATTACAACTCCCGTTCATGCTAACGTGTCCAAGAGGTGTAACTGGAGGTGGTTGAATATGCTCCTAGGGATGCCAACGCCGGACCGAATTGCTTCATCAAATTCTGTGTAACCTCCATCGTGATATTCTGTGTGAGGCTTTGCAAAAACTCAGGACTGATTGACTGGGGTCTGGTCGACCCACATGAATGTGATCCAAAATATTCTCGAATTCCTATACCAGATCCAACGCCACAAACACGACCTGGGTGCTCTTGTAGCCCAATTGCATTACTAAGAATGTCATCACATCCATGGGGAACAAATGAACCTTGTGAACACTCCTCCTCCAAATCATCCTACACCAACATTAAAACAACAATAGCATTAGTGTTTTATGCTGAACACTGAAGAATAAAAAAAGCAACATAACTTACTACTAATTTGTATATCATTACGAATATTAAACTAAGCATATTTTAAAACTTACAATCCTCTTTGCAATATCACGTGCTGCATCAGTAATCATCTCGCCCTATTTTCTTATGCGGCCTCGCTTCCATCTCTGGTGTCGATTAGAAGGAGGAGGATCAACAACCACATCAGAACCAGATTATGATGCTTCTTCTTGTCGTTTCTTCAATTTCTCGGCCATGATCTTCTCATCCACCAGGTCATAACCACCATGAGACATAGTGTGAGGACAATTGTTCATTTTTTGAATTTCTTGTGCCTTACTTCTCTTTATCTGTAATAATTATAAAGCACAAAATATATTATTTACAGCATGAACAACACTTTAAGTTATACTACTTCATGAACAACACGCTGGATATGATTTATGGCATGAACAAGATTGTTGACTCGGATAAGAGTTAATTACTTACCTCCAAGTTCGGGTCTAATCGACTTTTTTTAAATTCATCCCAGTCATCCGAGGAGATATTATACTTCAAACAAGGAGACATGTTCTTGTAATCTCCGAACACCCATGCCCTAGATAAGTATGATTTAAATTGTCTCCATTTTACGCCCACCGACTGTAGAATCTTTTCCTTTATTTGTTTTCGTTCGTGATAACGAAGTTGTTCTACATTTAATAAAAATATATAAACAGAGAATGATTGGATACGAAACAAATTATTTTCAATTGTAACTGAAATATTCGAGGAATAGAAAATTACCAAAATATCCAGCCAAATCATCTCTATCATGATCTGGTACAAGTCTCCACGTAGGATGTAAAATGGAAATATGTTCTCGAGCAAGTTTTCCCAAATAACTTGACAACTTCACGTTATGAGTCCTTTTTGTTTTTCCTGTGACCATATCGATGTCAAGCGGTAACTTACTCCCATCCATCCGTGTTTTAGTCACATCTCTACATCGTGTGGGCTTCCTAATCATTTTTTATGAGGTCTGTGGAGGTGAAGTGGAACAAGACCTAGTGGAAGAATCAGACCTCGGTGGGGTAGCCATCATCTGCCTGTTCAGACATAACATAAAATATGGAGCATAAAAGGAGACTTAAGGAGGAATATGGTTAGTCATCTTTTTCCAATTTAGCAACTTTATGTAACTGGTGTAAAATATTCATTTGTGTTATGTTAATGGTTAAATAGGAGTTGTACCATGGACATTCGTTCATAAATTGCGTGATGCTATTTTTATCCCTACCCCCACCAAGTTAGGAATTTAAAGGTAAATTTCATCTATTTAACTAAATGTTATTTATTGATTCATACATGGTCGTTACGTCGGTCGACTAGTCGCGACTAGTCGACGACTAGCCTACCAGTCGTTGCAAGGAGGTCGACTGGACTTGGGCGAATTGCTATTGAACTTGGATGTTGGATTGTTGAATTTGAATTTTTTTTCTGCCCAGTTTTTTTGTTATTCAGCCTTCTGCACACTGCCCAGATTTTTTTCTGCAATATTTCGTTTTTTTCTGCCCAGATTTGTGCAGTTCTATTATGTGTAGTTGTGTAACTGTATTGCTGTTGCAGTTTAGTGTGTGCAGTGTGGCAACTAAAAACTGCAGTCTACAGTGTGTAGCAACTGCAATGTGCAGTGCAGTTGCAGACTCAGAACACACACACAATATATATTATAATAATTTTATATATTATCGACTAGTGTCGACTAGTCATGACTCGACTTGTCGGAAAACCCGATCGACTCGACTCGACTTACCGACGTAACAACCATGGATTCATAAGAGTCATATTTTAAGTGGTTTACTGATTTCCTCTCCAAGTCTTCTACGCTGTAAAACTAATGGTTTAATTTATCAAAAGCAGAAACTATTTTCTTCCAAAGCATGAATGACATGAAAAAAAACGACTACCTGCTTATTACAAAATATTTCTTTATAGATATTCTTATAGTTTGTATTTTTGGGCTGAAGGTACAGGAGCATAAATAAATTTCGCAAGTAGCTAAAAGTCAAGTCCAAGTAGAGCATAAACAATCCTTACAATTCAACAAGATAAATTAAGTAAACGTACATAAAATTATATATGAACGTTCTCTCATATGCCTTCGTCATGATCACTATTGAGTGGCATGGATACCATCCGCTTCATTTTCATCAATGGGAGGTATGCGTGTCGAGAAAGAAAAAGTATCATAATTATCGAACATTGAATATTCATTCTCATGAGTCACGTCTACGCTTCTGCCCTGAAGAACCACCGACCATCTTTCATTACATGGGTCATTTATGTAAAACACTTGTCTTGCTTGGTATGCCATGATGAAAGGCCCGTCTTTATAAGCAACCTTATGAAGGTCCACCAATGTAAATCCCAATTCATCAACTTGTACACCAGTGTTACTATCAGCCCAATTACACTTAAAAACAGGGATTCTAAATTTAACATAGTCAACCTCCCAAATCTCTTCAATAACTCCAAAGTAACTTGTGCAAGCCATAATAGGATTTTTATCTTTTGAACTAGAAAAGTGCATGTACTCAGCTTGAAGAGTAACTCCACTATTCCGCATAGTACTCCTGTCATCCTGTGACTTAGTGTAGAATGAGAACTTATTGATGTCGTACCCACTCCAAGTTATGACATCAAACTCAGGCCCATGTGCTAGCCATTTCAATGTATCAGAAGCACTATCATCAAGACTAACTTTTTCTTTAAACTACTTCAAGAAAGTCTTGTTATGCTCAGTCAAAACCCATTTTTCACTCATCCGAGAATTTTTTGGATTTCACAAGAGCCTTATGAGTAGACAGTAAGGAAGAACCTCATCAGTATTATTCAATATATACAAATGAGCTTGAAGCACTTCCTCGTGACTCTTTGTTTTAATTTTCAAACCCCATGTACCCTTACCTCCATATCTTCCATTATGACGAGACTTCGGCATCCCTACACCTTCTGCTTGTGACATGTAGTCTGTACAAAACTCGATGGCTTCTTCTGCAATGTAACTTTCAACAATGGATGCTTCAGGATGATTTGGATTTCTTGTATACCCTTTCAGGATTTTCATGTATCGTTCAATTAGTACATCCATAGAAAATAAATAGGGCCACACTCTCTTATCTCTCTTACTAAATGAACAGTTACATGAACCATGATGTCAAAAAATGAGGGAGGAAAGTACATCTCTAGTTGACACAAGATATTAGCAGCCTCCTTTTCCCAATCATCCAACACTAAAGGGTCAACTACTTTGCTACAGAAAGCATTGAAGAAATAGCACAGATGAGTTGCAATATGCCTAACCTTTTTAGGCAAAATGTCACGTATAGCCACTGGTAGGAGGTGTTGCATCAACACGTGGCAATCATGAGACTTTAAGCCAACTAATTTAAGGTCTTGCAATGACACAAGACTCTTAATATTTGAATATTAACCCTTTGGCACTTTCACGCATCGAAGACACTGGCAAAAACTTGTCCTTTCTTTTTCTGATTAAGTATGACATGCTGGGGGCAGGTATATTCGCTTACCCACTGATTCATGATACAACTCTGGTCGTATTCCCATCTCAACTAGATCTTTACGAGCATGCACACCATCTTTAGTCTTACCTCTAATGTTGAGAAGTGTGCCGACTAAAATATCACACACATTTTTTCCACGTGAATAACATCTATACAGTTCCGCACATCTAGATCGCGCCAGTATGGAAGATCAAAGAATATCGACTTCTTTTCCATATGTTTTTCTTAGTATCCTTCTTTTGGGTCTTTCCGAATATTGTATTCATATTCTTGACTCGCTCATAAACTTGGGCACTAGTTAAGGGTGTCGACGCCATGCCGTGCTCTTGACATCCATCAAAAGCCTTTTTCAATCTACGGTACGGGTGATTATGTGCGAGAAACTTCTTATGTCGAGTGTAGGCAGTCTTTTTTCCATGTCTATGTAACTTGTGTCTTCCTCACATATAGGACATGCTAGATGCCCCTTAACACTATAACCACTCAAGTTCCCGTATGTTGGGAAGTCATTAATGGTACAGTATAACATTGCACGTAATCTAAAATTATCCTCGTGGTATCCATCAAACACAACAACCCCTTTCTCCCACAACATTCATAAGTCCTCAACCAAGGGGCTTAGATAAACATTAATATCATTTCCCGGTTGTCGAGGGCCTGAAATTATCATAGATAACATGATATATCTTCGCTACATACACAACGAATGCGGGAGATTGTAAATTATGAGCATAACGGGCCACAAGCTGTGTTTAGTGCCAAGTTAGCAATGGGATTCATTTCATCTGTAGCGAGTCCAAGCCTAAGATTTCTTGGCTCACTCCCGAAATTAGGAAAGAGCTGATCAATCTTTTTCCACTGTGGAGAATCAGCTGGATGGCAAAGCTATCCATCAGATCTCCTTTTATCTGCATGCCATGAAAGGTTCAGTGCATCATTTGCATTGGCAAATAATTGCTTAAACCTTGAAATTATTGGAAGATACCATAACACCTTCGCTGGAGGACCCCGTTCTTCATCATTATCACAGTCAGTAAACTTCGATTTGTATTGTGAAACTCCACACCTCGGGCACTTGTGCAGTGCTTCAAACTCTTTTCTATATAATATACAATCATTGTGGCATGCGTGTATTTTCTTATACTCCATACCCATCAGACATAATATTTTCTTCGCTTCTTAGTTACGGTTTGGCAATGTGTTGTTTTCTGGAAGCATCTCCTTCAATAACTCAAGCAATTCGGTGAAGCTATTATCACTCCAGCCATTTCTTGCCTTCACATTGACCAATTTTAAAACTGCTAACAGACGTGTGAAATTTTGACATCCTGGATACAATGGTGTCTCCGAGTCACTTTGTAGAGTGTCGTACACATGTGGTTGTTGAAAATATTCATGTCCGACATCCCGAATCATGTCTTCAAATCGATCTTATATCTACATCAGCGTGCTTAGTTGGAATATCTGCCACTTCACCATGCCATATCCATGTTGTATATTTTTTATTAATTCCATCACAACGAAGATGTTCCCAAATAAGGTCAACTTCATGTCGCCTCCCATTCAAACAATTGATACAAGGACAAAAATATTTTCCATCCTTGGGCTCTGATTGATTGCGTTGAGCAAATTCTAGAAATTGTTCAACTCCATTATCGTACTCATCGCTTATGCGACTTGCTTTCATCCAACTATGATTCATTTTTTTCTCGTCTGTGGAACACCATTTTCAATATAATATTAAAAAATTTGCATCAATAAAACTACATATGAGTTGTTAAAACATAAGAAAAACTAAAATAACTACTAGGAGAATGTAAATTATTTACAGAATTCTCTTCATTTATAATCTCCTCAGGATAGACGTTATATTTTTTTGACCTAATGTATTACTCGAATTACATGTTCACACACCTCAACTACGCAATGCCCCAAAGCAGATCAATTAACATCAGAAACCTAAAAAAACACGATGAGATAATCAAATAACAAGCAGTTTAATAAATAGAACCCGAAGGTTTTTAATAATTTCTTTTTCAATACCCGAACCCGAAGTTTTTTAATAATTTCTTTCTCAATACCCGAACCGAATCGAACCGGAAGTAACAATTATTTTGCATTTTAAATTATTTTCCAATGGTTTGGTGGGGAGTTTTTTCAACATTGACTTTTCCAGGTAAACAATTATTTTAAATTTTATGGAGTTGTTAAAAATTTGCAGTTTCTGAACCATGTTTGCTAACTTCTGACTAATAAATTTGATAATCAGTTTATGGATGTTCCCTACATTGGGTACCTCGGATGAAGGAAGATACCTTCACTATTTTCCTCCGAGTTAAAACGAGTTATTGCTTGGCTTATTTAAATACAGAGGAAGCTGAAGACTAACTGATCGACATAAGGGTTCTATGCAGCACAACATCTAAAATGGAGTTTCTTTTAGTATAGTTTTACGTACTTTATAACAACATTTCATATGATAGACTTTGTTTGCCTCAAGAGCATCAGACAAGTATTTTATACTTGTGTACAATTTTCTTAACCTTCTGCGTTCTGTACAATTCAATTATATTCTATATATTGCTTTCAGTTACTATTTTAAAGCCTTGCACTGTGCGACACGGTGTCATCACACAACACTACAACACGATTCCCTCCATGTATATCTTTCAACAACCCCCCAAATATATATTGAATTGGAATACTACCATATGCTCCAGAACAGGTCATGATACTCAGAAGAAAAAAGTATGACGAAATTAAGAACATACTTGTTGAGCCAACTCCCATGTAGGTGATAGAACAAGGCAAAGTGGATTCACTTTATTAGAAGTATTACTCTTCCGCTTTTTCAATACGTGAATGATAGCAGGAATTCCAAATGCAAGTGTTTTACCTAACCAATCCAACAATATACATCTTCAGAAAAAACAGATCGAAATAAAAAATTAACAACATTATCACCGGAAAAAAGGGAAATAAAAAAGTAATAAAAACCAAGAAATCAAAATACAAGTCCAGAAATCAAAACCAAGAAGAAAATGAACAAAAGAAAAATCAACTCCCCACCAAACCGTTGGAAAAAAGCAGGGAAAGAGAATGAAGATTGGCCAGAACTCACTTGGATTAAGAGACCGCCGAGCTCAACTTCTAGGTGTGCTGCCGTTCTTTTGGTCTCGATGAGATCCCAGGCGAATCCTGTGTGTGATAATAGCCAGATGAAGAATTAAAGCAGGAAAACTGGATATTTAGCAAGACCGTCGGCAAAGAGAATGAAGATTGACCGATGGAACTCTTTGAAAACGGAAGCTCTTGCAGATGCAAATTCCTAGCCGCTGCTGGTGATGAAGTGAATCTGTCCCACGGTGGAGGTTGGTTGAAGATGATGTTACGTGGCGTTCAGAACCAAGAAGCAGGAGCGTTCGCAGGGTGAGGGAACAAGGTTCCTCTGCTATGATCTTTAGGGTTCAGCAAAGTAATAAAAAAGTTTAGTTAATAATAAAATTGGAATTTTAATACGGTTCTAAAAAACCGTTGTAAAAAAAGGCTGCTTTTACATCGGTTGTACCTTGGTTCTCCAGACAACCTATATAAAATAGGGAGTATTTACGTAAGTTCTCCAGACAACCGATGTAAAATAAAATATTTTACCGTGGTTAGATAATAACCGACGTTCAATCTATACCGAATATCAAGTTTTACATCGGTTATAAACAACCGATGTAAACGAGGAGTAATTTACATCGGTTACAAACAACTTATGTAAACGAGTAATTTACATTGGTTTTTCTAAACAACCAATTTAAAATCACCGGATCTTTCAACTTTTACATCGAGTTTCAAAATAACCGATGTAAAAGTTCCGAAATTTAAATTTTTACATCGGTTTTGACTGATAACCGATGTAAATCGAGGCATTTTTATTTTTACATCGGTTTTCGGTAAACCGATAAATTGAGCGTCGTAAAAATCATATTTTGTAGTAGTGGCCCCTAAACTCTTCCAGAATTATTTTGCTCATAGGCTTGTGACTAATCATATAATCCTCTTCCAGGAATCGGGCATTTGGTGCTAACAATGACCTTCTGATCCTGGGGGACTATAGAACAATCCATCCTTCGTTCCCTTAGGGTATCCTACAAACACTCGCACTTCTGTATGAGATGCCAACTTATTAGCTTCCTTATTCATCACATGTGCTGGAGTACCCCAAATCCGAACATGTCCTAGACTGGGATTTCGCCCACTCTACAGTTCTGTGGGTGTTTTTGAATTGATTCCGAAGGCACCGGGTTTAGAATGTACGCCGCTGTTTCTAAGGCGTATCTCCAAAACAAAACAGGTAGATCTGAATAACTCATCATTGACCTAACCGTTTCAAAAAGAGTTATGTTCATTCTCTCAGCAACACCATTTTGTTGTGGAGTTCCCGGTGCAGTGAGCTGGGACGAAATATCCTCATTTGCCAAGAAATCCAAAAACTCTCCATTAAGGTATTTGCCACCACGATCAGATCATAGTGACTTGATACTCTTTCCATGACGCTTCTCCATTACTGCCTTGAAGTCTCTGAACTTGTCAAAGGCTTCAGACTTACGTCACACCAAATAGATGTATCCATATCTCGAATAATCATCTATAAGCATGATGAAATATTTGAAGCCACCCCTAGCCTGGACGTTCATTGGACCACATACATCCGTATGAACCAACTCCAACACATTCTGAGCACGGTTTCCCTTAGTCTTAAAAACCCTTTTGGTCATCTTATCTTCCAGATAGGATTCACAAATTGGAAATGACTCAACTTTGAGGTCATCCAACGGGCCATTATCTACCAATCTTTGAATCCTCCTAAGGTTTACATTACCTAACCGTAAATACCACAGATATGTTTGGTTTATGCTCGAATGTTCTTTTCTCTTTTTAGGTTTAGACGAAGAGTGAAGCGATTTATATTTATACATGGGAGCTTGTACAGTATTAATGACATACAGTCCATCAATATAAATACCTTTGCAAATATATTCACCGTTTCTTCTTCTAATAATAGCATCATCATCAAAAGAAACTGAATAACCATCACATTTTAATTTAGAAACCGAAATTAAATTCATTCTAAAAACTGGTACTAATAATACATTATTGAGGACTAATATTTTATCATTAATCTTTAACTACACGACTCCCACTGCAACAGCCATAAGCCTGGAATAATCGCCCTAGATGATGGTAATCTCGCCTGCACTAAGTTGCTTGGTTACCTGAAAACCATGCGAGTCAAAGCAAACATGATCAGTGGAGCCTGAATCAATTATCCACGAAGTGGAAAAACAAGCTGCCAAACACATTTTGACTACTAGTGCATGAGACATACCTTTCTTAACAGTAGGACAACCTACTTTAAAATGTCCTTTCTGACCGCACTTGTAGCACTATCCCTTTGGCTTTTTGTTCGCCTCAGGCTGAGGAGCCTTGCTTTTTACCTTGAGAGTTGCCACCTGCTTCTGGCCCACTTGTTTCTTCTTCTTCTTCTTCCCCCACTTGGGTTTAGAAGTCGAAACACTAGTAGTCTCAAGCACTTTATACCCTTGCCTAAAGAGACCTTCCACAGCTTGAAGCTCTGTCAGCAATTCCATCAAGGTATACTCCCTACTATTCATATTGTAGTTTAGGCGGAACTGCTCAAAGCTCCTAGGTAAGCTGCCTAGGATGATATCGACCTGTGTTTCCGCATCAATAGTTTCCCCTAAGATATCAAGTTCGTTTAAATGAGAAATAATCTTTAGAACATGATCTTTTACCGGGGTTCCTTCAGGCATTTGGGTCGTCATCAAGACCCTCATAGCATTTTGCCTAGCCGCCCGACTCTGATGACCAAACATCTCGCCGAGAGTTTTCATCGCTTCTGCGGCCGTGCCCATATTCTGATGCTGATGCTGCAATAAATTTGCTAAAGAAGCCAAAATGCAACAGCGGGCCATCTAATCAGATTTCTTCCATTTGCGGTATTCTTTCACCTCATCGGGTGTCGAATTCACATATGGTTCCAATGGTCATTCCTCAGTTAGAACAAACTTGTGTTCCTCAGTAGTTTGGACAATATTAAGATTACGTCTCTAATCAGCAAAGTTAGTGCCATCCAGAAACCAACATCTCGAAAAACCCGCATATGCAAGCCACGATCATGTGGACGTTTACGCATACATTTTTCAAGTAGAGCTTTACGTCTTTGGTTTTATGTAGTCAATATACATTATGAAAAGTAAAATTAATAGTTGGTTCCTCTTGGTCATGCACTAATTAACATAGATTCCGATGGCGAGATTATTAATTAATACACCTAACTGAACACAATAATTTAACAACCTTAATATTATCTTTTAAATAATAGTCCTACAGATGGAGAGGTCCTAACATAAAAAAATAATATTTACCTTTTGTTATCATTTGAAATTTAAAACTAGTGAACCATATAATTAGCACATCTGATATGGAAGAAGACCCTAATGTCAATGCACAAGCTAATTACTTCACAATTTATATTAATTATGGAGACCAATTTGATTTTATTTACAATAAGTCAATTTAATCACTTAGTTATTTTAGCCTTAACGTTTTTAATTTTCTCATCCTAACATGCAAGAAACATATCACGCATACATTCATACATGCATACATCAAAACAGTAAAAAACTAAAATAAAGCATGGATAATTAAATTATCCAATTATCATGGTCTTCTTCCTCGATTTGAATCCGAGAATCTCTGACTCGATTTCTCCCACTGGATCAAGCATCTCGTCGCTCCTCCTCGGCCGGGCCGTGGATTTCCAAAATTAAAGTTTCACTTTTATGCAAAATTAATTATATAAAAAAATCAATTTTAAATTCCAACTCTCCAGCGGATGCAACGAACGACATTGTAACGGACCAGACCAAAAACTGGAGGAGCCGACCCGAACCGGCGAACCGGCCTAGAATAGGCTGCCCGCGGCCCTTGGCAGCAGGCCCGGCGCTGCTCGCTAGACATTCGTGTGCTGCTCGGCAGCGCCCGCGTGCTGCTATTCGGCCGCGGCTGTCCAGCAGTCCCGGTTCTGCTCTACTTCTTCGTGACTTTGTCTTCTCCGAATTCGATTACAATTTTACACAAAATAAAATACATCGAATTTATAGCAAGATTACATGAAAACAAACCATTCACATAACCATGATAATTGGATCATACTCACTGCAAGAACACATCTAGCAAAATACTCCAACTTCAAATTACCTGAATATTTAAATTGCTATCAATTAATCACCAAAATTAATTAAAATAGCAAAAGCCTAAAAATCTAGCTCTGATATCAATTGTTGGAAATAAAACGCAGTGGAAGCAAAGTTGGGAAAATGTTGATTAAAGCTTTTTACGCATCCACGAGCATAAAACCTATTTAGGCATACTAATTAATTAACTACAAAGATTAATAAGCAATTAAATATTATTTATTATTTATTAAATAAATATGTTGGTAAAATTAAATATCCTAATGTGGATCAAAGATCATATGATACTTACCTTTGAAGCGTAGTGGTTGTTTGCTCCTCGATCTTCTTGTATTTCCACCATTTGATCTTTTAGAGTATGATCCGCCTTAATTCGGACGTTGTGTGGGCAACGAGTTACCGAGTCTTGCTTGGACTTCTATGATGAATCGGACGAACTACATCTTACTTGGGGTCACTCGATTTTTCTTTATTTTCTAGTATTATGTAAGCACTCTTAGAAAATTAATGTGTTATCTAAATTGTAGAATCAAAGACACAAGTCAAGATCTACAATTAAACACAAGATGGAAAAAATCGATCTCTCAAGTAGGAATAATGTCACACCGCCGAAATCCCCTTTATATGTCCTACTTATAGGCTTTTGACTACTCTAGGGATCTTAAGGAGGATTAGGGATAGGACACCTAGTGCAACCCCACTTTCCATATTAGTTCCTTTCCTAATATGGTTGAGTTCACTATTATCAATTCAGTCCACTAAAGAATTAATATTGCACTTCCAACTAAATCCTAATTTACGAAATCGAGCTCCTTATTTAAATATATTATTTTTCTTGTTTAAGATATCGAATGTCCATTAGTTTAAGCTACGAACAGCTCTAATTAATTAATATCTTATATAATCCAAGAGCAGTATCACTCGAACCTTATTATTATATCAGAATTAAATCCACCTACAGGGTTTAATATAATAATCATTATCGAGCTCCTCAAGAGGGCATCATCAAACCGCATGATTCGGGACATGATTTCTAATTATAATAATAATTGTCATAAAAATATTATTGGTCAAGATACGAAGCTTATTGAGTCAATTATTTTGACTCTCACCCATGGTAAACTCAAAGCAATAAACATTGTAAATACATAATTAAATATTATATACTTAGAATTAAGAAATAATAATTATCCGTGATTTACATTCTTCTTACGATCAATCTGAGAAGACGATTATCTCACTTGATCGATTCAACGTATGCAAATACGCTAATGCATGCTAATGGTCAAGACCAACTAATCCCAAGCATACACTACAACCTTTCACATAATTTGTCTAATAATTATATAGGTTGTGAACTATTATATTATTTTATAAGGCATCAATAATGTGATCTTTCGCGTGACACCAACACACCACATTATCTACAATATAAAATAATTAGACATTTCATTTGCCTAACCATAACGTGAACAAATATGCAAATTATGTGATTAAATGTAATTAATATTCTCATAAGTAGTTACAGGGGAATAAGGTAATACAAGCATAAAGTATGCTTTGCAGTATAAAACCCTAACACCTCCAGCACATGTCTTTCTCTCGTCTTCACCTATAAATACCCAATTGAGGGGTCCGAAATTTTACACACAAAAAAACATACGGTTTTTCAAGCTTTTGCAGTCCAATTCTCTTCTTCGTTTTTTTCTTCTCGGTCATGTCGGTGATAGTATACAGATTTTATTCTAGTTCGCTGAGGGTATAGTGATCATCGATTCAGTGTATCGGGGTGTTGTTTTATTCTGAGAGGCAGACGCTATATACCACGGTGAGGGCGAATCTGCTTTAAGAAGACAGATCTTCTAGACTCGAAATCGAGTCAGCAGCAAATATTTGATTCTGCTAACACTTTCTTTGTAGGATTTAATAAAACAAATTGTATTTTCAATTATGCACTGTTTATTCAAGTGTTCGATTTAATTTGCCAACACCCTCATCCAACTCAACGCGTTTAATTTGATTTTATTGAAGATACCATATATGTAGAGAACTCCTTCCCATTGAATAGCTTTAGGTTTCATCCTTTCCACACATACCAAACCGTGCTAATCCAAATCACAAGTCTCCCCTCCTCTTTTGGTAATACTTTTCTTTCAACGCTCCATTCCAAAAGAATCGTCCGTGTAGTGGTGTTAATATCTGTAATATTGACACAATATGGAAGTCTTAAAAAGGATAGATAATATGTCGATCGGTAGCACCGATAATACCGCGAGCATTTTGTTAGGGTTGTATATTGCAAATCATACTTTATGGCTGTATTACAGTATTTCCCTGTAAGTACATATTACATTTAATCATGTGTTTTGCATATTTATTCACGTTATGGTTATGCAAATGATATGTCTATTTATTTTATATTGTAGATAATGTGGTGTGTTGGTGTCATACGAAAGATCACATTATCGGTGCCTTATAAAATAACATATTAGTTCACAATCTATATAATTATTAGACATTATATGAAAGGTTGTAGTGTGTGATTGAGATTACTTGGTTTTGACTATTAGCATACATTAGCGTATTTGCATACGTTGAACTGGATCAAGGTGAGATAGTGTCTTCTGCACTGACTGTAAGAAGAACATAAATATCGGATTATTATTATTTCTTAATTCTAAGTATATAATATTTAATTGTGTATTTATAATATTTATTGCTTTGATTCACCATGGGTGAGAGTCAAAATGATTAACTCAATAAGTTTCGTATCTTGGGCAATAATATTATTTATATGATAATTATTATTATAACTAGAAATCGTATCCCGACCCCTGCGGGTTGATGATGTCCCCTTGAGGAGCTCGACAATGATTATTATATTAAATCCTACAGGTTGATTTAATTTCAATATAATAATAAGGTTCGAGTGGTACTACTCTTGGATAAGATATTAATTTATTAAAGCTCTTAGTAGCTTAAATTAATTAATGGACATTCGACGTCTTAAACACGAGAAATAATATATTTAAATAAGGATCCCGATTTCATAAATTGGGATTTGGGTAGGAAGTGCAATATTAGCTATTTAGTGGACTGAGCTGATATTAATAGACTCAATATATTAGGAAAGGTCTAATATGGAAATTTGAGGTCTATTAAGAGTCCTTCCCTAATCCTCCTTATGATCCCTAGAGTAGTCTGTTGTGCGGCGATTTATACGCCTCGATGGCGATCGGCATAATGGTCGGAAGCCAACCAAATAAGACAGATGCTGGGCAAGTGCCTAGCGGCCGACGTCCAAGGCGATCGTCTATTGGCACCTGGTGATCGCCTCTAATATCCGACCGGGGACGACCGTCCCATGCCACGAGTGAATCCGACACCCGTCAAAGTCTGCGAAAACCGAATCTCGGGATGAAAGCCCACGTGCAGTTCCGCAAAAGGCGCTGTAAGAACAGGCATTACTCCAGCCCATCAGCAGTTGTCAGTGATAAGGATGGCCTCACCTACCGACAGACCCGCCGAAAGGTCCTAGGTGGGACCTCCCAAGATAACGAGAAGAGGCACTTGTCGCCTCCTCATTGGTTCGCGCATCTGGCTGCCAGCAGCAGCTGCGGACTTTAAGGAAACAGTCCCACGTGCTGGGACGATCGCCCGCCTTATTTAAATGCAGGAATGGCGATCGCCCGTGGGAGACAGAGACATCCCAGCAACCTCTTCTCCTATAAATAGGAGGCCTCCAACATTGGCAAGAAGTGGTGACAACGTTAACACAATTACACACATCAAACAATATAGAGAACTCCTCATCTTCAGCACTCAAGAGCTAAGATAACTAGGGTCTTTACACTCATTGTAATTGTACTCTAACATTAATATTTGTACTCACAAGTATTCATATTAATAATATCTTGCGAGAGCATTCAAGCCCGGACTAACAACCCCGACAAATCTTGTGTTATTTATTTCCCCACGGACGTGCTCTCGCATTTTGTTTGTTACTCGTCAATTCCAGCATATCATCTCTGGATAATATTTTGGGTAACAACATAGTCCAAGAGCCTATAAATAGAACTACAAGGAGGGGAGTTGGCCGAACTACATCAATCATACACATGGAATTTTCGATTTTTATTCTTAGTGTTTAATTATGGATCTTGACTTGTGTCTTTGATTCCACAATTGAGATAACACTTTAATTCTTGCTACATATTGAAATTAATTGAAGAAAAGAAAATCGAGAGTTCTGAGGAAATAGATTCGGCCGATTCATCTTTGTAGTCCAAGCAAGATTCGGTAGCTCGTTGCCCACACAATGTCCGGATTAAGGCGGATCATACTCTAGAAGATCCAAAGGTAGAAATACAAGGAGATCAAGGATAAATTCGAAGACTTTGCTTCGAAGGTAATGTATTCTTAGATCTTTTAGATCTAATCGAATACTACGAATTATCATGTTTATGTAACACCCCCAAATTACTCGGAAATATTACAGCGCCGCAGATCCTCTCCGTGAGGATCTACCAGGCTAAATACATAAACAATACTTTATATTACAAGCCGACCAGACTAAATAACGAACCATTAGACCGATTTGGTCTTTTACCACAATTTACAAATCAAACAATACTCAACACTGGTCTTCATGTGATTAGTATCGTCGTCTTCCATCATCCTTCATACCGATCCTGTGATTCGCTCCCCAGCAACCTGCAAGTACCTGGATGCAATACAGACATCCACCCCTCGAATACTCGGGGGTTAGCAAAACTCCACTGTTTTGCTAGTGCAAGTATAAAGTGCAACTCTGAGCTATACACAACATACTCCAAGAATATAATAACTTGATTAATTCCTCAATTCAACCCAACGAAGACTTCCCGAGATATTTCATTGGATAAAATAGTTCAAACCGTAAAAAGTTGGAATGAGACATGTAGACTCTTTGAAAAGCATTTAAAGATTCTCGTGAGTTTTTAGAAAAGCATTTCTGGACTAATGAATTCTCAACTTGACAAAACCATATAGGGACACGGGCCACATAATTGCTTTTGTTTAAAAATGCCAATCCGGTCAAAAAACACTGGGTCCACGACCCAATCATCCACATCACATACTCGAGTGAATAACCCAATGGTCACGCTCGATACACAACCAAACCATAATGCACGGAAACAATCACAGGGCCCGCATCCTTATGCCAAAAATATCACAACCAAGAAACAAATCATATACGACACTTATATTGGGGCCATTCTAGCCAAGTACCAAGACTCTACATATGACGTATCTCACATCGGGAATTACAACGTTGTGATATTCCGGACATATCACAATTACTGAAAACAACATCATCACAAAACAACAATGGGGGCTGTACAGGCACTGCACCTCACGCGAAATACATACCTCTCCCCAGAAAGTCCTCATCAGCCTCCCTGTTTGTACAAACCCTTCCAAGTATACCGCAGAAACCTCGGTCCCAAAGTACATCCAATGTAAATCAAGGTACTTGTTAGAAATGGTCACTACATCCGACACATACTCACATCACACAACATCACATACTCATCAATAACACACATGTCCACACACACACACACACACACACACACACACACACACACACACACACCTCTTGCCAAAAAGACATAACCTTAAGTCCACTATCGACACAATCACTTACAACGGTACCATACGCAAACAAGATATTCCAATGCACAACACTAATATACATTCTCATAACAACACATTCGATTACCAAGACACAAGTAGATTTTCAAGAGAGCCTTTATCGAGAATATACCGATTCTTTTATAAGTTTATTAAAAACATTTCAATCGCACACATAGTCAATTACCGACTATTACAACTACAAAACATGAAGTGTATAGGCAAGATACTTGCCTTGAGTATTTCGACGATTAAATGAGGTTGGTAAAACTCGGGCAGGAGCTATCAATCCCTAATTTCCGAACCTAAAGTGATCAATATAGCAAGACTCGTATCAGGGATACTGTTTCAAATCACAATAACACATAGAATTCGAATCCATACTCTAAGGGGATTTTTATCGAACACCTAGCGGCCATTTTGAGTATATGATGAACAAATTAAAAACTCGCAAGTGTACGAATCGCTTTTGTAGGAAGCGGCAAGTAACTCCGAGGTCGATCTCACAAGGAGTTGGAAACGGTTTGAAGTTTGATAATGTTCGGCAAATAGTTGAATAAACAAAAGTAAAGTAAAATACACCAAAGATTTGATAGGATTACAATCACAACACAAAAATTTAGAATAAACGAAACATTAATAACACCGAATTAAAGGTTGGATAATTAAGAGATTACAATTATGAGAATGATATGGGAGTTTAGAATCACCGACACACACGTAATCAATTATTAGTTCCGATACTCAAAGAAATAAGGTTTGGAATTATCGATTGCTCACGATTAAAAGAAATCCGTTTGATGGCGGTAATTCTAGAAATCACGATTATTCTTATCGAAAATAAGAGACACTCCTTTGATGGGGACGAATCTCTACTAACAATCGACTAGCTAATACCTTTGAATGATTAATTCGCTAAAAGATCGCGGAAAAAGGTTTAGAACATTCACAATCATTTCTATCGGGTCATTTGATGGCGAACACCGACAAAAACCCTCGATTTTGAATAATAATAACAACTATGAAATAGGTTTGATGATCTAAATCAAAAGTTCTTTTGCGAAGAACAAACAAAGAGGAACAATCCAAACTCTACCCGGAAAATCAATTGAAACTAACAATCGACAACATGTGTGTGGCTCAATCTAAAAACCCATACGAAAATATTAGCTACAAATGATTATTTCTCTAACACCCCCAGAATCAAATCGGGAATATTACACGCCGCAGACCTCCTCCATAAAGATCTACCAGGCTATACACTAAATCAACATAATACATTACATGCCGATGTGGCAAAATCACGAACCATTAGACCGATTTGGTCTTTCATCACTGACTTACAAATCAAAATACATAAACCCATCCAGACTCATACCCACGCAAGGGTAAACTACTTGTAAACAACAAACAATATGACAGCGGAAAGGACAATACAATGGACTTCGACTAACTGAACCCAAAACTGGCCTTCGTGTGACTAGTATCATTCGTCTTTCATCATTCCTCGTACCGATCCTGTGACTTGCTCCCGAAAACCTGCAAGTACCTGGACACAATACAGATATCCACCCTCCGATTACTCGGGGGTTAGCAAAACTCCACTGTTTCGCTAGTGCAAGTATAAAGTGCAAAATACGAGCCATACACAACACATCCCGAGAATACGATAAATGAAATAATCCGCAACTCAGTCAAGACAAAAGACTTCCCGAGATTTCTCATTTAAATAAAATAGTTCGAACCGAAGACGTATAAATGAGACGGGTGGTCATTTTGAAAATCAATGCAATATATCGGGAGTTTTGAAAAACATTAGTAATTGAATAATTATCAACTTATCGAAAACCACTTAGGGTCACAGCCCAGAGCTTATTTTCCAAAATACAAATCCGACAACAAAACACGGGGTTCACGACCCAACCAACTCGTTTCAAATCATTACCACAGATAAATACACACCACACATTACACTTATGCCATTCTATCCACACACCACGACTCGATATATAATGTATCTCGACCCCGAGCACACATCATTGTAATACTCCGGACAGTATCACAATTAATCATCAAAACAGTACATTAACAAGTCTCAACATCACAACTATCCACGCTTGGTAACTCGCGGCCGTACCCATTAGTATCGACCCCCAGAGGCCCCGTCGGACCGTCCCCGGGTGAGAAACCACTTCCGCGGCCGTACCCATTAGTATCGGCCCCCAGAGGTCCCGTCGAACCGTCCCCGGGTGGAAGAACAACAACACACGCACCCAAGTCCACTTCTGTGGCCGTACCCATTAGTATCGGCCCCCAGAGGCCACACATGCCATCCCCAGGTGGAAGAACGACAACACATCCACACGTTACAAAGCGCAAGTCTCGAAAGTCAATCACGGTATATATTTAGTCGAGGTATCTTACTAGAATGACCGATTTATCGACACATATTCACAACCCGAACTATAACAATCTACACGGAAGCACAATATCTCAACAACACCGAAACGACACAACCAATATAACATAAACTTACATATTCGTCGATAACCACGTGACTCCACGCGCACCTTTTAACAAAAGATGTGAGCTTTACATTTACCGACGACATAATCATACATAATGACATCATACGAAACTAAGGCGATCCTATACTCAACACTAGCACAAATATTCAATTAAGCATATTAATTCCCAAAACACACGGGTCACCTTTACGAAAACCATGATGGTAAATATACCGATTCCTTTGAAAAATTATTATAAATATTTATTTAGAACATATCGACTATTAGCAACCATTATATCCACAAAACATGTAATGTATGGGCAAGATACTTGCCTCGAATAACCACAACACGGAGAATCGACCGAAGTAGGTTAACACGTACCGACTACGAACCCGCCGACTCCACTGAACGCTAACCCGCGAAAATAAACTGCGAACAACAATAACAACAATGAAAATGAATTCTATAGCACGACCTATAGCCGTCGAATTCAAGGAACAAACGACGAAAGTTCAAGGGTTTCCCCCAAAACGGCCAAGAACACGAATCGACCGACCAAAACATGAAAACGAAATTCCAACCCGAAATATGGATATACAATCCATAGGATATGTTTAACAACATCATTAAACAACCATCGATTTATCAAAATCGGATGGAAAACGAAATCGAGAACAAAACCCCCAAAAGTCAACTCGAAGAAAAATCAAGAATTTACCTTGATCTGGTGAAGAATGATGGATTTGATGATGTTAAGATCACCTAAAGGCCCACAAAACACCTTTGGATTGAACAAAATCAGCCAAGAGTGTTGTTGGGAAAACAAAGACCCTGTATCGAAACAGCCGGGATACCCGATCCCTGTATCGAATGATATTTGATAAAGAGGTTTTGACATATATGCCAATCCGAATACAGTAAAGGAAACTGTATCGAAGCTTTGAGGCTTTATCCTGTATCGAAGACCTGCCTCGAATCAGCATATAGTGAAGCTCTTTATTACAACAAGAAGTCTTGTAAAAAGACCAAGTATGGAAACTGTCTCGAAACTCAAAATACAGTTATCTTCCATACAGCTTACAACAGGACAAAGAAGGAACAGAAGTCAAGTCCCGTTGAATAAAGAAGTATTTAAATACTTAAGGATAAGGTATTTAAATACTGCCAGTCTTCAGATCTTCAGAATCCCGCGAAATCCGGATCGTGTCATAATCCCGTTGGAACGAAATCTCATTCAAACGGATACATCTCAACGGATACATTCCTCAGAGACTATATATATCTTATGAAGGCATTGAAGATCAGTTACCCAGCAACCTAACACTCAAGCTATCAAAAGTTATCATCAGAGCAAACATATCTCCAAAGCTTACTGCAATTAAGAACGAAAGAGATATACAGTGCTCATCATCCTGAACAAAACTTCATCAGCTGAAAGCTCTTAAAGTCAAAGTTGTTGTTCACCATACATTCTATACGTTGAACAAACTCAAGATCATCCTGTGTGGGTGAACAATCGTGCTTCTCGGAGCTGTGTGTGAAGGATTTGCATTGAAGAATACGAAGCTTGAGCGTGTGTGAAGAAGCAAGTCAAAGCATTAGCTCAAAACCAATCTGTGTGAGCGGTTTAAGCTAAGATCTTTATATCAATCTGTGTGAGCGATATATTGATTGTGTGTGTTGTTATAATTACGTAGTTGTGTACGCGATAATTATAATAAACTTTACTCTGTGTGGAGGACCGGTGGACGTAGAGGTTTACCTCGAACCACTTTAATTCTTGTGTTATTTACCTTGATTTTCTTGTTTTAAATTCTGCGATATATTAAGTATACACTATACACTTAGTTCTTGTATCATGACAACCTACCGTATCCAAGACTTCCGCTACGCACTTTCGATTTAGAATCCGTACGGTTTGTTGTTTAAACTATTTTCCAAAGCGTATCCGGTATACTTAGTGGCCAACAAGTGGTATCGGGCGGTTGATTCTAAAAAGAATCGATCGTATTTATTTTTAACCGAATCGATTCAAATCACTTATTTTCAAAGCAGTCTCTTTCATTCCTATATTATCGGTATGGATACTTCTATGATTAACAAAGTCCTTATGTTCTCTATTAACGAATTTGTGAGTGGAGAATTAGAATGGAAGCTCATCTTGCGGCAATGCACGAAGAGATGATTTTTGTTATACGAGGATGGTCTATCAAGATCATGAAGGTAAATCCGGCCGCAAGGATTGAGGACAAGCCCATCTTTGAAATGCTCGAGAAGGAGCGCGAACAATGGACAACGGATGAAAGGAAGCGAGCCCGATCTCGACAACGTGGCTAAACGCGTTATTTGTCACTCTTGACAAAGGCACGTTCTCAAAGGTAAGAAGGCTGCAAAGCGACGAAGAAATGCAGGATAAACTCAAGTTAATTTGTGAGGCCAGGCTCTCAAAAGAAAACAAGATTTCAAAACTAACTCGGCAATTTGAATCTTTTGAAATGAAACCATTGAAACACTTGAGGAACTTGACCTCAGATTCTTGGTATTGTTGGTGAACTTGAAGCGTTGGGCAAGATTTACACCCAAAGGAGAAGAACTTAAAAATTTTGAGATCTCTCCCGACCGATGGGACATTAAGACCACGACTATGCGTGTATCCTGTAATCATAATGAAATATCCACTTTTGATCTCTTCTCGACCTCAAAGCTTTTGAGTATGATATTGTGAGAAGAGAAAGGTGAAGAATCTCCTTCAAAGGTCACGGCTCTCGGCTTTGTATCGAATAAATCGACACGGCATGCCTAGCTCGTCGAAACCCGATCACAAGAATCTTGTGATGTGACGACATCACATCCCAAGATGAAATGGCGCTTCTAATGCATAAATTCAAAAAGTTCATCAAGCGATCTGGAAAGACTCCTACGAGCCCAAACTGTCCACAAGGTAAATGCAGAAACATCATCTGGTGATGCTAACTTTGTGCTATAAGCTGCGGAAACCGAGGCCATTATGCAAACAAATGTCCTCATCCCAAAGTCAAGATTGCACGAGGCCGAGCAACAAGAGAGAGATGAAAGAAGGCGTGCTTGGAAAGACAAGCTCAAGGCCACGATTGGAGAATCGAAGCCTCTCCCACACCATCGAATCAGCGAGAATGTCTTGGTGGTCACTGAAAGTGATTCATATGACGATGAGTTCGATAATAAAGCATATATGTGCTTTATGGCCAAAGATGTTCGAGAAGGTGAAGGCGGACGATGAGGTAAGTTCAACCTCGGCTATTCCATCAAATGCATCTCATACTTTGAAAATATGATGAATGAATTTAAAAACATTCAAAAGGCCCATGAGACTCTAAAAGCGAGAATATACGACTTGATTAACAAATTTAGAGCTGAAAGATGAAAATGACTTGCTGAAAATAAACTATGAAAATATGTCTCTTGATTGTGAAACCAGCAAGGTCGATTTTGAAAAACTCATGGAGAGCAATCATCAACTTGCTCATGAACTAAATGAGGTTAAAACCCACAATGAGAGCAAGGCAAATGATTTGTTTCTACTACAAACCAAAATCACAACTCTCGAAAAGCGACAAACTGAACTTGAGACCATTCTGAAGTCTTTTGAAAAATCGTCCAAAAGAACGGAAGAAATTCTGAGCACTGGGCAACATGCTCATGATAAAAGTGGCTTAGGATACAGCTCATGTTCAAACAAAGGGAAAACTAGTACAGTGTTCGTCAAGAGTGTGGAACACATTCCAAAATCGGAAGATACCCTAGTCAGTGAAGGAACTGCTGTATGCAGAAAACCAGAAGGCTGCAATTCCACCCCGCAATCCTATGCAGACGGCATAATCATAAGCCATTCCAACTGTGAGGCGCACTCAACGGCATGCTCCCGAGCATATCAACGCGTCAGCGGCCGTTCGGAAGGAAGGCTGTATCCAACCACCAAAGGCCCGCAGCGGTACTATCGGTCTGACTCGCGAGGTATTGGATACGAGCCCGTTATCCCTCAAGGCAGAGATGTCGATTCGGTATCAACAACAACATTGGGAATCCAGTGGAGACCTAGAAGACAAGGCTGTTAGGCCTAAGAAAATAGCTCCACCTCTGACGGCACTAAATCTTTGGAATAATAATAATAACCTGAATTTTACATGCATAATAATTATGATGATTATAACGACTACGGATATGCCCCGTAGATATCGCAACCTTTGCAGAGTATGTCCTACGATAAACCAATTCTTTGCCGGAAAGCTTGGGTACCTAAAGGAACTAACACACATGGACCCAAACATCAAAGGGGACCTAAATCTACCTAATTTCTTTGTTACGGGACATTCTAGAGGAGGATACAGGTACTTCGATAGTGGATGCTCTCGTCACATGACCGGAGATAGGAGCAAGCTATCGATTTTGTAGAAGGTCGCGGTCCAAAAGTTCGCTTGGTGATAAGTCTAAAGGAAGAACAAGAGGAAAGGAAACCTACTTGTCGGGAAATTCAAGGTCACCGATGTTGCATATGTTGAAGGCTTACGGTATAATCTACTTAGTATTAGCTTGATTACGTGATAAGCAGTTCTCGGTGAAGTTCTATATAGATGTTTGTAGAGTCAAGAACACTCAAACCAAGGAAGTTGTGCTTACGAGAAGCGAGATCGGGTAATATGTACATTCTTGTTGGAAGCCTATGAGCTCCTCAATTCCATGTTTTGTTGCCAAAGGCACTGCGGATATTAGCTGGTTTTGGCACGAGAGGATGTCTCTCGTCAACTTCAAGGCGATCAACATGCTTTCAAGGCAGGGAATGGTTAGAGGTTTTCCAAATGTGTCATTCAAGAAAGGCAGCGTCTGCGGACCATGCGAGAAAGGCAAGAAAATCAAGTCAACCACGAAAAGCAAATCCTGCCTTTCAACCCAAAGAGTGTTGGAAATGCTACACATGGATCTCTACGGTCCTTTAGACCCGGTAAGTTTGGGAGGTAAGAAATCGCATGGTTGTTGTTGATGATTATTCGGGTATGCTTGGACGATCTTTCTTAGCAAGAAGAAGGAAACAACATCAAAGTGCCGAGCTCTGAGAAAGTTGCAAAATGAAAAAGCATCGAGTATTGTGTGCATTCGTTAAATGAGTCTTGAATTTACTAACCGCTTTATAGAGCAATCTTGTTCGGAAAATGGAATACAACACGAATACTCGGTGCCGTACACCTCAACAAAATGGTGTTGCCGAGCGAAAGAATAGGGCGTTAAAAGAAGCAACAAGGACAATGATTGCCGCAAGCAAATTGCCACAGCGTTTACGGGTGAAGCAACCAATCTGACGTGCTACACTCAAAACATTTGTATCGTCAACAAGCACCACAACAAAGCGACATATGAGGTATGGAATAACAAAACTCCATTAGTTTCGTATTTTACATTTTGGATGCGGGTGTTATGTATTGAACAATGGGAAGGACCAACTTAGAACCTTTGATGAAAAATCGGATGAAGGAATATTCGTAGGATACTCCTCCGTCGACAAAGCTTTAGAATCTTTAATAAAAGGAAGGCGACGATCGAGAATCGATTCATGTAGTGTTCGACGAACCACACCATGACCCTACGGGAGTAGATGATATCACTCGGAACATTCACCATCTATCTATCTTGGATCCACATACACCCATAGAACACATCGTTGATTTAGAAATCAACCCCGCAGTGTAAGAATCGATGTAGATGAAGCCGAGCTGTACAAGTGAAGGCTGTATCCACGAAACTTTCGTCTGATGCGGGATCTGAATTAGAACCCGACCGAAGATGGTTGAGAGATCACCGCAAGAGGTGATCATTGGAAACATTAATGCGGTGCTTCTACTCGTAGGAGAATACAGTACACAAGGAAATGTACTTTGTGCACAAGAAGAATCTAATCTTTGAAGTTTCAGTTTCTGAATGGAAATCTCAATCCGAACTTAGAAGACTCAATATGTGCACTATCATTTGTATTCTTAGCCCGGTCAGAACTGTTTCGACCATAGACGCTCTTAACAACTCTCATTGGATAACATCTATGGAAGAAGAGCTTAACGGTTTGAAAGAAATAGTGTATTGTATCTTGTACCCAGAGCACACCAATCGGTTATAGGAAGCAAATGGGTATTTGAAACAAAAGGATCGAAATGGACTTATCATAAGGAACAAATCCAGGACTAGTAGCACAAGGCTATTGTCGGGAAGAAGGAATCGACTATGATGAAACCTTCGCCCCTGTAGCGAGACTAGAAGCCATTAGGATATTTTTAGCCTTTGCCGCCCATAAGAGTTTTATCGTATACCAAATGGACGTCAAGAGTGCTTTCTGAATGGAGATCTTGCGGAAGAAGTTTATGTTGAACAACCACCGGGGTTTGCCAACACGACGGTATCGATCTAGTTTACGAGGCTAAGGAAAGCCTGTACGGACTTAAACAAGCCCCTAGAGGCACAGTACGAAACCTGTCCCGATATCTAACCAACAACGGATTTGAGAAAGGTCTTGTGGACAAAACCTTGTTCAAGATACGGGAAGGTGATGACCTTCTAATGGTACAAATCTATGTGGATGATATTATTTTTGGTTCAACTAACCTTGCTCTATGTCAAAGGTTCTCTCATCTCATGCAAAGTAAATTTGAAATGAGTATGATGGGGAACTTAGTTATTTCCTAGGTTTGCGGGTAAAGCGATTGCCTACGGTATATTCATCAACCGGGAGAAATACGACAAGGAGCTTCTCAACAAATTTGGAATGAACACTTCCAAATCCTCGCCAACCCCATGAGCACTTAGTGCAAATTAGTCTTGATGAAGCCGGAAAGCCGTTTGACCAATCACTCTACGGTAAGCTCATTGGTTCGCTCCTGTACCTAACGGCCGGCGAGCCCGATATCGATTCTTTGTTGGAGTGTGTGCGAGATACCAAGTTGCACCTAAGGAATCACACTTCAATACGACTAAGCGAATCTGAAGTACATTAAAGGCAGTCGATGCGGGACTATGGTATCTAAGGAAGGCGGATTCCATTTAGTTGGATCTGGTGACTCGGATCTCGGAGGTGCAAGCTAGATAGGAAGAGTACAAGTGGAACTTGTCACTTTCTCGAACCTAGACTCGTTTCTTGGTTCGATGAAGCAATTGGCTAACTCTCTTTCCACGGTGAATCAGTACTATCTGCTTTGGTAGGCTGCTTTGTATCGAATCCTTTGGATGCGGCAACAAGCTGTCGGACTATGGAATCGGCGCTAGAGAGACTCGATCATGTGTGATAGCACGAGTGCAATTGCAATCACGCACAATCACATTACGCACTCGCGCACTAAACATATCAACATGAAGCATCATTTTATCGGGAATCATGTCGAGAACAAGGATGTTCGCACGGAAAGGTTCATACGGACGTTGGTGGCCGACATCTTCGCCAAGCCTCTCGACACGACAAGATTCAACATGCTCGGACAAGAATTGGGAATGCTACGGACCCGGACTCCTGTAAGTAATTTCTTGTTTTTACTCAACAATTGAGGGGAATCTTTGTAAGACCGTGAATACGATATCGACATTAATTATTTGTACACTCGAATCATCAATACGATCTTGTAGCGGCGAAGGCATATGAATCCTACGGTGGTGTGTGCGATAATTAAGGGGAATCTTGCGGGACCCATGAATCTGACATTAATCCAATATTCTTTGTATGGAATTCAAAACCTATAAGTACCTTTTTGAGAGGAGCAATGTATCGGCGGAAAGCTTGACACATGCTATAGGATTTCGATTAAGTATATAATAAAACATTATTTCCATTCAAAATAATTTTTGTCCACGTGCCTGTTTTTATGTCAAGCGTCATGTTCATTAAATGCCTTACGACATCTGGACAAGCTGAATCTCAAAATCCATGGAATTGTTTATTATTGTTAAACCGCCGTTTTAGGCATTTAGGGTATCAACCTATGTCAGAAGTGGGACCCGCTCTATTTTTAAACTCTTTAATGGATTAGCGTACCAGTTACACTCAATCCATCTTAACCATTGATTTCAAAACCGGTTCCCATCCCTTAAAATCTGACCATTCGTACTCTGCAAAACCCTATTTCGCGTGACTATAAAAGGTGAATCTGCCATTAGAGACTCTTTACGCTTTCTGCAATTACAAGAGTTCTCAAGCAAATACAACCTACATATTTTTCTGCATTTTACCGCATATTTCGATTGTTTTCTTCCACCTTTTTCTTAAGAAAACATAAATGGCTGGACAATCTTCGTCTCCTGTTCTGAAGAAATCCGCTAACATCATTGATGGCCGGATCTTCTCCAAACATGTCATCATTAGCGTGTTCTCTCGAAACCAACGGCCTTGAGAACCTATGGAATATATCATTACTCGTCTTCAACAACAAGGCTTCTATCGCCTTGGAAGCAAGACCGCCAAACAAATTCGCGCCCATCTGGTTGAGAATTCTACCTCAACGCCGCCGTCCGTTTCTGTCATTGGCCCGGGAGGTCATGTTGCGACATCAACACTGTGATCCGGGAGTGGAGATCTGTATCGATCGCGATCTGCTCCAGAGAATCTACAGGCTACCCGCTGATGGCCTGACCATGGATCAACTTGAGACGTTCGGGTCTCAAGAGGTCATTACAAAATTTTATGGACTGTTTACAGGGTCCAAAGTTGTTGACATAGTGACAACTACTTGTCACAAGAAAAACTTTCTTCTTCCTTTTGTGTATCTTCATGACTTTTGCTCTAGGATTATTGAAAACCGAACCGGTGCGTTCGAGATGTGCACAAACTTAAGGTTCAGGATGATGGTAGCTATTTTGACCTGTGAAAAGGTCAATTGGTGCCAAATAATTCTGAAACGCTTACAAGAGGAGGTGCGCAATCCTGCCACTCAGAAGAAATCTTTCGGTTTAATGTTGAATTATATCCTGACGAAGTGCGGACTGACGCAATCCGCCGATGCGAAGAAGAATAGCTCGAGGATATACTTAGGAGGCGTCAAGCCTACTGCGTATAACCAGAGCACCATGTCTTGCAACCACCCGAGAACCAGGCACATGCCAATTTCTGATAATCCAAGAGATGAATCCTTGAAGGTCCTAGAATTGGAATCTTCAAAGAAGCGAAAGAGATCTCACAGCAAGAAACACTCTGCTGGTGAGAAGCCCAAGAAGAGACTCAGGAGGCTTTCAAAAATCAAACCTGCCAAGCACTCCAAGGAAGTCTCCCCGTGGCTCAACCCACTGATGAAGAACCCCAGGGCCCAACCCCTGTGGAAGAGGTGTCTCCTACTGTATCGACAGTAGATCCCAAGCCTTTGGCGGCTAGGACGGATATTGAGACATCGCAGCGATCAAGACTTTAGCGAGTCATTTGCCCATTCGGAGCCAAAGCTACTTCTCCTCTGCGGGATCCCACACCGTCACGGGATCCATCTTCCTTGAGGCACCATCCCTGTAAGGAGTCCCTCTTCCGTCTGAGGATCCCATACATGCGGGAATCCCTCAGCTTGACATCTCAGGACGTTATTGAAGTCCCTCACGACTCGATCATTAATTAGACCCTTCTTTCGGTTCAAATTGAACACGCCTACGAAATATTTTTGCAATGGAAAGGCTACGAGGCTAGCTCGTACGATACCTTTGTACAATTGGAGCGATTGGAGCCACGAAGATTTGTCTCGAAGTGACGGACTCAGCGAAATTGAGGCCACGCCGATGGGACAACCCCTCTTGCAAGGATCTAATTGAAAGCCATCTTACGCACAAATCGCTCGGAGGAAAGGAAAGAAAAGTCGAGAGGATTCTCCCACTAATCTAAAGAAGGCGAAGATCATGACTCGGGCAGCGGCAGCGATGCTTTACAAGCGAGTGCGAGAATGAGTCGTGAAGAGGTGAAGCTCGAGACGCCTCTCCACCCCGGAGATGACGAAGGGCCTTCTACCGGGCTAATCCCCCTTCGCCACGGCACAGGAACATTCGGACGAAGAGGAATCGGTCCCTCGGTCGAGGAAGTACAAGAAATTTTGGAGCAGGCACTGAGCTGCTGCGGCCGAAGAAGCCATTCACGAAAGCCAGCGGGAGGATTCGGTCCCTCCTGTATCACGTTCTTTGAAGAATCTTCGCAGGGAAGCTTATCAACCCCCTGTCGCCGAACCACGGGAGGCTGCTCCCGCCCCTTCAGCGTGGAATCAGGGCGGTATCGAACTGAGGATGTCCACTTACTTCACGCCCATCCGTGAATGTAAGAAGGTTGAGCGACTCTGCAGAACCTTGCCTGACGATTCTCCGATCTCTGCCACGAAAAGAGCGCTGCGTGCTCTTGGCCTTCAAGCTGTATTCATCCGGGATGCATTAAATGCTCTATCTTAGTTGAAAAAGCATTGAATTGGATGCATACTTACAATCGAAGAAATGACCACTCTTCAACATGAAGTATCTCGTGTTGTCGGCGCATTCATTCTTTTGCGAAGTTTTCAAACAAGCTTTGAAGATTATGGAAGATAAGAAGGAGCAAGCTTTGAAGGAAGAAGCAACAAAAGCGAGGATAGTGAAGCGAGACCGCTTGTGCTATGATTGAAAACGACTCTCAGCTGCGTGCTCACGACAAATGCATTCGGGAAATGTCGAGACTCTTTCCTCCCTTGTAGAAGAATGACCAACATCGAGACAAAGCAGATGTTGCTCTAGAAATCCTGCAAAGTCTTGATGAAGCCAAAAGGGGAAGAGGCACGAGAAGGCTGCTAGGAGAATTGGTGCAACAAGAAAGGGAATTTGAGGTGCTCGAGCAGTATCCTTTGCCGAATTGAACAAGCTAGCACCTCTATCCCAAAGTTTTAAAATTTCGGGCTCAGGAGGAATTTCATGATCCCAATGTCCCTTGGCAAACTCTTATTCGAGACCTTCGGAGGTCGTGCAGACCAACCGCAACCTACTTTGTAGGCGAAGTGAAGCCTTTGGAGGAAGAGCAGGCGATGAGATACTTTGTCGGACTCATCGGGAATCCGCCATCTTCAAGAACTATAAAGCGTTAGCGGAGGCGCGAGATAAATTTCTGAAGATGCTTAAAGAAGGAAACTCCCTCTCGAATCGAAATGAAATCCAAACACAGAAGAGGAGATCGGGTCACCCATCCAGAAGACTGGATACTTGCCTTTGATCGATCATATGATGGAAGAGCTATATACCAGGATCGAGGCAATGATTCTCTTCAAAACTCGTGGCGTGGTACCGAGAATGAACTAGGGAAAAGGCCATGGAGGCATGCGGATTATAGATAAGGAGCTGAAATCTATGTATATTTTTTTGTAATTTCTATTCGAAACAACAAACTCTGTACTCAATTCATTTTGAATATCAATAAAAACGTTTGTTTGTCTTGAAAGATTACAACTCGTAATCTACTGTGTTGATGTATGATTACTTAAATTGTTTGATAGCAATCTCAAGTTAGATAAACTTGATTGAAAAATAAGGCATGCGAACTAGTCTACGAGCAGTTCATAATTTGATTGTAAGCTTAGAATACATTGTAAGATTGTGCTGCGCGCCAATCATAAGCTTAAGTTGTAATAATCCTTAAAAGCGTATCGAACTTGCTGCGGCGGTTCATTATTATAGACTAAGTCACTAAGTCGGACCTTTTGACGAAAGACCAAGAAATGCGAGAAGTCATCAAAGAAGATCGCTTCATGAAGAAGGTTTTGGCATCATCAAGAAGACTTGAAAAGTTAAGAAAGAAAGTCTTGGCAAATTGTCAAAAGGGAAATTGTTGGGAAAACAAAGACCTGTATCGAAAGCAGTAGGGATACGACCCTGTCGAATGATATTTGATAAAGAGGTTTTGACATATATGCCAATCCGAATACGATAAAGGAAGCGTATCGAAGCTTTGAGGCTTTATCTGTATCGAAGACTGCCTCGAATCGGCATATAGTGAAGCTCTTTAGTACGACAAGAAGTCTTGTTAAAAGACCAAGTATGGAAGCGTCTCGAAACTCAAAATACAATTATCTTCCATCTGACACAACGGGACAAAGAAGGAGCAGCAGTCAAGTCCCATTGGATAAAGAAGTATTTAAATACTTAAGGATAAGGTATTTAAATCGCCGGTCTTGAATCTTGAGAATCACTTGAAATCCGGATCGTGTCATAATCCGTTGGGCGAAATCTCATTCAAGCGGATACATCTCAACGGATACATTCCTCAAAGACTATATATATCTTATGAAGGCATTGAAGATCGATTACCCGACAACCTAACACTCAAGCTATCAAAAGTTATCATCGAGCAAACATATCTCCAAAGCTTACGCAATTAAGAGCGAAAGAGATATACGGTGCTCATCATCACGAACAACACTTCATCGGTGAAAGCTATTAAAGTCAAAGTTGTTGTTCACCATACATTCTATCGTTGAACAAACTCAAGATCAGCCTGTGTGGGTGAACAATCGTGCTTCTCGGGCTTGTGTGTGAAGGATTTGCATTGAAGAAGACGAAGCTTCAGAACTGTGTGTGAAGAAGCAAGTCAAAGCATTAGCTCAAAACCAATCTGTGTGAATGGTTTAAGCTAAGATCTTTATATCAATTTGTGTGAACGATATATTGATTGTGTGTGTTGTTATAATTACGTAGTTGTGTACGCAGTAATTATAATAAACTTTACTCTGTGTGGAGGACCGGTGGACGTAGAGGGTTTACCTCGAACCACTTTAATTCTTGTGTTATTTACCTTGATTTCTTGTTTTAAATTCTTGTGATATATTAAGTATACACTATACACTTAGTTCTTTGTATCATGACAACCTACCGTATCCAAGACTTCCGCTACGCACTCAGATTTAGAATTCGTACAGTTTGTTGTTTAAACTATTTTCCAAACTGTATCCAGTATACTTAGTGGCCAACAAGTGTGAACCCTAGTCGCTTCCGTCTCCACCCGCGGAAAGAAGAAGAAATGACAAAGAATGAAGATTCTGGACTGGTGTCCAGTATTTATACTAGACACAATTTAGCGTGCGCTAATCATCAGGATTAGCGTGCGTTATCGGGGCATATTGTTAGCGTGCGCTAACCACAATTGTTAGCGTGCGCTAACGGGACCTTCAGACCTAGTCCAGTAGCCCCTGGACTGCCCTGAACTACCGAGTAGCGCGCGCTATCCTCACCCTAGCATGCGCTAATAATGCACTCTAGCGCGCGCTATGATACTAAATAGCATGCGCTGATCAACGTTTGAACCCAGTCCAGTAGTCTTTGGATTGATTCTGCACCACCTTTTAGCGTGCGCTACCTCACCTGTAGTGTGCGCTAACAACCGCACCATAGCGCGCGCTAACCAATAAGTGTAGCGTGCGTTAACGACTCAGAAGGACAGCAACAACGCTCATAAAGCTGGTTACAACAACTAATTCCTCCGATCGGAACACCAAGTTCAAGATACGCACGGAAAGGGTCAAGACAACAATTACGAATGCGGATACCCACAACTTTGAATAAATAACAAGATGGCCCAAAACGCCCGAAAATCACGATACGTGATCGAATAACCAAACCGAAGTTCACAACACGTCTAACAAAGTTAAACGGACTTACATGAAACTCGAAACAGCAGTTTCGAACGAGATTCGTAAGTATCAAACTCAAGTGCGGAAAAGTCGCTAAGAAGCACGGAACTCAATAAAATGATACCGAAACGAACTCGGATGCCAAAAAGTGCAGAACTAAACATTCTCAGAATGACGAAACGGTCACAAGCGAGTCATCAAAACAGACTCTCACTAAAAAAAAGAAAATTACCGGAAATCGAAATTGCGGATATTACATACTACCCTCCTTAAAAGAAGTTTCGTCCCGAAACTTAAAACAAAAGCAAGGCGACTCTAGATAACACACGTTATCTGATACTGACAATGCACAAGAGCTCCATCTTTGTCTGAGCTATTGCGGTCCGATTCAATACGCAAGAGTGTTTACGAAAAGCAACGAACATGAATCACAACGGTTGATAAATCCGAGCAACACAATAATCAGAACACAAGTCCAACGTTGAAAAAGAATGAAATCCCAATAACCTCAATTGCTTGGAAGATCATACAATAATGATTGGTCAACGACGAACGAATAGCAATGATCGAACAACAATGATCAACTCTGAAGTTCACGCCTCAAATCAAGACATCAATAAACTTGTAGGAACCACGAGGTGTTAATTCCGCACACGGTTCACAAGAAATCGATCCGAGTCGATACGGTCGAACGAAATGGAAGAGAAAAAAATATGGGTATTACATCATATCACATTCAAAAGAGGTTTCGTCCCCGAAACCTAAACAACGATAACGAAGCGCCGGGATAGCAACCTTCCCGACCATGTCCTCTTGGTCCCGCATCTGATCTCCATGACCAACTGTACCGCGGTCACGCCCGCATCCTCTATCATTCGGCATACTAAGCGAATTCTCACTCGATACGATGCCACAACTTCGCAATAATAACATGCTAAAGTATCAACTCAGCACGACAATATCACATAAGGTAACTAATAACAACTCGGTAAGAAAATCCACGAGGTATTCTTTTAAATGATATCATTTGAAAATCCTTGGATTTGTGTGCTATTCAGAGTAAACTTTAAAAGTATTTTTGGTATCTCGGGTTGCTTCATCAAAACTTTTTAAACGACAGACTTTAACTGTCTCATTTTGAAATCATTGGCAAAACAATATTTTATGTGCAACCGGCATTGTCAAAATCACCACGCCACTACATACTAGCATCACGTTAATAACAAACAAGGTAACCACGCAAGGTCATCAAACAATTCGTACATACTTTAATCAATACAGGAAACTTTCCCAAATTCGACTTTGAAGTTTACATAGAGTGAGATTTTTCATCTTTCACTATATATTTTGAAAATAAAATCGTATTGGTTTTGAAATAAAATATTTTTATGGTGTGAAAGATTTTTGAAAATCATGTACTCGAATGATTTGAAAATACAACATGTCAAAATCATTTTGAAAATTCTCCCAACACTACATGAAAAGCAGCGGTAACATTTTACAAAATGTGTAAGCGTACTTTAAAACAACTCCTTCAAATACCGTCGAGGTTTTATTTGAGAATCGAGGCCGGCTCGCCAATTCTAAATAATTTTCAATGTACACACAGGCCGCAGCAATCAAGTATCGAAACTTTATGAAATTTTCAGGAAAGCGTTCTCAAACACACACACATCAGACATAATTTAAATATAATCAATTGTCGCCTAGCGCTAAAAAAAGTCCTAACATATATTCCCACACAACATTTGTCATCACTAGACAACACATATAGAACACAGTCGCAAATGATTGACTGCAAAACATAGACCTGACGGCTAAAAATGCGGTTCTATAGCCTCTGCCCAGGCTGATTAGCACGCGCTACAACAAGGATAAGTATGCGGTTCTATAGCCTCTGCCCAGGCTGATTAGCACGCGCTACAACAAGGATAAGCGTGCGCTACTCATACCACATTAGCATACGCTAGCCTCATACTTGGCGTGCGCTAGCTGTTCTAATCAACAACACAATTGCAAACATATACAAGGCAATACTAGAATCGAAGGTTACAAATAAGCAGTACATATGAGTCTGAATGCCATCGATTCACATAATTACCTCATCTCACAAGAAACCATCAAAAGACAAATGTCATTCAAAACCGAAATTTCACCTCTCAATAAAGAGGACTATCTCAACATATACATACCGATCGACTCACCATTCACATCACTATTTTAATCGTAAAACTGGCACCACTGCCCAATAATGAAAGCATCATCATGTTTGGAAAACTTATAATATGAGATGAAAATGAAATATCGGTAGTTTGGAGTCTCAAAAATTTCGACCTTGAGGTCATCATAACATTTTAAAAAAATTTTACGACTCCCCGAAAGCCTTTCGAAAACTTAAAATTCCAAGATTGTTACTCTTGCAAGAAAAACAGTTCATACAAAGATACATTTAGCAATATCATTCTTCATTCTAGCACAAAACCGGAATCAACAAATATATGTCACTTACTCACGATGCACCTCCAAATACTACTACATAACACAGAATCACACAGGCTCGTATAGATCGTGGTACAACATGTAGTAGGGAGACTTACATCCACAGATCGCACGAAGATGATGACTGCACCTTGATACTAATCACGGCCGACATACGAGCGGCAGCGTCGCGACACGACATCGATCGGACTCAATCGACAAGACAAGACCCAACAATACAGTTGGACCCGACTGCCTAGGTTTCCGCAACCTAAGCTCCGATACCATAAATGTAACACCCCCAGAATCAAACCGGGAATATTACACGCCACAGACCTCCTCCATGAAGATCTACCAGGCTATATACACTGAATCAACATAATACATTACATACCGACGTGGCAAATGTAGGTCACAAGTCGTCCAGGTACAAGTCTAGAGGGGGGGTGAATAGACTTGTAGAAACTTTTAAACTCTTTTTCACGAAGAGTGAGTTTCTTCAGCTGATAGGTAAACAAATGACTTGAAGTCGTTTGTTCTTTAATATATGCGGAAGTCAGCTGATGACGAATAGAAAGCAACTAATGAAACACTTAACAATGAATACGTGGTTAAAGTATGATGCAATAAAGCAGTAAAGAAGCTGTCGATTATAGTGGTCTCGGAGGTGGGGTAATCCTCTACTAATCCGTATCTCCAAACCGGTTGGAGATGAATTCACTATAATTCTCAACCAGTGATAAATATTATAGTGATTCAAACAAAACTACAATAGCTTCCAACCAGTGGAAATCCGTGTCGTTGTACCACACTTGACTGCCTTGCACCTCTTGATCCTCGATCCTCGGATGCCTTTACAGTCTCTAACTTCAACCAGTGAAGTACCCCGTACTCAGGATTATAGACAAGAGTTTTTGTCTTCTCCAACTAAGAGCTTCTTTAAGTATGAACTTTCAGAACCGCTCTTTTCACGATGCTATAGATTGCTTTTTGATTGATTGAATGCTTTGATTGCTTGAAAGTATGTTCGCACCGGTCATTGCTCAGTTTCAAATCTTCAGATATATATAGGTCACGATCTCTGAGCTTTTTCCTTGTAGTCGTTTCAAATCTTTTGAACAAATCTGTCCGTTGGAGGGAGACTTCTTTGTTTAATCTTTCTGAACGTTGCAAGGCTGGATTCCCATTATTTTATTCTATCTTCCGACCGTTGTGAAGACTCTGCATGTGATGCGCCGAATCTTTTGATTATAAAACGTTTAAAGTCTTCAAGGTGGAGTGCGGATAGTTTTTAATTCATATCTCTTGCGGGAATCACTCGATTTGTCTCTTCACGTTGCATGTTACTTTTCGTAATACTTGACTTTTCAACGCATCTTGCGTGGACTTGGAGTACTTGGCTGACTTCGACTAGGCTGATGAGCAGTTAACCTCTCTGCAGTCTGGACCTCTCTGATGGTCACTGTTTGCGACTTATCTGATCAGGTGACTTGCCTGAGGTAGCTTGGCTGCAGTCTAGTCAAACTTCTCTGATAAAATGTGTTGACCAGAACTACTCTGACTCGACTCGACTGATCCTCTCTGATGGACTTAGCTGTACTCAGTACTTAGCTGATTTTAACCTAACTAATTTTTGGCCTATAGAAGATACTCATTTGGTTCTTCTTTACATTTTGCCAAGTTTTATACTTAACATATTTGGCCTATGGAAGATACTCATTCGGTTCTTCCTTACATTTTTGCCAAGTAATAAACATTTGATTTTATATTAATGACATCATCAAAATCTAACAAGTATTCCTAACAAATTCCCCCTATTTTGATGATGGCAAAACTTTAAACAAGTAATCAAATGATCAAGTCTGTACTTGAGTGCAAGACGAAAACAAAAATCAGTCTAGTTTTTGAGACAACTGGGAATTGTCATTCAAAAAGACTGTTATAAAGTTAATTTTTACAAGTACATGTCTGAATTTTACAAGAAAATTTTAAGTACATAAATCATTACAAGTAAAAAAATAAGAGTCATCTGTCTCTTCCTCTGCCTCTTGAATAGAATTTGTTTGGCGGTCTGAAGGGTTTAGCTCAATTGGTCTTGTTTTGGTAGAGGCAAGACCATACTTCCTTTTCACGACAAGAGTGCGAAGGCTTGTTCTTCTTGGGATGAAAATTTGTTCTCAAGACATAGCTTCTTGATTTTCCTTTGTAGCGTAAGTTCATCAGCGCACCTCCTCTTTCCATAGTAGGAGGATCTTTGGTAGTGAATACGGGAATCTGGGATAGGCATTTTGTTTCGCGGCATGTTTCTTGAATAGCCCGAGTTGTGGATAAATTTGCCTCCATGAAATTTATGAAGATTTTCTGTGGGGAGAGATTATCATCCTAGAGTATTTCCCAGATGTAGTAGTCTCTGATAAACTTCTTTCTTGCAGATCCCCACATTTCCAGAGCTTCATATGGAACAAAATCTTCCAAAAACCACAACTCCTTTCCTTCGCACTCTAGAGTAGGCTCAAGACCTCCTCTAGTCCTCCTTTTCTTGCCTTCAGGCTGCTCAGCCTGTTCTGGAACTGATCCTCCCTTCCTTTTCAGGCTTGATGGTCCTTCAATTTGAAGGATATCTTGCCTATTTTTTGCTCTTAGCTCTGCCCTTATCTCTCCTTGATTACTTCCTTCCCCCTGCATTCTCTCTTCCCCCTTTTTGCCAGCATCAACTAAGGTAGTTAATTGCTTCTCCATTCTGCTCATCGATCGGACATGCCAAATGGCATTGTTGTTAGTAGGGGAGGTGAGAACTTCTCTGCTGACAAAGTGTCGATCTTTGCATTGATTGTTTGAAGGTCGGGAGTGACACGAGACGCGGCGACTCTCGATTGTATCTTTCACTATCTGCTGATCGGCTCGGTCATGGCGGGTGATATCTGGTGGTGGAGAGTGCTCTCTGAGCCCTCTGCAATCGAACCACTAGGCGCAAGATGCATGCTGAGTGGTACTCGAGAGGGTCTTCTCTGGGGTCACGATCTGGATTCCTCGGCTAACTCCGCGTCTAGGTGGTGTGCGGGCGAGTACCACGATCTATCTGCGACTTCTTGAGGCAGCTCAGCTCGGCTGCAGCTCCTTTTCTTCTTACGCCTTCTCTTCCTCTTTCTCCTGTTCCTCCTCATTTTCTTCTTCTTCTTTCTCCTTTTCTTCTTCAATATTTTCCTTTTCTTTTTCCTCATCCTTTTCTTTTTCATTTTCTTTTTCAGCTCCTTCATCTCCTCCATCATCATCATCATTATCATCATCATCATCATCATCATCATCCTTCTCATCCTTTTCTCCTTCATCATCATTCTCCTTTTCATCATCATCATCATCATCCTTCTTCTCTTCTTCATCTTGTTCTACTTCTTCTCCTTCTTCTTCTTCTTCTTCATTCAACTCTTCTGTCTTCTCTACTTCCTCAGGTTGATTTTCAACTAAGATCTTTTCTTCTTCTCTGCTCTCTTCCTCCTCTTCTTCTTCATCGTCCAAAACAACAACTTCTTTATTTTCTTCTCCATCTACCTCCTAAATCCTAATTTCCTTTTCAACTACCTCCTCAACAACCTTCTCATAAGATCCGTCAAAAATACTAAACATAATGTAGTGGATGAACTGGTCCATGTTGGTTTTAAAATTGGACATGAACCAGTCCTCCTGAAGGATCAAAATTGTGTCTGATGTTTTACAAAAGTCTATCAGCACATCCTCAGTCAGCAGGGATAGTCCCAACCACAAGTGTCAATAAAAGATTGAAGTTTGACAAAAGATAGGGATTTCAAAAATTTCCATTCTTCAAAAATTTCAAAGAACGATTGTTTTAAAGCTAGAGGTTTAACAAGTTGTAGTTGTTCGATGGATAGATTGAAGGTATTATTTTCTAAGAGGTTAAAGATATAGTTGGCTTCAGGGATAGAAATTATTAGACCTGCTTTTTCTTCCTCGGAGATGTAGGCTGGGGGGTGAGTACAGCCACAATCCGAGTCTCGTGGGTGCCAAGAGGCGGTGGTCTTCGGATGAGTTGGTGACTGGTGAGGTGGCAAGGTGATCGTTGCTCTTCCTCACTAAGCTGAGTTTCCTTGGCCTCTTGGGAGAGGGTTACAGTGATATTGCATGATAGAAGGTCCTTGAGGGCTGGTCCCCTTCTCTTAAATCATTGCTATGGGAGTGTCGTCGGACTCGGTGTCGACTTCATTGCGGTTGGGATGCGGCTGCAGTCGGTCCGACTCTCTGACGAATAATATCTCGGATATGGCCTTGTGTCGAGTAGGTCCTTCGACATCTGGTGCTCTCCTTGTGCCTCCCAATTTTCTCGGCTTCTCTTGGTCGAGATGACCAAGTCTTTTGTTAGGATGGAAGGGTCGGTGCTTCCCTTCGCCATGCTGTCTTTTCCGACATCGGCTTCATTTGCGTTGAAGCGCTTGACTTTATTTTAAATCTCTTCTCATCAACAAGCCATTCGGCTTTGTTGACCTCTCAAACGAGTTGCACTGAATATGTAATCGCGGTCAATTTCTTCTTCTGAATTAGTGCTCCCGGCACCATAAATTTTACCGATGACAGGTTGATCATAGCTTTGACCATCCCCATGATTATTTTGTTGGTTATGTCAGCGCAAAGCGATAAACTTTCTTAAGCTCACTCCTCTTGGCGGTGAGTTTGACTTTCGAGCACATTCTCCATCTTAATCTTCTTCAGTTGTGGAAGGCGCTTGAGCGCTTGGCGGCTATGCGGCGGTGCTTCATGCAGCTTGATGCGGATCGACTCTCGAGATATGTCGACCTGATTTCCTCCATTGTGCTCGAATTCCATCTTGAATTATACGGGCTTCGCGATAGAATGCAATAACATCCTCCTTATACGGATGTTGAGGTTGATGTCTAGGAATGGGTAGATCCCATTGAGCTTCATCGCAGCGGATTAGGTTAAACACATCGTAATCCTCAGTTAGCTTCCAATAAGCCTTCAAAATCGGCGACCGGTGAGAAAATAATCGGTCCTTGACCGTATTGATTAGCGCCTTGAAGTAGGATGCCATTTACGCAAATAAAAGATTTTAGTGTATTTGGTGTTCAAGGAATTTTTGCTCACGAAAAATCTAGGGTTTAAGTAGCGTAAAGGTAAAGTAGCTGGTTTTCTTTCCTTATAAAGAAGATGAAAAGACGTATGGATTAATTTATTATATATTTGAAACGGTGGTACGCCTTTTGATATTCTTTTGAATTTCAAATTTGAATCGGTGGCCCATTTTAAAATTTGACGGTTGGTTTTGATTGACCACGGTGGAGGTTGATTTAATAAGCGATTGACACGTGTATTAAAAATGCCACTTGGCTTAGAAAAATATATATTTAAATGCCATTTGTTAACCAAAATTAATATAATAATATTATAAATAATAATTAAATATTGAGAGGTCAGTTTAGAAAACTTTTGAGTCGATTTGTTATTGTTGGCGCTCTGCATCAGGTGAGTTGACTTCTCGCCTGATATTCTGATCAGCTAGGTTGCTTTGTCCGTCTTTCGTCTTCTTGCCTCAGCTTGCTTCAGTACTAGATTCCCAATCTAGTAATCCAAGCTCTCTGCTCAGCTCCAAAAATCTTTCTTCTGGCAAGGGTTTGGTAAAGATGTCAGCTATCTGGTAGTCTGTGCCGACTCTTTCAACTCTAACCCTTTTGTTGAGCACATGGTCTCTGATGAAGTGGTGCTTAACATCAATGTGCTTCGTCCTTGAGTGCAAAACTGGATTGTTGGTTATTGCAATAGCACTATTGTTGTCATACCAGATAGGAACTTCATTGGCAATAATATTATAGTCCCTTAGCTGCTGTCTAATCCATAAAATCTGTTCACATGACTACTGCGACTAGGTATTACGACTCTGTAGTGGAGATAGAGTTAGAAACACTGCTTCTTGCTAAACCGGGATATCGATCTGGTTCCTAGGAATGTACGTTCACTAGTGCTCTTCTGTTGATTTTGCATCTGCGAAATGCATCGAAGTATCTGACGGCTCGAAATTATCATCCTTGGGATACCATAGTCGACATTGATTGTAGACTTAAGGTATTTTATTATCCTCTTGTTGCATCTAGGTGTGATTGCTTGGCTTGGTGGAATCGCGCACAAACTCCAACGGCATAGGATATGCGGCTGCTTGCGATAAGGTACGAAGAGATCGATGAGTCCTCTGTAGTGGGTTGAGTCATTTGATATGCCTGCCTCGTCTGCATCCAGGTGAGTACTTGTGCTCATAGGAATTCTTGCTGGCTTGGCTGATTCCATTCCATATCTCTTGATAAGATCTTTGGTATACTTAACTTGGTTGATGAAAACTCCTTTTTCCATCTACTTAACTTGTAGTCCGAGAAAGAAGTTAAGCTTTCCCATCATACTCATCTCAAATTCTCCTTGCATGAGGTTGGAGAATTTCTCGCATAGCTCTGGACTGGTTGATCCGAATATGATGTCATCCACATATATCTGGACTATTAATATGTGGCCTTCGTGCTCTACTCTGAATAGGGTTTTGTCCACCTTCCCTTTGCAAAAACCATTTTTCTCAAGAAACACAGACAATGTTTCATACCACGCTCTAGGTGCTTGCTTAAGTCTATAGAGAGCCTTTAACAGCTTATAGACTTTGTCTCCTTTGACAAAGCCTGGGGGTTGCTCTACATAGACTTCTTCTTCTAGGATTCCATTTAGAAAAGCACTCTTTACATCCATCTGATATACTTCAAAATCCTTGAATGCAGCATATGCGAGGAATAGTCGATGGCCTCTAATCTTACAGCAGTGCATAGGTTTCATCAAAATCTATTCCTTCACCTTTGTGCATAACCTTTTGCTACAAGTCTGGCCTTATTCTAACAACGGCTCCGTCTTCATCACTCTTATTTTTGTACACCCATTTGGTGCGATAACTTTCTTGTGATCGAGTGCATGCATTAGTTCCCAAACTTTGTTTCTCTCCATCTGCTCGATTCCTCTTGCATGGCATTTATCGAAGTAATCTTCTAGGGCTTGTTACGTAGTTTTAGGTTCTATTTGTGACATAAAGTATGAGAACATAGTCATTCTATTTGGTAGGGTTGGTGTCTTGTCTTAACTCGTCGATCGACTTTAGATGATTTCTTGAATTGGGTGATCTTTGAGCCACTTGGGGATGTCGTCCTCTTACGGGTTTGTTCCCCTGAATGATTGCCACAGTGGTTACGCATCATTTGGGTTAAGTGCGCAAGTTGGATCGGCTACCGTCTTGTCATCTGCAGTGGATCGATCTGCGAGGTGAGTCTTTGTCATACAAGCTAGGTCTTCTTGGCGGCAAGCTGGATCGGATAGGTTTGGTGATCTGTCGATCTGTGATTAGGTCTTTAGCGGCTACGATTGGGTCATCGGTGGTGATGCGGTGAGTCCACCATTCAGTGTCATGTCTGATGACTTCTTCAAAGTCATTTGATTTGAGCTTGTTCTCAATTAGCTCAACTTGCTTCCTGTACTCAACGGTAGATTCATCAAAAACAAAATGGGGTGTTTCCTCCACAACTAAGGTTCTTTTATTAAAAACTCTGTATGCCTTGATTCTTTGTGAATATCCCATAAAGAGACCGTCATCAGTTTTAGCATCAAAGGCATTTAGTTGTGTTTTACCGTTGTTGTGGATGAAACACTTACAACCAAAAACATGAAAGTAAGCAACAGTAGGAGTTCTATTGTTCCAAACCTCATAGGGAGTTTTGCCATGTCTCCCTACTATCATACTCATGTTACAGGTGTGACAGTGTGTTGTGACTTGACCCGAACTTTTTGGCGATGCAGCCTTACGCAATCATGGACCTTCTTTGCTTCCTTGAGTTACTGTTTCTTCTTTCGGCAACACCATTCTGTGGGCGTCACGGATGCGAAGAGCTCATCTTGGATCCCATTCGATTCTTTATGTCGATTATCGCCTTGTTGAGAAACTCTCCTCCTCTATCTGATCTGATCTTGATTATGGATAGGGATTTCTCATTCTGGATCCTTCTCAGCAGCTCAGGTAGCTTGGTCAAGGTTTCACTTTTCTTATACAAGAAGATAATCCAAGTGTACCTTGAATAATCATATACTATTACAAGTGCATGCTTTCGGCCGCTCAGAGTCCTTGGCTTGATAGGACCAAATAGATCCATGTGGAGTAGATCTAAGATCCTTGTTGTGAGAGTTGTAGGCTGGACTGGCTTGAATGATGCTCTGGTCTGCTTTCCTTTCTGACATGCATCACAAAGCGCTTCCTTTTTGAATGCTTCATTTGGGAGTCCTCTGACTAGCTTCTGAGAACTGATCTTGTTGATGGCTTTGAAGTTTAGGTGACATAGTCTTTTGTGCCACATCCATCCGTTCTCAGCTACTGTCTTGGATAGAAAACAGGAGTTAGGTGTTCCTGTGTTCCAATCAATCATATAGACATCTCTCCTTCTGAAACCTTGTAGCTTTACTTCTCCAGATAAGATATATATTACCATACACTTCCAGATGGTGAAGACTACTAGGTTCTTCTCGTCACAGAACTGGATTATGCTCAGGAGGTTGTACTTGAGCCCTTTGACGTAATGAACTTTGGATATCACAATATTTCCTCGGTGCAGCTCTCCAAAGCCTTTTGTTTGTCCTCTAGAGCTATCTCCAAAGGTTACATCGGGACCTCTTTCCTTGGTGTATTTGGACAGCATCTTCTTGATCCCGGTCATATGCCTCGAGCATCCAGAATCTACAAACCATTGTTCACCTCCAAAATTTGAGCTTGTGGAGATGTGGTTGTAGTCCTTCCACCTTTTCTGCAATCAGACAAGCAGAGATTTAGGTACCCAAATCTGTGTGGGTCCTTTGGGGTTAGCTGGTTTCCTGGAGAATTGATTTCTCCTTGGATTGTAAAAGTTGTTATTATTATTATTATAACCCTCATAAGGTGTGTAAGTTCGAGTCTGAATCTCTGTTGGGATTGTATCTTGGATATTCCTCAAAATTTTGATAGTGTGGGCCATGTCTAAATCTTGGTGAGACCATTTATTGAATCTTTGAGGTCTCCACTTGTTCATTTTGGAAATTGGGATAACCTTGAGGTTTCCATCGCCCCTCCCATTTTGAAATCTGTTTTTAGGAGTTGTTGGTAATAGTGGGCATGTTATGCAAATTTCTTGCTTTTGCACAGGCCCTTTGCCTGGTCGCTGTCTCGGTGGTGCCTTGTGTAACATTTGCGGCTAGACATGTGACTTGGCATTACTGTTTTTAAATATCGGTTTATATGTAGGCTCAACGGTCGAGACAATTGTTTCTCCCTTGATAAACTTTCTTTTAGAACTAGAGGAGTGTGAGGATCATATCGAGGCACGATTTGGAATATAGTGACCTTTTATTGGTACACAATTCTTCGGGGTTGAAGACGCCTTCGGGAGGTTATTTCCTGCGCTGAGTCTTATTTACTGTGTCGACAGTGAACTCGGCTTTGGCATGAGCAAGTGCGGTGATTTTTCTTTAAGTAAAATGGTTAGTTTGTTTATCTCAATTTGTATTAACATCGGCTGGTTTTTAAAGTCATTGCAGATTATCTCAACCTTATTAAGATCTAAGTGAGTTTTTGAAATCATTTTTGTTGCCTATTCTCATCTTGCAGTGAGTCTTGTCTCTTGATCTGATTTGGTGTGCGGATTTGAGTGTTTCAAAATCTTTAAATAAGCTGATTTACCGATTCGTGCAGATCTATATCTTGTGACATGGTGAGCTATTATTTGAACCGGTGGGTTTAGAAGTTACCTCTTCATCGGCTAGGTTTGCCATCGGGCGATCATACTCTTCATCTTCATCAGAAAAGAATCCGCGGCTTGATTCGACATGCTCCTGGTCTTCTCCGATGAGAGCCTTTCTTCTATCTTCCTTTCTGCCCACCTCCTTCTTGCTTTCATCCTTCTTGAGCTCAGGACAGTCCATTTGGATGTTTCCGGTCTTGTGACAATTGTAGCACTCTACTTTCGACTTCATATACGGTTCCTTCTTGGATTCTCCTTATAATTTTTCTTGTTTTTGTAGTAGTTCTTTCTAAAGTTGCTAAACCTTTGCATTATAAACGCCATTTGTTACTCAAAATCTAGTGGATTTGGAGGCTTTACATCAGATATGCTCTTGGCAGGGGACTCAGTGCAAATCGATTCCCTTCTCTGCAGGCTCAGTTGAGGATGAACTTGGAAGCTCGAACTCATAAGCCTTCAGATCAGAGAACAACTCTTGGATCTTTATCTTATTCAGGTCCTTGGACTCTCTCATGTCCACGGCCTTCATGCTCCATTCAGGGTTGAGAGATCTGAGAACCTTGATTCTATTTCCTGTTGCCATAGGTTTGCCGAGGGAGTTGATCTCATTAATAATCTCAGTGAACCTTGTGTCCACTTGATCTATGGATTCGCCGTTCTTCATTTTGAAATTGTCAAACTTTTGAATGGCGATTGACAATTTATTTTCTTTGATTAGCTCCGTTCCCTCACACATTAAAGCTAATGTGTCCCAGATTTCCTTGATGGATTCTTGCAGTTCTTGATCTTGACCATGGTGGATTTGTCAAGAGTCTGATATAATACATCTACGGCGGTTATCAATATTGGCGACTTTCTCTCTTCGAGTCGGCTCTATCCTCTTCTTAGGAATCTTCTCTGGCTTCCCTGCTGCGATCTCCTCTCTTGTGTTGTCCTTCTCGAAGATGAATGGACCATCCTCTATGATGCACCACATGTCGTCATGAATCGAAGATAAGTGTGCTGCATCCTTATCTTCCACGAGATCATACTCGTCAATGAAAACACGGGAGTCTAGAATGCATGTGTTCCATTATAAAATGAGAGTAAAGATATATCTTTGATATAGATGCGGTTCGTGAAATGGATGAACCAACCTCTCTGATACCACTTGTAGGTCACAAGTCGTCCGGTACAAGTCTAGAGGGGGTGAATAGACTTGTAGAAACTTTTAAACTCTTTTCACGAAGAGTGAGTTTCTTGGTGATAGGTAAACAAATGACTTGAAGTCGTTTGTTCTTTAATATATGCGAAGTCGGTGATGTGAATAGAAAGCAACTAATGAAACACTTAACAATGAATGCAGCGGTTAAAGTATGATGCAATAAAAGCAGTAAAGAACGCGACGATTATAGTGGTCTCGGAGGTGGGGTAATCCTCTACTAATCCACTTTTTTCCAAACCGGTTGGAGATGAATTCACTATAATTCTCAGCGGTGATAAATATTACAGTGATTGAAACAAAACTACATGACTTCAACGATGGAAATCCGTGCCGTTATACCACACTCATTGCCTTGCACCTCTTGATCCTCGATCCTCGGATGCCTTCTGATCTCTAACTTCAACAGTGAAGTACCCGTACTCGGGATTATAGACAAGAGTTTTTGTCTTCTCCACTAAGAGCTTCTTTAAGTATGAACTTTTAGAACCGCTCTTTTCACGATCTTATAGATTGCTTTTTGATTGCTTGAATGCTTTGATCGCTTGAAAGTATGTTCGCAGTCATTGCTTAGTTTCAAATCTTGGATATATATAGGTCACGATCTACGAGCCTTTTCCTTGTAGCCGTTGCAAATCTTTTGAACAAATCAAATGCATTGGAGGAGACTTCTTTGTTTAATCTTTACGAGCGTTGCAAATTTGGATTCCCATTATTTTATTCTATCTTCCGACCGTTGTGAAGACTACGCATGTGATGTGCGAATCTTTTGATTATAAAGCGTTTAAAGTCTTCAAGGTGGAGTGCGGATAGTTTTTAATTCATATCTCTTTGGGAATCACTCGATTTGTCTCTTCACGTTGCATGTGACTTTCAGTAATACTTGACTTTTCAACGCATCTTGGCGTGGACTTGGAGTACTTGGTGACTTGACTAGGTGATGAGCGATTAACCTCTCTGTGATCTGGACCTCTCGATAGTCCTTTGTTTGTGGCTTATACGATCGGGTGACTTGCACGAGGTACCTTAGGCTGATCTGGTCAAACTTCTCGATAAAATGTGTTGACCAGAACTACTCGACTCGACTCGTGATCCTCTCACGATGGACTTATTGTACTCGGTGTAGCGATTTTAACCTAACTAATTTTTGGCCTATAGAAGATACTCATTTGGTTCTTCTTTACATTTTGCCAAGTTTTATACTTAACATATTTGGCCTATGGAAGATACTCATTTGGTTCTTCCTTATATTTTTGCCAAGTAATAAACATTTGATTTTATATTAATGACATCATCATAATCTAACAAGTATTCTAACGACAAAATCCACGAACCATTAGACCGATTTGGTATTTCATCAGCGACTTACAAATCAAAATACATAAACCCATCAGACTCATACACGCAAGTAAAATACTTATAAACAACAAACAATATGGCAGCGGAAAGGACAATACAATGGACTTGACTAAGCGAACCCAAAATTGGCCTTCGTGTGACTAGTATCATTCGTATTTCATCACTCCCGTGCCGATCTGTGACTTGTTCGAAAACTTGCAAGTACACAGACCTGATTGTAACACCCCAAAACCAGCAGGAGTATTACACTTGTGGGCCTATCTCAGGAACCCACCGGGCTAAAACCAATTACAAGAGCGACAAAAGGCCGATGGCGGTAGTATTTTCCAAAACTCACAAAATCATTTGAAAACACCCAACTACCATCAAGGCGATCAAGGTCAAAAACTTGGTTAAGGGAATCGGTTTTGAAATCAAACTCGATCGGCAAAAGCGAAAGCCATTTGAAAGAACTCACGCGTGGATAGAAATACAGTCCAGATACATATACATCAATAATGATATACACAAACAAAATACGATTCCCCAACAATATGCTATAGCGATGTAAATCCAGGAATCCTCGCCTCACGACCGCTACCATCAAAGTCCTCAATACGAAAAACAAGTCCTGATAGAATTGACAATAATGCGACAAATAACGCAAGTACATAAACATAAATATTCACATGCCATGCATCATGAGAATAATAACCTCAACGATAACCTTACCACTTAGGTAATCAGCGATTCGTCAAAATCCCAATATCACGATAATACCATAAAAATCCCAGTATCACAACAATACCGTATAATACCTCAATACCGAATACTTTCTCGTACATAATCCTCTATGTACGATTACCATAAAACATACCTCTATTCGGACTTCCTTCCGAAATGCATACCACAGACCAAGAATATCCAAAATGACATCAACAATATCCGAATACTACAATCTTCCCAAGATTGTCCAAGTATCTCAACAATCATCAACTGTGCATTCTAATCCTATTAGAACATCACTGAACATTCGTCAATATGCAGTACAACATAAAATACTTATGAAATGTAAATGGAATTACTCATCAAAACATTACAACCGAACAAGTAAACACTTGCCTAGATACCAACATGACAAAACCAACACCGAACTCATCGCCCTCGTCTACGAGCTCTACAGCCCTGACTGGACTGTATTTACGGCCTTCAACGCGGCACATCGGTTATACCTATGGGTTAATCAACCTAGAACAATAATCATATCAATAATCAAACCAACTTGGTAACAATGATCATAACATATTCAATCCGGAATTCAACCTCGTATCATGATTTAACTCCTCTAAATCGATCCTTTGAAATTATCATGATCAAAATCTATCTCAAAATGGTTTAAACGAACCATCATATTTATTATATGAAGAAACATACGAAAATCTTTTCAAAATTCATTTGAATCTCATATATTTTCGTTATATGATTATCGACATGTTCCTCACATGTAATCATCCTTAAAAGCGAACCATAAACAAAAGGGATACCAAATTTACCTAGATTAGGCAGACGAAAAGAAGAACACTTGAACTCCATTCCAGAATCATGAATAACTTGAAGAACAAGGCTTGAATTCATGCTCTTAATATAATGTTGTTAAAGATTATCATTATACAGTGTTTGGGAACCTCAAATACATCCCAACTCTCTCTCTCCATTGAAGGAAGAAAAATGGGCGAAATGCCTCTCGGCACCCGTCTGTCCCTTTTATAATATTCATTATTAGTGTGCGCTAACATCTCATGTTTAGCGTGCGCTCTGACCTTAGCGTGCGCTAAGCGGCTTTGTTAGCGTGCGCTATCGCAACCAGAGGCTCGCCTTGCTTCGTAAACTAGCTTACGTCGTAATGCCCATGCATTAACGTATGTAAAACCTCCTGCCTAGCGTACGCAAGTCATTGACCTTAGCGTGCGCTATCCGAAGTTGACTTGCTACAGTACACACCTACCACTCATGCCCCCACATGCCTAAAGCATCCGCGATTATTGGGATTCCTTTGACCGTCTGGAATTAGCGTGCGCTAACCATCTGATTTAGCGTGTCTGGCCCTACATGACAAACACCGTGACCTTATTTGGACACGCGTCGCAAGTGGATGGGTCCACTCGCGAAAGCCAAGATTCCTTGTCGGATGATCTGATATTAGCGTCGCTAACCATCCTTAGTAGCGTGCGCTAAATGCTGATAAACATCAACGAGGCCTACATGTTGGCCGCCTTAGAATCTTTCCCGGAAAGTCTTCGTGCGTTAAGGACCCTCCTCGGCGTACATAATGCGAACCTATTAGCGTCGCTAACTACAACGTAGCGTGCGCTACTCGTGCCTCGTAGCGTGCGCTAAGCATATCTCATAGCGTGCGCTATCGTGTGCATGCTTAGCCATCTCCGGCTATCCTCGACCAACATCTCGACATACGAGCGATCATACGGCACAATGAATACATATACACATTTCAATAACATTATCATACGTTCACAACATCTTCAAGCACAATTATCCATCAACGATATCCAACATATAAACGAAAAATATATTCGAAAAATCGGGGTATTACACTCTACCCCCCTTAAAAATAAGTTTCGTCCTCGAAACTTGTAGTCACTCGCACACCTGACAATTCAGCGGAAAATCCAAAATCACAAAGATAACCAAGAATTATGAATAATCCGAGACAACATACTTACAGTGCAGCGAAGTGAAGATCTCAGTGATACTAGCATATGACACCATTTCAAAAATCTCGACACAACAAGAATGCCAAATGGAATAATCACAATTTGAAAGCGATTGGTCTCATGAGACCACAACAAGTTTAGAAACCTTTGTCGAATTTTGTGGGATGCAATGTGTGTGTCTCCTCACCTAAAGCATGAGTCTCTCCTTGTCACATGCGTATCACCGGCATTCCACTCCACATCGAAAGTCACACATTGCACGTGCCTGCAGGCGTTCACTTCCCGATTGGAGCCGCACATTGCACATGACCACGGAACTGGCGTTCACTCACTGCCTCGTCGGTCTCGGAAACACCAACAATCCCCAAACCCACACATCACCACGACAGTACGCAAAGAAATCACACAGTTACAAAACATCACAAACATCACGCTACTACCACACCGGTAGAGCCACATAACACACATGCCGGTTATCCACAAAACCATGGGCTCAGATACTTTATTTTTATCATACATACACACTTGTTCTGTAACACCCCTAATCCTATCGGGAATATTACAGCTACGTAGACCCTCTCGTGAGGATCTACCGGGCTAAATACAAAAGCGATAAGTCGATCATATGCCGACATGGCTACATAAGGACCATCGGACCGATTTTATTTTACCTCAACACACACAACATTACATACAAGATTCTTGCCCGAACACATACCCCGCGGGGGCTAGAATACAATAACACTCCCATAAATCGAGAAAATAACACATCGGAGGGATAACCAACCGACTCTACCAAATACTCTACAATTGGTCTTCACGTGATTAATATCTTCGTCTTCCATCATCCTTCGTATCGATCCTGTGATTCGCTCCCGACTACACTGCAAGTACACGGGCCTTGTCTGAGACATCCACCCCAGAATACTCGGGGTTAGCAAAACTCCTTTGTTTTGCTAGTGCAAATATAAAGCAGTACAAGCCATTACATGACATACTTCAGAACATAAAAAAATCTTGAATATACTTTAAGATAACTCACTTGATCAAAACCATTGAATTATAAAAGGGTAGGAAATAATACCATGTATCTCTTACAAAACATTTTATAATCTGGGAGTTTCGAAGACATTTGGAAATAAGAAATTCTCAAGTCTTCGAAAACACTTAGGGACACGGCCCAAATATCATTTTCCAAAATACAAATTCCGATATCAATTCACGGGGTCCACAACCCATTTCACGAAACACGGGGTCGACCCGAATCACAAAACACGGGGTCCGACCCCGAATCACAAAACATAGGGTCGACCCGAATCACATGACACGGGGTCGGCGACCCGAATCACATAACACGTATTCGTAAGGATTATTTGTATTTAGTGCTAATAAGCCATGAACCTCGGATGCTCCTCGGAACATGCAGGTGAATAACGATAGGAAACCATGCGAATCACATGTCCTCGTGACAGGATCAGAGAACCAATAACAAATCACAACCATAAGTTATCCAGGCATCGCGCTAAAAGCCACGAACCTTGGAGTCCCGCAAGACATACGATGATAACCCCACAAGTTATCGCGGCATCGGGCTAGCAAGCCCAGAACCTCGGAGTTCCATGAAGACATGCCGGATTGGATAAACTTACGGTCATGCCCGAACCATACTAACAAGTATGGATCCAGGAGATTTATAAATCCTACCCGGAGGCACATCACTTTCAACGATCACATAACAATGAGCAGAACATCAAGCCAAGCAACAATTAAATATCACAACCTCCTTTCAAAGGAGTAACAACTAATATCACACACATTACGTTATTACCGAACAAGTACACATAACATTTCGTAATTCCAGGCAAAGGATTACGGTCTATTAAACTCACTCAAGTGATCATAACATCTTTGATATACAAAACCAACCCACATATTAGAACACATATATTCTGAAGTACACAATTTATCGTTGAAAGATAACTTTTATCGAGAACATCACAGATCCCTTTTTACGTTCATTGAACATTGAATTTTGCATAAAATCATTTATCGATAATTATGCCTATGAAACATGAAGCGTATGGACAAGATACTTGCCTCAAAATCGGCACGCCAAGTATTAAGCGAACACGGCTCAATGGGAAGCTTGGCTTCGATGCTAGCGAAAAGGAAGGCGGCGGCGAGCGGAAAGGTTCAACACGGGTTCTTCGCAAGAAACTCGACCTAACATCATACAATTAATAAATCAACGATCATACGAGGAAGAATAATGCGTAGAGTGCCGAAAACCCCTCTATGACATTCTAGGATACCTTCAAGGCGTCGATTAAGAACTCAGCAAAGCAGCGAATCTATACAATCCGACCATGGAATAACAAGGAAATGATATATTACATCTAAATAATCATCAAACCATCACAAAACTAAGTTAAATCGGATTAAGCAGATGAAATCAAACAAAATACCAAAATTCCCCAAAGCTAGGATTTCTAGAAAATCGACACGATTAGCTCGATCAAAGGATGTTATAGGATGATTCATCAATGATATAAGCTCTAGGACTTCGTGGATTCTTTGTTTAACAACATGCCTTCGCCTTCTCAGAACCTCAATATGGACATAAAGAAAAGAAATGAAAAATGAGTGGAAATATATTTGCTCAGTCATATTTATCTGGCATATTAGCGTCGCTATCCTTCCGGACTAGCGTGCGCTACGGCGATGTCGGCCCAATCAGCTTTGTGCGCGGCGGCGAGAAGGGCCGCGGCCATGGTCTGACCCGCTCGGCATAAAAGGCACACGATACGGTCTTAGCTATTTGACTATAACTCCTTCGTCGGATTAGATTGACTCAGTTTGAGCCATTGGAAGATAACTTGATGATCTATAATATTACAAATATTCAGTATTTTGGAGTTTCAAGAATTAATGGTATCTTTACAAAAGTCGAACTCACATGAAAAAGTCGATTAAGGACACGGAACTCAACAAGAAAAGAAAGCGACACGGCAGTTACGATGACAAAAGTGCGGAATTAATAATTATCGGAATGGCGAACGTTTAAAATAGAGTCACTAAGATGGACTTACGCTAAAAATTAGAAAATTAGGAAATCGAAATTACGGATATTCATCACCCTTCTTAAAAAGAAGTTTCATCCACGGAAACTTAAAATGTGATATCTGCGAATGAACATGGACTTACGGTACATGGCGGTTACTTGCACACACCTGGCTTGAAGGAATATGAAGACCGGAGCTTTAGCCAGCGATATATGTTAAGCCCAGACAACGATCAGATTTGAAGAATCGAAGAAGCGAAGGTGGGGAAATTTTAAAAGAAGCTCTAAGGTAGGCAACTTCAGAGTCACATGACTGACTAAGCAGATTCTGCTTGGACGGATGCGTCACCCGTTCTAATAATAAGGGAAAAGAGGAATTACCGTTCTACTCAAGGTACAACAAATCGCACGGTGACTTGCTACAATTGTGGCAGTGCGTCGAGGCCACGTTAATTTGGAATGCACTGACTTTCCACCATTGAAGTGTCACACGTGCGAGACGGTTGGGACATAGGCCCGGCTTATTGTTGAGCACCGAGATCCCACTTTGGACACTCGAGCCACTTTGCCCCAACACCACTTGACCAAGGTATAAATCGGCTGACAATCTTTTGAGTCCCAGCCTCAGCGAATTGTGAAGTAGGGGACGGGTCGAGCGGCTGGAGGAAACTTCTGGCGTCGGTTGGTCAACCACGGAGTTTATGAGATCGTCGAATACGAACCCACGACTTACGGCGGTGGCCAGTACCGTTCCTTATTTTATCTCATCCGGTCAGTGTACTTTTTGATACGGGTCTTTGCCGTTCTTTTATTTCCTTGGAGTG